>CM053623.1:259554569-259574528 GCA_028646595.1 Phalanger gymnotis | reverse complement strand
GAACAGGGCAACCAGAGTGTATGCCATCTTGGAGTGGGGGGGGATGGAAATGGGGAGAAAATCTGTAATTCAAACGCATGTGAAAATCAATGCTGAAAACTAAACATATTAAAAATAAATTAAAAAAAAAAGAAAAAAAATTTCTCTGGCAAAGAGGGGCTGCGAGCAGAAAAAGTTTAAGAAGCTTTGAATTGAGAGATCATTAATAACTACTGCTATGTATGCTTACTTTCTTATGTCTGTAGCAGCTGTGTAAGAATGGCCAATGACAATGCCAGAAGACTCATGATAAAACGTACTATTCATCTCTAGACGGAGGTAATGGACTCAGAGTGTAAACAGATGTGTGTATCTGTGTGTGTGTATACATATACATACCCAACACTATATTATATGTAATATATGCATATATAGTATACAATATTTATTTAATAATATTAAAATTTATAACATTCAATATATTTATAATATTATGTATTTGGGGGCATGGTTAAGGAAGGGGGACTAGGTGGTACAGGGACAGCTATGTAGTAGAATGGATAGAGTGCTGGGTCTGGATTCAGGGAAACCTGAGTTCAAATGCAGCCTCAGACACCTTTCTAGCTGTGTGACACTGGGCAAATTGCTTAATCAAGTTTGCCTCAGTTTCCTCATTTGTAAAAAAATAAGTTGAAGAAGAAATGGAACATCACTCTAGTATCTTTGCCAAGAAAATCCCAAATGAGGTAATGAGGTGGCATAACAGGTAGAATACCAGACCTAGAGTCAGGAAGACTCACCTTCTTGAGTTCAAATCTGGCCTCAGATGCTTACTAGTTGTGTGACCCTGGGCAAATCACTTAACCCTGTTTGCTTCGGTTTCCTCACCTGTAAAATGAGCTGGAGAAGGCAATGGCAAACCACTCCAGTATCTCTGCCAAGACAAAACCCAAATGAGATCAGGAAAAGTTAGACTGGGCTAAAACAACTCAGCAAAAACAACAAGAGATAACTAATTAAAAATATTTGTTTTGCTTGATTATCGGTATTTGCAATGTGCTTTCTTTTTCAATTGTTGCTTGAGGGGAAAGTGGAAGGGAGAGAATTTGGGCTCTGTGTAAATGCTAATTCCCTTCTCTCTAATCTCCCTAACAACTCTTTATGATCTTATCAATTATCAGCACAAGAAAGGCAGTTAGGTAGTATAATGTAAAGACTACTGGCAAAGACACGGCTTAAAATCCATCTTTAAACACTAGCTGTGTGATCCTGTGCCAATCACTTAACTTCAGTCTTTCTCAGTTTCCTTTTCTGTAAAGTGAGGATAAATATAGCACCGACCTACTAGTGTGGTTATTAGAATCAAATGAGATAGCATATATCTATCTGTATATATGTATGGATGTATGGATGTATATATGCATATAAGAACATGCAACAAACAATGTATGCAGTGGACTCAGATTTAAAGATAAGATTGTGATAACTGATGTTTAGAAAATTCTGTCACTTTTTCAATAACCCTAAGATATTTGCTGCCACAATAACTTATTGTTTCAACACCAGCCTCCTCCCAGTGATAGCCTTTGTTTGCAAATCATGGAACCATGAGATCACAAGAACTATAGCATATTATTTATGATGTCATCTGGGAGAAGTAGAACAAAAGATATCATCAAGAATATGTATGCTCAGTAAATGAGGTGGGCCAGTTCTATAGAAAGAGTGCAACTTGAACAGGTTCTGAAAGTTTCACTGTTATATCTTTCTTCCACATTTTCCCATGGTATTTTATTTCATCTTCCCAAGGCCTCTGTTGTTTGTCAAAGTGTTAAATAGTGAAAATTCAGTTGCTTGTAAAGGTGGAGTTTGATTGAATTAACTAACCAACCAAAAAAAACCCAATCAATTATCTTACCTTTCTCAAAGAAATGAACAGATTTCTCCAGTCCTGACACCTTTATAAGGTGAGAACACCTTTTTTGAAGTTATAAAACAAAGTCATTGAACTAGGTGTAAAAAGTCTTTAATCAATTTAGGAGTGAAACCTTCTGGATCCAGTGAAATGACATGACACAGGAAACATACTGATATTGATTCAAGAGACTTAATTGCAGCCTACTGGTCTTATGTAAAATCCCAAACAAGTTTGGAATCTGCACAGTTGAATGGTAGGCTGGCTTAAAGAGAGAAATTTTCATCAAACCTTTGAGCCTATGCTAAACTTATAGTATGAACTAATGGGAGAAGTACACTTACCTCCTGAATATAAACTGTACATTCTTACTGGAACTTTTGGAACATCTTACCCTATACTTTGTTGCCTAATCCAGAGGAAGGACCTTGATGGTAGGAATTTCAGGTCTTCATAGGTCTTTGGGAGAGGAAGATCTTTCTGTTTTCCTCAAATGTTATTGACTAGATGATTGCTAACTCCACTTACTTATAGGATAGGCTCTGGAAATAAATGAATAAGAAAATAAAGGTTCTTCAAAAATTTCCTACTCAATTTAGAAGTAATGCAATTAGGAAAATGTTCTAAATTTGATAATTTGCATACATTTAATTTTATGGGAGTTTAAAAACATTAAAACATAAACATTTAAAGTAACATTGTGAGAAATCATAATGGTAATAAATCATAATGGGGAAATGTAGCACCAATGCAATACCCACAGTGACACATTTCTCTATCACTAAATATAAAAGACTCTCTTCATTGAAAGCTAAAACAAAACATTTATTCAAACACCAGAAAGCCAAATCCCAACACTAGAAAGCCAAGTCCATCATAGCAACAAAGAATTGTATACACATTAGTAATGCAGGGGCCACCACTATCCCCAAGCCTGCCTTCTTTTAGGGCCTTCTCACAAACGAGGGCAAAATCACTCCCTCTCTTGCTCACTCTAGCTGCTGCTCTGTGGTTCTCTCTCTCTCTCCCAGCTCTGACTGCTCTGTCTCACTCCCTCTCAGCTCTGCTCCACCCGTTGGGCAAGCTCCTCCCACCACAGGCTCATGTGACTCAGACTTCCCTGTGACTCAAACTCATGTGGCTAAGACAGGTCACTGGGCCTATTAATAGATGGGAAATTGTATTAACATTACATGAAAGAACACTAATGCAAGAATCAAAGCTTGCATTTATATTCCACCTCTATTACTTACTAGCTAAGTGTCCTTAAGTAAGTCACTTAACTTCCCTAGGTCTTGGTTCCCTTATCTGCCAAAAAATAGTGTTGGACTAGAGGGCCTATAAGGTCCCTGCAGATCCATGTCATGATCCAATAATTCCATTATAGAGTGGATGCTTAGTATCAGCAGTCCCCTCATTTCTACTTCTTCCCTCCCCCTGCTATATACAGTCATACATACATTTCCACTCTCCTCCCCTCAAATAACACACAGTAGATAAAGTAATATAATGTACCCTTTTCAGGTTTTAATTTGACCTTCATAACTTAATGGCTTGAAAAGTCAGAAGTAGTATTAATATTTGCTTTAGTATTGCTAGTGGTTATTGACCCTTAACAGTACTCTGATATCATTATTTTTATTATTTTGAAAAGAAGAACAACTTAGTCCATTAGAAATAGGCCCTGATGAATTTGTAGGAGCTAAATACATACTATCCCCTATGCTAAGGCCACAATTAAAGTAGGAAGCAATTAGATCGATTAGATTGAAGATTCTTTCAGTTTGATATACATATGTGTTACCTTCACTTCTTGCAGAATTATAGTTCAAAGCAACAAATTATACTAAATTTATATTATAACTGATTTTTTTTTCTGGACAGGTTGACTAATTACCTAAGGGAATTCTTCCTGAAAAAAAAAAATTATCAAGGGCTTAAAAACTTCCTGTGGTACAGTTCAGGGTGAAACTTACCCACTTCTGTTATCAATAACTTTGCTTCATGAGAACTGGTATGCAGAATTTGTGTTTACTATCCATTAAGCTATACAAATATATACCTATGAGCCTTACTTTCTGGGTTGAATTTCCCAGTCAATTTGGAAATGATGGAGTTAGAAAAATGTTCTAAGCTGTGTATATTACATATATTTAATTTTATGTGAGTTTAAAAATATTAAACATAAAAATATTAAAGGTCATTAAAATCAAAAGTATATGGAATAAGTAAAACCAGACAGATTCTGAAAATGATTCATGGAGGATGCAATTTTCTAAAAAGTACAAGTGTATTGGCATTGGTAGAAGAAAGGCCATGTAGGTAAAGACCATGTTATATTGAACTGTTCAGAGTGAAGTTTGTCTGGGTGAGTTGCTGACCTGTAGGAGATAATAGGATGAGCTAGTTGATGAAATCTCAAAGCACTTTCACAATTAAAATTTAAATTTAAATACAGTTTTAATTATTTTAAAATTTAAAGTCTAAAATACATGTATACATGCATGCATACATATATATACATGTGAATATAACACTATGTAAACACAAAGGGTATATATTAATATATTTTACATATTAATTTATATTATATATGTATATATTCATCACCAGCTTCCAATCTTTACCTCTCTAGCTGTTTTAGATCCATGTTATTGAAAGACAAATTTGCCATTAACTAATTTATTTTGTCATAAAATTATTTCCAAATGATCCGATTCGACATGACCTTATTACCAGATTTCTTGCATAAGATAATCTCATTAACAGTGCCTCAAGATGTCACTTTAGAACCATTTGGTAGCAGAAAGACAGATATAAACTAGTTATGTAGTGCTGCTCTCATTCCTTAAATTAATGAGGGCTACTCTGGTTACTGTTTGTGAAATAATATCTTTATTTTATCACATTTCCAGAAAGTATAAAGAAAAGTCCTTCCCAAAGGAAAGAAAACCTGGAAAAGTTAGAAAAAGAAGAAAAAAATAAGCTACATGGTGTAGTTTCCTAAATAACAAATCTGTTTAAATTTTCTCAAACATCATTTCTTTAGCTTGCATAGAGCTAATGATTATTAGTCAGCCTTCATGAAACATTTGAATGCAGAAAAAGTTAAAAATTATCAGAACTACTACTATAACTTATTTGTTGTTTTTCTAAGTGAATATTTTTGAATAAAAAATAGTTCCAAATTTTCTCCCAGCCTTTATCCCATTGCCCACCCATCGAGAAGGCAAGAACTATGATACCATTATCAAAATGGAGTCACGCAAAACATATTTCCACATTAGCCATGTTGCAAACAAAACAAGAAAAATAAAAAGCAAAAGAAATAGGCTTCAATCTGTACTCAGAGCCCATTACTTCTCTCTTGAGAGGTAGATGGTTTTTTTCATCAGGAGTCCTTTAGAACAGAGAATCACTGCATTAATTAGAGTTGCTCAGTTATTCACAGTTTATTATTATTACAATAGTGCTCTTATTGTGTATGTACATTGTTCTTTTAGTTCTACTCACTTTACATCAGTTCATATAAGTCTGCCCACATATTTCTGAATTCATCCCCTTCATCATTTCTTACAAAACAATAGTATTCCATCACAATCATATACCATAATTTGATTGGCCATTCTACAGCTAATAGGCATCCCTTCAATTTCTATATCTTTGTCAAATGTAGCTGCCATAAATATTATTGTACATATGGTACACTTTTCTTTGATCTCCTTGGGTTTAGACACAGTAACAGTGCTATTAGTTCAAAGAGTATGTGAAGTTTTATAGCCATTTAGGCATAGTTCCAAATTATTCCCCAGAATGGTTAGACTAGTTCAAAGCTTCACCAACAGTACATTAGTACACCTTTTCCCCTTCATCATCCAGCATTTATAATTTTTTTTCTCTATGTTAGCAAATCTGACAGATGTGAGGTGTTGTCTCAGAGTTGTTTTAATTTGTATTTCTCTAATTATTAGAGATCTAGATTATTATTTCACGTGACTTGATAGCTTTTATTTCTTTTGAAAACGGTGTGTTCATATCTTTTGACCATTTATCAATTGGAGAATGGCTTGTATTATTACCATATTTTACTGCATAATAATCACCGATTTTATGTCAACTTTTTTTGGAAAAAGGTGGGGCTCAACCATTATGTGAAGCTTCTAAAAAAATTGTGCCAGTATTACTTTAAAAAAATCATACATCGCTAAACTGTGTTTGGTGCAAGATTAGGACACATGGAATACTTGTGAATATACATTAAAATTGGCAAGATGAAAGTCTTACAACATGACATGACTTACTCATGGCAGCTTCACCTCCTCCTTCACCCCGTGCATCTATGGCTCTTCATTAAGTTGAGTGACAATACCATTAGCACTGCAGTGCTCCAAACAAACCACACAAGTTGGCTTTAGAAATATACTGACAATACCCAAACATTGAGAATTCTAGGCCTGCAGCTTGAAATGTGCAAGAGATTAATGTGTGTTCATATGCCACTAGTGAATACATTGCTACTTTCTTTACCTTTTAAGCATGTGAGGAAAAGAATTATATCGTGCGACTATTACATGTTGAAAGGTTATAAACCAATTTTTGGACTGAAAAAAAAAACAGGGTACAATGATTATGTGGTGGTAATGATTATGCTAGGAAATACGGTATTATAAATTTGACTCAGTTCTCTATACATTTAACAAATGACACCTTTATCAGAGAAACTTGCTTTAAATCCCCCCCACACACACTTTTCTACTTTCCTTCTAATTTTTGGTGGCATTGGTTTTGTTTGTGCAAAACCTTTTTAATTTTATGTAATCAAAACGACACATTTTACCTGCCATGATCCCTTCTCTTTTTTAGCCGTATTTCCCCTTTCCATAGATCCAGTAAGTCATTTTTTTCAAGGCACCCCTAATATGATTTTGTTATCACCCTTTTCCCCTAAATCATGCTCCCATTTTTAGCTTATCTTAATGTATGGTGTGAATGTTTGGCTATGTCTACTTTCTGCTGGACTACTTTCTATTTTTCTAAGCAGTTGTCAAATAATAAGTTGTTGCCACATAACTGGGATATTCGTATTTATTAAACACTATATTTCTGTGCCCATTTCCTTCTGTGTATTGGGTTACTAATCTATTCCATAGGTCAACTACTCTATTTCTTATATAGACACTACTTTGCAGTATAGTTTGGGAATGAGGAGGGCTAAACATGAATAAAAATTAAATTTATACTCAATATTGTTGGCTTACTAATTGTCTAGTTCAAAGGAAAGAGAAAAACAGGGAGATATATATGTACATAATATGAAATTTTCTTTCATCAATTCACAGCACATGATGAATTTACAGCTAGATGGGAATCTAAAAGGCCAGTGAATCTGATACATTTGAGCCACAGAAAGATTAAATGTCTTGGCCAGGGTCTGAGAGGAAGTAAACATTTGAAGCAGATTTGAACTGAGACCTTCACAACTCCAAATTCATGTCACCTGTATAAGCAAGCAAAGTGGGATTTTTTGCTATTTTTTTTCTTTTAGAGTACTTCTCAACACTAAGGCATTCCAGTGCCTTTGATTGAGTCTTTCCTTTGTTTGAGTCAAGAGTCTTTGATTGAATAGAGTCATTGATTAGAAACAGTATATATCCTCTGAGGTGAGGTTTTGCTTTGGGGGCTCATTCATTGGAAGAGTACTTATGTGATGTAGCCAGATAAGACTCTGGGAAGCTGTTAAGGATCCCCCAGGCTTTGAAAACCCGGATGTTGATGTTTCTCTCTCTGGTAACTATGCATGTATTGCAGACAGAAGCTTGTCTGTTGATTTATGTTATTTTCTATGTTTACAATTTCTGCTTGTAATTTCTGTTTGTATTCTCTCTAAAGTTCTGAGTGCTGACTTTTTCCCCTGAACTATGTGAATGACATGTGTATTTTTAATTAAAGTAAGATTGTTACCCCTTAAAGTTACTTTCTCTTAGAAAAGCAGTTCAAAGAATCTGTGCCAACAGCCCTCCTATGTGCTGGTATTATTGGCCTTAAACCTCCACAGTAGCTGCAAGCAACATTGTTGTTCCATCAACATCACCCCTGCATACTACTTCTGAGTCATCTGCATTTACTTTGCTTATTTTTTTTATTGTTTTTGTTTGTTTGTTTTTTGGAGGGGGGAAGGCAGGGCAATTGGGGTTAAGTGAGTAGCCCAAAGTCACACAGCTAGTAAGTGTGTCAAGTGTCTGAGGCCAGATTTGAACTCAGGTCCTCCTGACTCCAGGGCCAGTGCTCTACTCACTGTGTCACCTAGCTGCCCCTGTTATTTTTTTTTTTAACATTTGAATGTTAATTATATCTACATATATGATTGTAAATGTTAGTTCATATATGTATACATAAATATCTATTTGTAAAATTCAGGAATTTAAACTTTGAACAATTCAGGAAATTAAATTTTTCTTTTTTTATTAATTTATTTTTTAATTTTCAGTTTTCAACATTCACTTCCATAAGTTTTAAATTTTATCCCCTTCCCTCCTCCCCCTCCCCAATATAGCATGTAATCTGATATGGGTTCTACACATACTTTCCTGTTAAACACATTTTCACATTAGTCATATTACATATAACTATGACAAATGGGAGAAAACATGAGAAAGAAAAGAAAACAAAACAAACCAAAAGAGAAAATAGTCTGTTTCTCTCTGCATTCCAACTCCATAGTTATTTTTCTGGATGTGTGGCATTTTCCATCATGATTCCTTTGGAAAGGTTTTAGGTCTTTGCATTGCTGAGAAGGGCTAAGTCTATCAAAATCAGTCCTCGCATACTGTGTACTGTGTACAGTGTTCTTCTGGTTCTGCTCACTTCACTCACTGTCAGTTCACATAAATCTTTCCAGGTTTTTCTGAAGTCAGCTTACTCATCATTTCTTTTGACATAGTAGTATTCCATTACATTCATATACCACAACTTATTCAGGCATTCCCCAGTTGATGAGCATCCCTCCCTATTTCCAGTTCTTGGCCACCACAAAAGAGCTCCTATAAATAATTTTTTACATGTGAGTACTTTTCCCATTTTTATGATCTCTTTGGGAAATAGCCCTAGATGCAGTATTGCTGGATGAAATGGTATGCACATTTTTATACCCCTTTGGGCATAGTTCCAAATTGCTCTCCAGAATGGCTGGATCAGATCACAGCTCTACCAACAGTGAATTAGTGTTCCAACTTTCCCACATGTTCTCCAGCATTTATCATTTGCATATTTTGTCATGTTGGCCAATCTGACAGGTGTGATGTGGTACCTCAGAGTTGTTTTGATTTGCATCTCTCTAATTAATAGTGATTTAGAGCATTTTTCATATGACTACGGATGGCTTTAATTTCTTCCTCTGAAAATTGTCTGTTCACATCTTTTGACCATTTATCAATTGGGGAATGACCTGTATTCTTATAAATATGACTCAATTCTCTCTATATTTTATAAATGAGGCCTTTATCAGAGATACTATTTGTAAAAATTCTTTCCCATTTTTCTGCTTTCCTCCTAATCTTGATTGCATTGGCTTTGTTTCTGCAAAAACTTTTCAATTTAATGCAATCAAAATTATCTATTTTGCATTTCATAATGTTCTCTATCTCTTGTTTGGTTAAAAATTCCTCCATTCTCTATAGATCTGACAGATAAACTATTCCTTGGTCCTCTAATTTGTTCATAGTATCAGCCTTTATACTTAGATCATGTACCCACTTGTACTTTATTCTGGTGTACAGTGTCAGACATTGATCTATGCCTAGTTTCTGCCATACTATTTTCCCATTTTCCTAGCAGTTTGTGTCAAGCAATAAGTTCTCATCCCAGAAGCTGAGGTCTTTGGGTTTATAAAACAGTAGATTGCTATAATCATTGACCACTGTGTCTCCTGTACCTATTTCACTGATCTACCCCTCTATTTCTCAGCCAGTACCAAGTGGTTTTGACGATTGCTGCTTTAGCATTTCTTTTCATTAATTCCCTTGATATACTGCACCTTTTATTCTTCCAGATGAATTCTGATATTATTTTTTCTAGCTCTATAAAATAATTTTTTTGGAGTTTGGAAATTTAATTTTTCAAGAAATAGCAAGCAAAAGTTAAAATCCAGGCCCTAACTCTTGTTATTGCCCCTCACTGCCTGCACCTTGTAGCCTCCCCACTTCAAAAAAAGTTATAATGCAGATTTTCACTTAAATTTAAGAAAGAAAAGAGGGACCAAGAGGAATTTTGTTGAGCATTGCTAGTATTACTGCTATTTTTGATAATGTAAGAATTATTTGGGGGCAGAGGTATTAATGAAAGAAAGTAAATCAGTTGCTCATGGTTAGGCTGAGCTAATATAATGAAAATGACAATTTTACCTAAATTAGTCTATCTATTCAGTGCCATACCAATTGAACTACCAAAAATTGTTTTACAGAGCTGGATAAAATAATAACAAAATTCATCTGGAAGAACAAGAGGTCTAGAATATCTAGGGTATTAGTGAAAAGAAATGCTAGAGAAGGTGGCCTAGCCATACCAGATATTAAACTGTACTATAGAGCAGCAGTCATCAAAACTACCTGGTACTGGCTAAGAAATAGAGTTGTGGATTAGTGGAATAGGATAGGTACCCAAGATGGAGAAGTCAATGACTATAGCAGTCTACTCTTTGATAAACCAAAGAGGCCAGCTTCTAGGCTAAGAATTCACTATTTCACAAAGACTGCTGGGAAAATTGGAAAATGGTAGGGCAGAAACTAGGCATAGACCAATATCTTATACCATATACCAAAATAAAGTCAAAATGGGTGATTTAGGAATAAAGGCTGAAATAAAAGCAATTTGGGAGAGCAAGGAATAGTTTACCTATCAGATTTATGGAAAAGAAAAGAATTCATGACCCAACAAGAGATAGAGAGCATTACAAAATGCAAAATGTATAATTTTGATTATGTTAAATTGAAATGTTTTTGTACAAAAAAAGCCAATGCAACAAAGATTAGGAGGGAGGCAGAAAATTGGGAGAAAATCTTTACAACTAGTGTCACTGATAAAGATTTCATTTCCAAAATATACAGGGAACTGAACCAAATGTATAGGAATACAAGTCATTCCCCAGTTGAGAAGTGGTCAAAGGATATGAACAGACAGTTTTCAGAGGAAACAAAGATATCTATAGACATATGAAAAAAATGCTCGAAATCACTACTGATTAGAGAAATGCAATACATACATATATCATTCACTTAGTTCTGGGGGAAAAGATCAGCCCATGAACTTCAAGGCAAATACAAACAGAAACTGCAAACATCAACAGACAGACCTTGTCTGATCAGATCACAATTCATAACTACCAGAGAATCACTAACATCTATCCAGGTTACAAAGCCAGAGTAGGGGAGCAAGTTCAACAGCTTGCCCAGAGTCTGTCACCCACATTCTTTCAGTGAGTGTACCCTCAAAAGTCAAACACCAACCTCAGATCTTATATACCAGTCTCAGGGCCCTGGGGCACTTGATTACCTCTGTGCTAGAAGCACTCAAACAAAGAACAGTGAAAAGGCCAATTTAGGATGTGGGAAAGTTGGCTAATCCCTAGTACCTCCATGTTTCCAGTTAATGAGTCCCAATTGTCTTATTGCTGAGAAACATTGCAAGACAAGATCCCACTGTAGGAGCCCCATTCAAACAAAGGCAAGAATCATTAAAGGCATTTAAGAGAAGAACAGCAAAAAGCCCCTCCCTGATTATCATTACAACATCTCTTAAACATTGAGTAGGTTAATTGCTTTTAGACTACAGTACCCCAGGGAAGGCTGGGTAAACTTTGGTATAGGATAAGAATACCAAATATATATATATTTTAAAATAATAATGAATTATGAAGAATCTGAGATTCTTAATAAATTTTAAGATCAGTATGAATCAAGATACTAAAAGGTATCCTATCCTAGGCTGTTTGAGAGACATGATGCTCAACATTAAGGAAAGGAGGAGCTCTACTGAGCAGAATACAAGTGGAGATTTGAGTTTGGCATTAGGTCTCACATTTGTGGAAGGACATGTATTGAAAAAACAGAGCCAGTGCCTCATGGGTTTTAGCTGAAAGAATTGGTAGCCTTTGCCCTAGAAAAGAAGAGGATAATAAAACAATATGATAGCTATGTTCAAATATTTGCAGGGTTTGTCGTGTGAAAGCAGATTTAGACTTTTTTAAAACCCTTGAACACAGAACTAGGAGCAATGAATAGTTGGATATTACAAAAAGGAAGATTTGAGATTAATGTAAAGAAAATCGTAGAAATAACATTTGTTGTGCTGTAAGCAGAAACACCACCAGTTTGTGTTCCAATGACTACTACCATCAAAATTTATTTTGTCATTTATTTTAACTTCTCTTTCAAGCAGATGGTAGTGCATGCAGATCATTTCACCAGGAGAAGCTTCATGACCATGGGGGGGACAGTAAAGTAGCAGAGACATCTGACTGTCTGATTGGACGAACCATGGATAGATGCATGCTTGCCATCATTTCAGAAATATTCTCCCATATAGCAACCACAATAGGGAGACAAGAACTGAAGTAGTGTAGCATCCAAAGTAACGACAGAAACCACAATGGTATACTGCATGGCATCAACATCTACAATCAGCATCTTTACCAGCTGGGTGGCAGAGGGTCTCTTCTGATTATTAGCTGCATTGATATAGTGTAGTTTGTTTTCACTAACCCTATCATTAAAGCATTTCTGGTTAATGATTGAATTAATAATAATTGATGTTCTACTAGTCATCAACAACCAACTAAATTGGCCATGGTCATTGGGTGCCACTGTATCCATAGCTTAAATACCAGACTGTTTGGACTCATGCAAAGAGATTCTGGGAATGATTCCAGGGGCCTTCAGACCCTTCTATGAGTTTTGGAACAAACTGGCTCCTTTTCATCACTGGCATTGCTCAAGGATTCTATAATATATGCTAACAGCTCCTAACAACATTTCCTTTCTTAATTTTTTGTTTCTAGATATGACAACCCTGACATTGTCAATTTCACAGTTTAGAAATGTGCCATTTAGAGCTAAAGAAAATTCCATTGTTTCTTCTACCTGAAGATTCTTTAGCCTAAGTACATGGGCAATAATGCCAGTAATAGACAGTAACTTCCTAGCAAGAGCAATAGAAGTGAAAGATATCAGACTATGATTCTCCCAATTAGAGAATATTTCAACAATCTTCTAAAGACATTTGATAGAGCATAGGTATCAAACATGAAATAATCAATACTGCCTCAACTACTCTTACAGACAAAACAAGATTAAAATTTAATTGGAAAATATTTAACAAAATAAAATTCAAAAATGGAACATAGTGAATGTTAAAATATATATTTTCTAAGTCAGTTGGTGGCTAAAGGGATCCTTATGTACTAGACTGTTTCTTTTGAAAATTGACCTCCTTGTGCTAGAGAAATTGAAGCTTCTTATTACAACAGATGGTTCTCGAAACATTTCTAGAGACAAGCTCAGTTTTGCAGAAGACAATGGACAGGCCCAGAGATAAGTGCTATGTGTGGAGAAAGCATCTGTACAATTCCTTCTTAGGGGTCCTGGGCAGCTGATACCGCTGGACTGACTCAAAGTGTTTTCCTTAAGCAAGGATCTGACCATATCTGTTTTCTACTTAATAATCTCTAGGAGCTCCACATTTCTAGGATAAAATATAAACTTCACTATTTTAGCTTTTGGCTTCCTTCACAGTCAGGCCTCATTGTACTTTTCAGTTGCATTGTACTCCTTCCACACATATTCTGCAATCCAGCTAAATTGACCATTTCTATGTTCATCAGATATAACCCTCTATCTTTTCTTTCTTCTCTCCCTTTAGGATGAGTTCAAGTGACCACCTTCTACATTGCAGACTTCCTGATATAAGTAGCAGTTTCTTTTTTCTCTATCTTATAAATACCTACTACATATTTCTTTTGTTTATATTTTATATTCAGTCTATTCATATATGTGTGTGTATGTATGTGTATGCATGAATTTGTCTCCCTATTAGAATGTACGGTCTTTGAAGGTAGATATTTCTTCATTCTTTTCATCTTCAGCACTTAATGCAGTTCCTGGGTTAAGCAATTAATAAGCTCTTGCTGGGACAGCTAAGTGAGACAGTGAGTAGAGCACTGGCCCTGGAGTCAGGAGGAACTGAATTCAAATCAGACTTCAGACACTTGAGACACTTACTAGCTGTGTGACCTTGGGCAAGTCACTTAACTCCAATTGCCTTGTCTACCCCCTCCAAAAATAAATAAGCTCTTGCTGTTTGATTTATAAGAAAATCCATTTAGGTTAATTAATAAAGGAAAGCAATTAAGTGTTTTAGATTTCTTTGCCACTGCTGAAAGCTAATTTACAAACATAAGCTGATTTGATCCTGGGCAAATGTCTGGGACAAATGTCTGTTTCAGTGTTGTAGAGAAAATATTTGTTAAGAGTTCTTATATAGAAGTTGCTGACAGAGCAGCTTTTCATTATTTCTATGTGACATAGAGCTAAGACAAAGAAAAAATGGAGAGAATATATTTTATTCTCTAATGCTGTTTGTGGATGAGGAATATAGAGGATATGCTTGAAGAAGAAGGAGAATAATGAGCAATAGAAGGGGAAGAGGAAAAGAAGAAGAAGGAACTAAAAGAGCCACATTTTTGCTCAAGGCATCAGCCAATCTTGAATTTAGAAGTGATTGGATCCTATGCTTTGTACTCAGGAGCATGCCCTTCAGAACACAGAAACAATTTAGAGTATAAGAGAAACAGAGTAGAAGCGGAGGCAAGATGGCAGCTGGAAAGCAAGGACTTGTGTGGGCTCCCTTCCAGATCCTTCCAAAAACCTATAAAAATGGCTCTGGACAAATTCTAGAGCTGCAGAACCCACGAAATAACAGAGAGAAGCAGGGCTCCAGCCTAGGAAAGCCTGGATGGTTGTGGGGAAGGGTCTATCACCCAGAGCTGGGAGTGGAGTGGAGCAGAGCCCAGCCAGGACTGCACCAGGGCCAACCAGACTGGGAGCCAGGTGGAACAGGCCCTAGTGCCCTGAATCAGTGAGCTGAGGCAGTTACCAGACTTCTCAACCCACAAACACCAAAGACAACAGAGAAGGTTAGTGGGAAAAGTTGTGGGGACAGAGTGAAAGGAGTTCGTGGTTCAGCCACTGCCCCAGGGGCAGAGGAGGTGGTGCAGCTCTGAGGACAGAACTACAGCTGCAGGTGCTTCTGGCCCCAGCCCCACCTGGTGAGAGGAATTAAGTGGCAGATCAGAGCAGGAGTGCAGAACCTGCTTAAGGTCTGGATCACAATCTGTGTTGGCAGTTCTTGGGGGAAGAATAGCACTGGTGTGGCAGAGCTTACTGTGTAGAAAAAGCTCTGAAAACAACAATGAAGCCCCTCAAGCTAGGGACAAAGTATTCTATACTCTACAAGAAGTCATACCTGGACGAAAAACTCAAGGGTCAAAGAGTTGGCTGGGAACATGGTCAGGCAGTGAAAACAGACTCAGATTCAGACTTAGACTTTGGAATCTTTCTTTGGTGACAAAGAAGACCAAAACATACAGCCAGAAGAAGTCAACAAAGTCAAAGTGCCTACACTCAAAGCCTCCAAGAAAAACATGAACTGGTCTCAGGACATGGAAGAGCTCAAAAAGCACTTGGAAAAGCAAGTGAGAGAAGTAGAGGAAAAATTGAGAAGAGAAATGAGAGTGATGCAAGAAAACCATGAAAAACAAATCAATGACTTACTAAAGGAGACCCCCAAAAATACTGAAGAAAATACCACTTTAAAAATAGACTAACTCAAATGACAAAAGAGCTCCAAGAAGCCAATGAGGAGAAGAATGCCTTGAAAGGCATAATTAGCCAAATGGAAAAGGAAGTCCAAAAGACCACTGAAGAAAACATTACCTGAAAAATTAGATTGGAGCAAGTGGAAGCTAGTGAGTTTATGAGAAATCAAGATGTAAAACAGAACCAAAGGAATGAAAAAATGGAAGACAATGTGAAATATCTCATTGGAAAAACCACTGACCTGGGAAATAGATCCAGGAGAGATAATTTTAAAATTATTGGACTACATGAAAGCCATGATCAAAAAGAGAGCCTAGATATCATCTTTCAAGAAATTATGAGGAAGTGCCCTGATATGCTAAAGCCAGAGGGTAAAATAGAAATTGAAAGAATCCACAGATTGCCTCCTGAAAATGATTCCCAAAAGAAAACTCCCAGGAATATTGTAGCCAAATTCCAGAGCTTCCAGATCAAGGAGAAATACTGCAAGAATTCAGAAAGAAACAAGTTGAGTATTGTGGAAACACAATCAGAATAACCCACGATCTAGCAGTTTCTACATTAAGGGATCAAAGGGCTTAGAATATGATGTTCCAGAGGTCAATGGAGCTAGGATTAAAACCAAGAATCACCTACCCAGGAAAACTGAGTATCATGCTCCAAGGCAAAATGTGGATTTTCAATAAAATAGAAGACTTTCAAGCTTTCTCAGTGAAAATTCCAGAGCTCAATAGAAAATTTGACTTTCAAACACAAGAATCCAGAGAAGCATGAAAAGGCAAACAAGAAAGAGAAATCATAAGGGACTTAGTAAAGTTGAACTCTTTTGTTTACATTCCTCCATGGAAAGATGATGTGCATAATTCATGAGACCTCAGTATTAGGGTAGCTGAAGGGAATATACATACATATGTATATTTTGTGTATATATATATATATACACACACACACACATATATATATATACACATACACACACACAGACACATATATATATATATGTATATATAGACAGAGAGCACAGCGTGAGTTGAATATGAAGGGATGATAATTAAAAAAAATAAAATAAAGAGATGAGAGAGGAATATATTGAGAGGGGGAGAAAGGGAGAATAAATTATTTCCCATAAATATGTCAAGAAAAAGCAGTCCTGTTGGGAGAGAAGAGTGGGCAGGTGAGGCAAAATGAGTGAATATTGCTCTCATCTGATTTGACTTGAAGGGAGAAAAACGTACACACTCAATTGGGTATCTTACCCCGCAGGAAAGAAGGAAGAAGGAGATAAAAAGGGGGGATGATAGAAAGGAGGACAGATAGGGGGAGGAGGTAATTAAAAGCAAACACTTTCGAAAAGGGACAGGGTCAAGGGAGAAAACTGGATAAAGGGGGATAGGACAGGAAGGACCAAAATATAGTTAGTCTTTCACAACATGAGTATTGTGAAAGGGTTTTGCATAATGATACGCATGTGGCCTGTGTTGAACTGCTTGCCTTCTTAGGGAGGGTGGGTGGGGAGGGAAGAGGGGAGAGAATTTGGAACTCAAAGTTTTCAAAGAAGATGATCAAAAAAAAGTTTTTGCATGCAACTTGGAAATAAGATATACAGGCAATGGGGTATAGACATATATCTTGCCCTACAAGAAAGTAAGGGAAAAGGGGATGGTGAGGGGAGTGGGGTGACAGAAGGGAAGGTAGACTGTGGAATGGGGCAATCAGAATATATGCCATCTTGGAGTATGGGGAGGGTAGAAATAGGGAGAAAATTTGTAATTCAAACTCTTGTGAAAATGCTGAAAATTAAAAATATTAAATAAATAAATAATATTTTGAAATAAAAAGAGATTCAGAGTAGCAGATAACTTTTACCCAATGAGGTGCCATGGTTAATAAGGGGTTAATCCTGCATAGGATGGCTCAGCCCTCCTTAGCAGTGGAAGCATTCATTCAACATAGATGCTACAGTCCTTGACAGACTTTTATGGATAATTCTTTAAAAGTAAAGTGGATATCAAAGCCTAGTTTGTGAATCTTGAGTTTTCCTGGCAATATCACTTCCCTACATGTTTGCCTAACTACTCTGGGACTTCAAATGCATAAATGGGAGGGTGTGATTTGGTGTTTGGTTTACAATTTTAGTAAATATTTTATGTAATGTTAATTGATTTGATTTATTTGAGGCTGATTCTTTAATGGATACAGATGAGGGCCTTGTAAACTTCAGTGTTAGTGGGAATTGTCAGACAGAAGGGTTATGACTTGGAAAGGGGGGGGGGGGTTATGAGACACAGCACCTAATATTCTTTTTGGAGAAATCCCAACTTGGCAGTGTGAAGATAGGTGAGGGGAAATGAACCACAAAGAGAGAAAGGGTGACTGCATTAGGAGAGCAAGAGAAATGAGAGCACTACATAGGATATCACACCAGGGAAGTAGGGGGTACACAAGCATCAGAATGTTCTCGGATTTCTGTACTTAAAATAGGCAAAAATAATTGTTTCAGCTCAACTTCTAGAACTGCATCTCAAACCAAATCTGGAGCTTCTCCTTATATATCTAAAGCAGACAGTATGTTAAATACTAGGTATAAATTTTATTCTATAACCTTAAATTGCTCATACCTGATTGGATCAGTCATTTCTAGTTCAGTCATGGAACATAAGGTTGGAGAGTTGATCTGATCTGATCTACTCATCTTATCTCCTGAAAGACTTAGACAGCTGGGTTATTCAATTGCTAAAATGAATGGCTGAGATTAACAATTTGGCAGTTGATCCATTGTTTTGTGATTGATGGCTATTGAGGCCAGAAACTCAAATAGACCATTGTACATCCTCTCCTTCAGATATAAAGATCCTTAACTAAGAAGCTATTCAGAAGGAAATGCTGACACATTGAAAATTCTCAATGCTATTTGCTAATTTCATTTAAACTTTCACATTTTATTTTGGACAATTTAAATGCTAAATACTTTCTAATTCTTATGCTTCTCTTTTAGTGAATGAGAAAGTCTTTATAAATCATAATAATTTCTCAAATAGAAAGCACTGGCCTAATTTCTCAGTCTATTATAACTGCATTGCTTTTTTCATAGAAGTTATCATGAGAATGTGATATACTAATATAAGAAAACAATTTTGGTGAATTGCTTGATTTTTATCACCAAAAATATGTGTAATAGAAATACCAAAATTCACTTGATGGTGGTATTAAAGGAATGAGTAATATGTTAAAAAAAAAAAAGGTCAATAGTAGATGCTGACATTTGAAAAGGTGTGTGTGTGTGTGTGTATGTCTATTTGTGTCCATATATATGTATATATAATGTGTACGTATATATATACATATATATATATATATATATATAGAGAGAGAGAGAGAGAGAGAGAGTCACAGAGTCATATAGACAGTAGATCCACCCTTCCTTTTGCTATATTATTCATTCTTTATCTCTGAAATACTGCTTGTGCCATGCATGCAAATACCTAAAAGTGCTTAAGCCCACGAATTTCAAAATGCTTTTCAAAATGCATATTCCATTTGAGTGTTTATTTTTAATTTATAAAATAATTGTGTAAATGAAATCAATCAGAGATTCTCACTTGAGTTCCTTGTTGCTACCAAAATGTGTAATTTCTATATAAATATTAGGTGTTATTTTCATTCTCATATACTTCAATGGATTCTGGATGGAAATAGTATTGCTGTGTTTCATTTTCTTATTTTTCTGATGACTTTAGTACAGTTGGATAAAATTGTTTAATTTTGATAATTCAGTCAACCAGCAGTTATAAAATCATTATATAAAATGTTATATAAAAGTGTTGGAATGTGAGTTCATGTTGTGTAGGCTTAGTGAAAACATCTTTCCAAAAATTCTAGTATCAGACAGAAAGACATATACTTCATCATATTCCACATGGCTTTGATTTCTTCCAGTAGGTTTCAATATTTTGAAAGCTTTTCATTCCCTTGAGCTTGGAGGATATGATTGTTTGGTATGTCAATACCTATTTTTAAAAATTATTCTTAGGTTTTTAAAGGTCAGTGTTATGTTTCAGAGTTTCTAGACAATGGTTTTGTCTGTGATATTGCTTCAGTCCTAGGATAGTTCTCCCCACCCCCCCCCCACATTCTGAAGAATAATTTGGGGGTCATATTTGTAGCACAGGTACTTATCTTCTATTTATGAAAAGTAGTGAG
>CM053623.1:259537382-259554069 GCA_028646595.1 Phalanger gymnotis | reverse complement strand
TGCCCCGCGTGCCTCAGGGGTGGTAGCCGAACCGCAAACTCCATCCTATCCCGCAGCTTTTCCCACTAACCTTCTGTGTTGCCTTTGCTGTTTGTGGGTTGTGAGGTCTGGTACATGCCACAGCTCAGTAATTCAGCATGCTAGGGCACTCTCCGCTCCACTCCTGGTCTCATTGGTCCGCGGTCTGCCGCGCCCCGCCTCGCGCGCTGGGCTCTGCTTGGCTCAGCTCCGCTCCCCTCAGCTGGGGGCTGGGAGTTCCATTCAGGACAGACCTTACCCCAAGACCATCCAGGCTATCCTGGGCTGGAGCCCTGCTTCCCTCTGCCACTTTGTGTGTTCTGCAGTTCTAGAATTGGTTCAGAGCCATTTTTTTATAGGTTTTTGGAGGGACTTGGTGGGGAGCTCACGCCAGTTATGGCTTTCCAGTCGCCATCTTGGCTCCGCCCCTGGTCTAGTCTGTTTTTAAGGTTTTATTTTCATCAATATATTTTTGTGTGTCCTTCACCAAGCTGCTGACTCTTTTCTCATGATTTTCTTGCATCACTCTTGTTTCTCTTCCTAATTTTTCTTATACCTCTCTTACTTAATTTTCAAAACCCATTTTGAGAACTTTCATGGCCTGAAGTCAATATATATATATATTTTTTTTCTTGGAGGCTTTGGATGTAGGAGCTTTGACTTTGCTATCTTCTTCTGAGTTTGTATTTTAATCTTCCTTTTAACCATAGTCTTTCTATAGTCGGAGTTTTCTTTTTCATTGTTTTCTCATTTTTCCCCAGCCTACTACTTGACTTTTAACTGTTTAATAAAGTAGGGCTCTGTTTCCAGAGTGGAGGGTGCATTCCATCTAGCTTCAGGAGTTTTGTGCAGCTGTTTTTGAGATACTTCTAGGGACTTGTAAGGTTTCAGTTCTTCCATGGTGGTAGGCTCTAAGAAGAGGTATTTTCTCCTCTCCTGGCCTGTGCTCTGGTCTGTGAGCAACAACAAGCACTCTTTTGCTGCCCTTGAACTAAGAGGAAGGTCCCCTCTCCACTGCTGCCACAAGCTCTGCTATGCTAATGCTCTGACAGGCCCTGGGACTGTTCCCCAGAACTGGGATCCAAGCCCAGTATGAGGCAGAATCCACCCTCAGTGCTAGCAGAGATCCCTGTAATCTCTTTCTGACCAGTTGTTCAACTCCCTTACTGTATGTGGGCTGGGAGCCTGTGAAACAGAAGCTATGAGTTGTGTCTAGGGCTGTCACTGCCTCTGAACTGTGCTGGTGGGGCCTGACCTGGACTGAGCTTCCTTCCTATCCCGGCTTGACAAATCCTTCCTGCCGACCTAAGTTGTCCCAGCTGCCTGTGGGCTGAGAGGGCTGGGAAATCATCACAGCTGCCAGCAATTCAGTCATCCCAGGCCTGTTCCATGCTCACTGAGGCCCAGTTTGCACTGGGTCACCCTGTGCTGGACTGCACTCCTCTCTCAATCTGCTGCAACAGATCTTTCCTGCCAACTTTGCAAGTTGGCTTGGGCTGGAAATCTGTTTTACTCTATCTTTTTATGAGTTTTGCTGCATTAGAATTTGTTTAGAGTCATTTTTAAAGGTATTTGGAAGATTTTGCAGGTGAGCTTGGGTGAGTCCTCTGCCTTTACTCTATCATTTTGCTATTTCATTTTTATAATCTTAACAGAAGAGGGGAAAGATGTGGGAGTTGGGGGTAACAGTGTATTAGGAAAGAAAAGCATGTGAAAGGTAGGGAAACTTGTTGTCTGTCTCACATAAGTAGTATATTCACATACAAGTTTACACAATTAAAGGAATGGAGGAAGCCTGAATCACTTGAATCTCGTTTTCTTCTGAATTAATCAAAGGTGAGCAAAATGTACATACACTTTTCTGTGTATGTATTTACAAAATTTTTTGAGATGAAACCAAACACAACTAGGAGAAAACAGATCCCTATAAATTCTCTTATAAACAAAACAGAAAGAACAGATCAATGAATTTTGCATAGCACTTAAAAAAGGGAACCTAAAATAACGGATCATTTAGGAACCAAATTAAATGCCAAATAGAAATTGTGAAAAAAAATGTTAATAAAGTTAAAATTAATACAGTTAGAAGCTATTTTGGGGCAAAACAAATAACCTATAAACAAAATATAGATCAACTATTAGCTAAATTTATTTTTAAAAAGAAAATTATTAATATCAAAAATAAAGTGTCCAAAACCAATGAAGAGAAATACAGTGTATTATTAGAAACTACTTTATCTAACTACATGCCAATAAAACTGATAATGAAATAGATAGTTACAAAAATTTTTTAAAAATGCTTAACTCAAGAAAAATTGAGAATTTAAATTACTCAGTCTCAAGAAAAGAAAGTAAACAAAGAAGCCATTCATGAAAGGTGGAGGGCAGAGTGGAGGCAGGACCAGATATGTGTACAAGTGAAAAATGCAAATCATTAAAGAAAATTAATTCTAATATTACATAAACTATTTGTAAAAACATAAATGAAGGGAGCCTATCAAATTCTTTCTGGTTGATAAACCAGAAAGATTTAAAACAGAAAAAAAAATGCATCATATACCAATAGCAGTAATGAAACGTGATGCAAAACTTTACAATGAAATATTAGCAAAAGGGCAACAGCAACATATCAGCCAAGGTTTTACTTATATTCAAGGTTGGTTCAACATTAGGAAACCTATGAATATAATAATTCACCACAAAAATGAACCACAAGTTTATACATTTTATGACTCTTAAGGAAATATTATTACTCTTCTTTCTTTTTCTCATTCTTAATTCTTTCCTTTCTTCCAACTTTTTTTTCTTTTTCTATCCTTCCTTCCTTCCCTTACTGCCCCCATCTCTTTCTGCCTCTGTCTCTATATCTCTGCCTCTCTCTGTTTCTTTTCCTTCCTTTTCTTAAGTGTCATCATGGGTTTTTATAGTCACTTCCCCTTAATATTATCATCCTTTTCTACTAAGAGGAAGCAGATAGATTTCATTACATGTTTTCTTGACACCGATCATTCATTACAACTTGTGTGAGTTCAACTGACTTTTAGAGTTAGTGTTTCAGTCATAGGCCAATAATTGTTAATGATATCTTTCCCGTCTTCTTATGCCTAACACTGGCCTTTCCCTGTCCCTTCATATACTTTTTAACCTAGTGACACTGTCCTTCCTGTTAACCTTTAATATATTCCATTTCCTGACTCTGGGTATTTTTACTGGCTGTCCATCATCCCTGGAAGGTTTTTTCCTCAATCTCCATCTCCTGGTTTCCTTCAAGTCCCAGCTAAAATCTTACCTTCTACAGAAAGGTTTCCCCAATTCCTCTTAATTATAGTGCTCTCTCTTTGGTGATTAATTCAAATTTATGCTGCATATAGAATGTTTGCACATGGCTGTTTGTATGTTGTCTCTCCCATTAGACTAAGAGCTCCTTAGATTAAGGACTGTCTTTTCCTTTTTTGTGTGTGTGTCCCAGAAATTAACAGAATGCCTATCAAAGGACAGGTAATTATCGGAGTTTATTGATGCACTGATTCACTTATCATGATGTCACATAAGTATTTCTTTGTCATATGGTGATGTAAAGAAAAATGAAGCATATCTCTAATATAAAATAGGTTACAGGTTCTATGCTGCTTCTCAATGCTCTTCAGGCTCATTCTTACTATGAAATTTAATGCTAAGTCTCACATAGAACATCACCTGTTCACCATAGCAAATCTTGGATTTACTGCATGTTAGTTAAATCAAGAGAACTGTAATCCTTTGCAAAGAATTGTTTCCTTTTAATCTGGGTTACTCTGCTCCCTGTTGGGAAAATAAATCTCATCATAGTTCTGGTGGACAAGATTAATATGTCAGCTAAAAACCTAGAAATGGTGAACACAAAATATATAAAGAAATGTACTTTTTAAAAAAAAATGGAATTTTTATTTCGCTTCCTGAAAGAATTCATTTTTAAAATATGGGACCAATATTGCTTTTCTAGAATTCATTTGAAGCCCAGGAAATTATGTTTCATAGACAACTCTTTTACTTTTCACTGTTCTTTGTGAATTGCAATATTTATATTTGTTGATCACTTTCATAACAAATCAAATTAATATAAGTGTGAAGAATTTAGTTTTAAGTTACTTAAGAGAATATTTGCTGTCATTTTTGGTATGTGAGACAATAGGTCCAATCATGATGTCATGTGAATGGGGAATTCACATTGTGGTAATTCTTTGTACCAGGACAGTGGGCTACTTGTCTACAATTTAAAATCTCAGAGTTGCTTGGGACACTGCTGGGAGGTTAAATAATTTAGACATAGTACTCAAATACAGACAGTATTTATTTGAGCAAGCACTTGAACCCAGATCTTCCAGGCTTCCTTGTACTAGAGCCAGCCCTAAATTCAAACTTCATACTGTCTCTCAGTTGAGAATAAGGGTAATAGGAAAGAGTCAGAAACAAAATAAAGACTTGGAGGTGCAGGGTAAGAAAAGGGAAGGAATAATAGAACACAAGAGTTTATTCTTACTAAAGCCCCAGATAATTAGGTCAATATGATTTTTTTTTTTTGGTGCTGTGTTGCCAAAGTTAGATTAGGATCATGCAAGAACAACAAATCATTTTTTAGTGGTTAACTTTTGTGATATCTGTTCTACAGTTCTATAAAGGACCTATTGAAGCTTCATCATTCACTTTAATTTCTATATACACATACATACACATAGACATATACAAATATATGCATATATATTTAAACATTTAACTATAGACTCAGGTTACTTAAAAAAGTAGATCTTTAGAAATCACTGCGGTTTTAATTAGCCTTGAAATAATCTTCTAATGAAATTTATTCAGGTCACCTTTAACCACTTAAACAGGTTAAATTTTAATGTCATTGATGTCCAAAGGGTGCTCAAAATATTATCATACTAAATATTTAATAACATCATTACATAAAATTTAGGCATTTGCTACCCAAGCTCTAGAGGCTTAGATCTGCACTCTATCCTGTTTCTCTAAATGCTAAACAGGTCCATAGAGATTTATACATTTTTTCATAATTTAATAATGGGGTTTAAGTTGTTGCTAGCATTGCAAAATATAGTGTACTTGCACAGATGTGACTTAATTAAAAAGTCTCTTGCGAAAGCAAATGGGTTTCTAGGTGGTGTTTTACACAGGTTTTTGTCATTTAGGAAATTCTTAGTACACAGAAATGTGAACTTGTAAACATAAAATACATAAAGGGCCATATTCTGCAGAATAAATAGTACTCAAGCAAATTTACCTTGAAGGTTAGTAGGTATTTCTTTAAGTCTACCACATCATTGTGATCAATAAGGTTTATCTTTTGTTTTTGACAGGGAACTACTGATGCAAAAACTCTTATCCCATCGATGTACTCTGTGGCTAGGGTACAGGATTAGGAACAGTTATAGATTTAGCACTATTCAAAAGGAGTGGAAATCATTTAAAATTGTATTTGTAAGTAACAATAAAATATCCATGTATTAATAATGTAGGAAGAAATTGACAAGCCATTGCAAGTAACAGAATGGAATAGGCACATGAACAGAGAAAGTCTATGCTTAATGGAGGGAGCAACATCCATGCTTGACATCATCAAACATTATTTCATTAAGCATATGAAGTATTGCAAGGTTTTTTTTAAATTTATTTTGTCAGAGTCAAGGTGAAAAAAAGCTGTTAACTTGTATTTATCTTATATTTTCCCCAACATATCTAATCATGTGTATGAGAGAATGTATGAAAATGAATGATGATGTCAAGAATACAGAGGGCTCTAGTAGTGTCTAAAAGTTTTCTCTGTGATTTTTCAGTCAAATCAAATTCACTTAGTGCCTGTCATACCACCCCAGAAAAAATTAAGCATACTAGAAAATAGTTGTTTTAGTCTGAACTGAAATATTAGCTTTTTATGAGTGGTTGTTGTTCTTCCTACTCAAAGGGGACCAAAAAGCATCACTCTGTTTAGGTCAAAATACAATGTGTCCGACTGGCTAATCAGACCAGTATTAGTTCAGAAGGGTATACCGCAGGTTGGGCCCAAGTAGTCTGTATAAACATTTGGAATGGAGATATATCTAAATTTGCACATCTCATTTTTCTTTTGAGATACTGCAATTCTGGTTTGTTGATAGAGCACAGAGCCTCTTTGATATGGGCATGCCATGTTGGACAGTCCTATGTCAGTGTCTCCCATCTCTCACAATCAATTCCAAAGTTCTTCATGGAGACCTTAAGGGTATCCTTGTATCACTTTTTCTGACTTCCATTTGAGCACTTATCTTATGTGAGTTCTTTTGTGTAAAATAGTCTTTTAGGCAAGCATACATTTGATATTCAAACGATGTGGCCAGCTCATCAGAGTTGTACTCTCTGCAGTAGGGTTTGAATTATTGGCAGCTCAGCTCAGAAAAGGACCTCATTGTCTAGTAGCTTATGTTGCCAAATGATGTTCAAGATCTTAAGACAATTCAGTTTTGTTTGCAGATGATTGTGGTCTCAATGCAGAATCTAAGGCTGAGATATAACAAAGTATAGATAGATTCTCTGCTGCTTGAGATAATTTTGGCTTAAAAACTGTGAACACAGGCTCTGTAATGACTATACTAAGTGTTGGAGCTTCATCTGTTGCTAGGAGAGCAAGACAACGGAGTTACACAACAACCAGCCAATTAAAAGGATTTCTGAGGCTCAAAGCTGTTTGATGTACCAGTGATACTTTGTGAACCTATGCTGGCAGAATTTCGAGAAACCTGAGGTAAGATCATCCTTGAATGTCTCGAAAAGTACCTTGAAAGGCAGTTACAGACTCAAGCCTTTCCAAATATATACTTGGGAATTTCCAAACACCTTACTCCCTGACTTATTGTATATATAGACATTCTCTTCCTCTTAAGTCCCCACTCCCTACCCAGAAACCTCTAAAAACCATAAATATCTCACCATTTTCCACTCTCCATGTCCTTCTGGGGCCAGGAGTTTGTGTGTGTGTTGGGGGTAAGGAGTTCTCTTCCTTTAACAAAATGAACATGAAAAAAACAGACATTCTTCACCAGCCACTACACCCTCAATACATACAATCATTGGTTTCAGGAAATGGAGAAATTTTGAATACCAGTGCCATTCCAGGAAACTTAATAGCTTTTAATAAACACAAATACAGAGAAATAAGCACATAAAACACAAAAATTTCTCTGCAGAAAATTCTATGTATTACATCTACCATCCCCCCCCCACCTTAGGCCATACTTTTCTTCTGAAATACCAAGGTATAGCTCTGACTCTTTAATGTTGATTGGAGACCAATCAAGCTGTTCATAACCCTGGGTACAGAAATCAATTAAAGAGGTGGGTTAAGTGACTATAGTTTTAGTGATTAGGACAATGCCCGGCATATAATAGGTGCTTAATAAATGTTTGTTAGTTGATTTATTGATTCTATTTTCTCAAGGGGTTTTTGTTGTTTATTTCTTTGTTTTCCTAGTAACTCAAATACTCTCATAGTAAGAGCTACTAGTTCTATAAGGGATTATATGGTTCCCCTAATTGCCTAATGAGGCAAGACTTTGTGACCTCAGACAGTGTCATACTAACAACATCCTACATTCCCTCTTTCTGTACATTAAGCCCAAATCATTCTTGTTCTCACTGATTGGCCAACAAGCCTCACTTGGTCATCTTCTGGGTTTTGATGGCTCACAGTGAGTGTAAACAGCAATTGTTTCTGTCCTGGCCCGAAACCTTGAGGGTCTTCCCTTCCCAGTTTGATTTTTTTAGAAGGCAAACTAGGCCATCTTTGGCCTCAATTATTACCTAATCTTAAATCACTGAAAGGATGTTGCCTCAGATAAATGAAATCTGGAAAGACCTTAGCTTTAAAAGGTCAAGCTTTCCATTGCGTCTGGGGTCATCTCCAGTTGTCCTGATCTATATCTTGCTATTAAACTTAAATGACCTTGGAGAAGAGAATGAGACTGATGATTTTTCCCAGATCTGCTCTCTTAAATCCAACTCCCTTGCAAGATAAGACATCATTCTCCTGGTATCATTGGTCCTCTTCAGCAATGAAGGACAAACAGCAACATTGTAGCATATCACTTTAACTCTTCATTGGTTCAGGGTATATTCTAATTAAGTTCTGTGGTGGACCAGTGAAGTATAGACTCAATTACTTCCTCCTACTAGTCTCTAAACTCAGAGATCAAAGTTAGTTCGCAGTAAGTCCAAAAACCTTTTCAAAAACAGTTTTGGTGCTCAACTTACATTTACCCCTACCGTATTCAAATGGCTGGAGTCTGAAGTTATGCTCTTTTTCAAGGGCACATAAGTTAAGGAAATGTCAAACACAATGAGACAAAAAGTAAATAAATAAAAATGTACAAAAGGCCAATAATGAAGGAAAAACAACTGCCATCAATGATTCTAAGATGAGTTTTTATCAGGTAATGATGCTTCTCTTAAAATAATAATGTGTAGACAAGTCCTCATGCAAGTAATTTGGTCTGGCTATTTGCCTATAATTTTTCCTGGTTGATTATCCTGAACTAGAAACTATGTTTTCTTCACACTTGGAATGCTTAGTGAACCATGTTACCTGAGAAGTTCCTCACCAGCAAGTCTTTATTGAGGTCTATTACGTACCAGGTCCTGTGCTAGGCACTAGGGATACAAGTACAAAGATTGCAATAATCATTATTCATAAGGAACTTTATATTCTAAGGAGGAAGATAACAAGTATATGTATCAATAGGTAAGGAATAATTATAAAGAGAACCAATACAAAACGGTTAAAATGAAGTCAAGTCAACAAGCATTTACTTAGTTCTTATGATGCTCCAGGATCTGTCTTGTGAACTGGAAATACAAAAAGAAAAAGCAAAAAGAGAATCTCTTCTCTCAAAGGTATTATATTCTAATGAGGAGACACAGTAAAATGAGCTGAAAAACTGGTGTAGTAAAGGAAGAGAGGAGCTATCTACATGGTAGAATGGTGGAAAAATCTGTAGAGTTACAAGCTGAGCCTAGAGAGGACTGGGCAGTGAGCATGGCTGACTTGGCTATTTCCTTAAAAT
This sequence comes from Phalanger gymnotis, assembly GCA_028646595.1. Classification (NCBI taxonomy): domain Eukaryota; kingdom Metazoa; phylum Chordata; class Mammalia; order Diprotodontia; family Phalangeridae; genus Phalanger; species Phalanger gymnotis. The sequence continues at coordinate 259,544,962 of CM053623.1, read as the reverse complement.
GCAGGCTCCAGGAGGAACTCACTAACCAGAGGATGAGGTTGAAAATGGCTTGGGATGAGAGCCGTTAGTAGCTAATGACCTCTACTCAATATCATTTCCAAATTAACATTCTGTATGTGATTAGAATATCACTGAGACAGAGCAAATGTCAAAATTAACACCAATTTGAAGAAAAACTTAAGAGGAAACCATATATTATTACAATCCACCCTACCCAGAACTATTCCAAAGAGAAGAAACTAAAGGAAGCTACATTGACTTTAATTTATAATCCTTTCTATAGGAATTTAATGGATATGAATCAATTAACACATGAAAAAGTCAAAAGAGTCCAGATATTACCAATGTACAGATATTTGATCACTTTGTGAAGAAAAACATGGCAGACAAAACAACTTAAGTTTAGAAAATGGAATCATAGATCTAGTCCTGGCCGTAAAAGACCAACACTACAATATTAGTATTTGTGTGGTACTTTAAGGTTTGAAAATCCCTTTACAAATGTTATCTTATTTTATACTCACAATAACCCCAAGTCGTAGGTGCCATTAAAATCCTCATTCATAGTTGCAAAAATGAGGCAAAAAAGTTAAGTGACTTGCCTAGGGTCACATAATGTCTAAGGTAATATTTTTCTAGCTCATTAGGTCATCCTGATTCCAGGACCAATAATTTATCCACTGTACTACCTAGCTAGAGGCTACCATATACAACTTCTTCAATTTACAAGCAAGTAAATCAAGGCAAATATAACTTTAGTGACTAAAGTAGCAGGTACATGATGCAATGATAGAGTGCTGGGTGCAGCACCAGGACAACCTGAATTTAAATCTTGCCTAATACACTTATTTGCTTTGTGACTCTTTTTGAGTCTCAATCTCAGTTTAGATGTCTTTGAAAAAGGGGTTGGGCAACAAGTGCTGATCTTGATGGCTCTCAGGTTTCTTTGAGGCCCAAACATCAGACCCTAGATTCATTTGATCACATAGGCAGTTTGCTTGAGATTTGATTGCTCTGATTCCAAAGTCAGTGCTCTTCTTAATATATAATATTGATATATCTATGTATGTATATATATACACACAAACATATATATGTATGTATATGCGTATATAGCATTTTTATGTATATGCATATATGTGTATGTGTGTGTATGTATGTGTGTGTGTGTAGGTGTATGTAGCAAAAGAAAAGGATGGGAAATGAATAAAATTGCCTCCTCAGAAGGCTAGTAGGTATGGAGAGGGAAAGTTACTAGGTAAAAATTTTGTTACAATGGATAGCCATTGAAAATTTCCAACGGTGAAATGAAATGACTACTGCTGTTGTTGTTCAGTTGTGTCTAACTGTTCATGACCCCATTTGTTTTTGTTTTGTTTTTTTTTTGGAAAAGTTCCTGGAGTGGTTTGCCATTTCCTTTTCTAGCTCATTTTATGGATGAGGAAACTGAGACAAATGGAATTAAGTGTTTTGCCAAGGTTCCCAAAGCTAGTAATCATCTGAGGCCAGATTTGAACCCAGGAAGGGGAGTATTCCAGACACTAGGCACAGAACCAGGAACATTATATCTCCCTGAAGTGACTATAGACTAGAGAAAACAGACTAGACAAATAAATAATACATAAATATAGACTAGATAAAATGTGCAATAACCATGAGAAAGGTAGGGTAGAGATATATTAATAAAAGCTTTAAATGCCAAACAGAATAGAGTAACAGAACTAAAGTCAGGAAGACCTAAATTCCAAACTTTACTACCTATATAACCCTAGGTAAATAAATCACTTAACCTCTCTGAGTCTTAAATTTTCTCATCTACTAAATGGAGAGGGAAGCTTTGTTCTTTATAATTTCTCAAGTCTTTTCTAGATTTAGCCCTTATGATTCTGTGACCCTATAATAGGATTACCCTATTAGAAATTATATGATTCTCATTCAGTTCAAAAAGGATTTATTAAGCAAAGGCAGTGTGGAATAATGGATAAAGAGCTCACCTCAGAAAGAGAAAGACCTGGGTTCAAGTCCTAACATGAATGCATTCTGGCATTGCGAACCTGAGCATTTCATTTCTCATTGGTCCCAGAAAGCTCAGTAAGATAGTAAATTACAGAACAGAAGTCAATTTTGTCCAGAAAAAGGACATCTTCAATAGGACAATATCATATCAGTGAAATCACAGATCCAGACTATATGTGAATTACTATGCTTATTGATGGGGAAAGAAAAAAGAAAAAGGGGGTAAAAAGATGAAAAGTGCTCACAAAATTTTATCATTGCACTGGAGCTCAGTGGCCCTCTTAAGCCTTTACCTGAAAAAAGCACATTCTATAATACACTCAAAAAGTGGCCATCCAGTTTCTGAAGACTCCCATTGAGGGAGAGCCTGCTACCTCCCAAATAAGTGCATTCCATTTTGGACAGATCTGTTAAGAAGTTTGCTGTGCTCCCCCTTCCCCCTTATATCAAGCCTACATTTCCTTCTTCATAAATACATTTGTTGCTCCTGCTTCTACCCTTGGAGTGCATCATCTGTATATTGAAACCATTTGATTCACAGGTACTGCCTCCTTGATCTCTAACTAATAGTGGAGGCAGAGTAAATGACTTAGAACTTAGGATATGTTCCACTTTATAGAAGTGTTGACAATTGAATTCCACATGAAGGGTAGGGTCCATTATATGGTGAAATCATAATGTTTAAACATCATGTATATGCAAAAAAACTGATAATGAAAAAGGATCACCAATTTTTTAAGGTTTTATTTTAAATCCATAAGGGAAAAAGTAATGTTTTACATAGCTTTACTCAGATTAATCGTATAATTTATTGAGTTCTACGAATATAATTTCATCCAAAATCATGTATTCACATCCTGCAGGAGAAAAATATACTGAATGAGATTTTGATGGGATCAAGCATGGGATGTCACCAGAGGCAATCCAGAGGTATCAGACAATGGAGAGCTAGGCTAGTTAAAGAATAACAAGAGATTTGGGCCTAGCAATAATGAAAGGTTTATCACCTCAGGCAAATGCCTCATCAAGTGAGAAAATTCAAGAAGAGTTCAAGGGGGTTCCTACAGCCTATACTCCACCATTACCCGTCAAACAAATGGGACTCAAATTCATTTGGTGCAAGGGGTGAATTTCTCGGCTTCTGAAATTGCTTCCACCTGGCAAGGGGTGTAGACCTGTCCCTGCCTCGATGGGCCCTGTTCACAATGCTGAGCAGTCATCTGGAAATCGATGCCTTGGTGCCTTGAGGAGACAAATCTGTCAAGGAGGTTAAGCAAACAACAATCAAATAGTCAATATATAGTATAGAGAAAGGACAATTTCCCTGGTGGAAATGACAATTTCCCTAGAGGGAATTAAAGATGACTATTTCATACCTAGCTCTCCTAACTCCTTGTTCTGTGTACCACACTGCTTTGGGGTTCAGGAGTGTGTGGCACACCTGAAGAATTAGGTCAGGGGTATCCCAGAGCAAGGCTTGATTTTCGGTGAGCTTGTGGCTAGCCACCACTGTTGGTCCTCTGCTTCCAGGATGCTCTGAACTAGAGAAAATTGGCTCACCAATTTCACCACCAGGTCCCTTCCCAACAAGAGGGCAGAGCAAGAGGAGAGCATAAGGAAAGAGTGTTCAAACAACAGATCCTCAAGGAGGCTCGGGAGGGGGTATGTCTGGAGGCATCCCTTAGTTTTTCCTTTGATGCCCAAGACCTGACTGGGTCAAGGGTCAGGTAGGGCCAGAGTAATTAGTTTAAACAAGAGAACATAGCCATGATAAAGTGGTAACCTTACCTTTAGCCTCAATTTTTCCTGGGGCTTGGAGAGAGGGGTGGAGAAAGTGGGAATGCTGCCAAACGGCAGACTCCCTGTGATTCTGAGTCTTGAGAAAACTGGAGGATAGGTTACTGGGGGGTGTTTCCACCTCTTTTCCAACCTCAGGGACAATCCTTCCTCCAATGTCCCTCCTGGTCACATGGGGATGGTCCCAGAAACATCGGTTTCTGGGGCTCGCTGGCGGTGCGGGGCTCACATGGAGGGGCATACCTTTGACCAGGGACCATCCTTGTGGCATCAAAAGCAAGTTTGCCCACTGCCCTAGTTACTAGGCTTCCTCCGAGGGGGAACTCCTTGGGTCTTTTCCTGTCCCTGGCAGCAGCCAAGAACTGAGCATATTCTCTGTCTCTAGCTCTTTCCTTGCGTTCTCCTCTGCAACCACTAGGTCTGTATTGTTAAAGACTCAAAAGGCTGTCTCCAGTAATTGGGCCTGAGGTATTTGGGGTCCCATTGCCAATTTCTGAAGTTTACTCCTAGTATCTAGGGAAGGCTGATTAATGAAATACACACTAAGGATTGCTGAACCTTCTATGGGATCAGGATCCAAATCTGTATACTTTTTATAGCTTCTTCTAGCTGGTTTTGGAAAAGGGCAAGGTTTTCCTTTTATCTCTGAATAATTTCCCTAAATTTCTGAAAATTTACTTGCTTTAGAAATGCAGTTCTTGGGTTTTCTAACAGGCAAATTATTATATGATCTTTCTGCCAACTATCTTGACTCTTTTGAGAATCCCATCCTGGGTCACTAATGGGAACAACAGATGTTCCTGGTGGATATTTTGTGCGGTCGTTGCTAACCAAATGATCCCCAAATTTTGGGGCTTGTTCCCCAATTCTCCTCTTCTATTCAGTGGTGCAACAGGTGGAGAAGATGATATGCAAATCACCCCAAGAAAGCTCAAATTGTAGGAGTACATCCCTAAAACCCTCAGTAAAGTTATTGGGGTCTTCCGAGTATCTCCCCAGTTTCTCTTTAGCTTGAGTGACATCTGAAATGGAGTATGGAGCATATACTCTAATTGCACCACTAGGTAAGGAACCCACTTCCCTGAGGCACCCTGAAGGTGCTTTTGAAACCTGGGATTGGGGAGAGAGGAAGTCCCACTTCTTGTGAGGGAAGAGCTTGGGAGTGTCTGATTTGTATTGGACTGCAAGGTTGAGAGATCCAGCTGGCAAGGGAAAAAGTCAGCTGGCACCTGAGGAGGGGGAGGGGTCAGAGGGAGAGATATTCCAAAGACATGAATGGGTGTTACCTCAGAGAGAGGGGCCAGGGGAGATGCTGCTGTGGGGGCTGGCTGGGCCTGAGTTCAGAACCTGAGTAGGGGGTCACCTGGGGAGAAGGGCTGAAGGGGAGCCTTGGAGAGACCTGTGGCTCATACCTGAGCAGAAGTTACTGAGGGGGAAGGGGCTGAAGCCCGGGTGGCCACAAGAAGGGGGTCATCCAAAATGTCCTGTTGACCCCCATTGTCCCTTTTTGGGGCAGCTCTAGCTATGAGCATCTTACAATCTTTTCTGAGGATGGGATTCGGAGAGAGCTCAATGAAGGTCATCATGTAGGAAATTTCTATCCATTTTCCTTCTCAACAACAGTGTAATTCTAACTGCAAGAGAGTATTATGTTTTAAAGTCTCCAAAATGGGTCATGCTTCATGGTCCTCTAGGTGATCCTGAGGCCAAACAGTACTGCAAAAGAACATCAGCTTTTTATTTTTAACTTCTTTAGAGAAACAAGATTTTCCAATTTTGTAAAAGACAACCCAAATGTGAACAGAGTCCCCTCCTCTGTAATGGAGTATCTAGGTGTAAGCATTGAGAAACAATCAAAACAAAACAAGACAAAACAAACAAAAACCACAAAAAGGTACTGGAAGTTTTCTCAATTCCCTAGCTCTAAGAGAATTGAAATAATCAGGCATACACTTCCAGATGAGGCATCTGTCCTTGTCCTCCATGCTTCAGAAGCTGTGCCCAGGTGCATGGCCTCCAACATAACTACTGGACCAAGAACCTGAGAGCATCAGGCTGAGTATGAGAAATCCCCCTAGCTGTCTGACCTACTAGGACCTGAGAGGTCAGGCCCAAAAAGCACCCCCAAGGTGCTTGGTGGGAATAGGGAAAGAGAGAAGCTTACATACCTTCCAGTCTTGGCTGGAGAAGAATTGGAGATTAGCCACATTTCCCCAACATGGAACCATATGTGGAGGTTTTTGGGGTGTTTGGGACCTAAAAATATTGACATGCCGGGTCCTGCTGAATGAATTCATCCCAAGCCTTCTTTCAGCCGAAGAGAAAAACAAAATTTATTAAAGATTTGCCATGTTGGGTAGATTCTAAAGAGTTGGAGCATTTTTGACACTAATGCCAGTGGGCCAGATTGAACTTTGAGCTAGGTTGAATTTGAGTCCATTTACATTTTTTAAATACCCGTAATGCATAAAGATACTTCTAACTTTAGTAACAGAAATAGCAAATATCTAGCTGTATTTTTACATCCAAATTTTAATTACATCTAACTTTGGCTACAAATTAATAGCATTTAGAGATGTAGGATGCTAACCCATCTACTGACCAAAACAAAGAACAATAAAAAAATTTGTGAACATGAAGGTATTTCTATTTACTAAATTTAACTAATAAAAAGATTATTGATAACTCATTAACATAGGAGTGATGGCATTGTGGACAAATGCCTCTTGTTCCTCTTTATGAAGAACAAGGAAAAGTCCTATGAGGCAGATTATTTACAGGCAAATTTTAGACAAGCTCGATCCTTTCTCTATAAAGTTTAGATAATAGTAGGTTATACCATGTCCAATAATCTATGCTTGAAGAGTTCTAATTGCAGAGATTTCTTATATATTATTTATAATAACACTGTCTCCTAAACTCACCCATTCTACTTTTAGCCAGCTTTATTTATGAGGATGGACTTTTTTTTATATGAAGCCAAAACCTGCCTTTAATTTTGCTTTCTTTCACTAGACATTAAAGTTTAGATGGTTATGTTTCTTTTTATGTACTCTTCACTCCATTTTTCTGTTAGGTATTCTTGTTTAAGAATTCCAAATTTACATCAGCTGAAACAAATGGAAAAGCAGTTTTTTGTTTTGTTTTGTTTTTAATGAGTTTTGTCAGAATAAAGTGAAATTAAATGTACTCCTAGAAATCATATGTTTGTAGTCAAAGACCAAGCTGTCTCCAAACTAACTGGGTTAGAGTCAGTGAAGCTGGGAGGAGATGAGACATATAAAGAAGGAAAACTTGGAAGAAAATAAAAAAAAAACACCAACTCAGACACAATTGTGGATGTTGTTTGGCCACACCTAAATAAGCATATAGATAAATTCCTGAGTTCTTCACAACTATTATTGAGGCCAACATTATTCCTAAGGACTATCTAATAATAATATCAACAGAACACCCCTGGAGTTATAATCATATATAAAATTCCCAGATTGTCTTCATTCTTCGATTGACCTTCTTAATTATGCTTCTATATATCAAGTGAATATTTCCTGATGTGTTTAGCTTTCGTATTAAAGCCTGAACACCTCTGTAGATTGATATTGGCTCTTTATTTTATATTAGAAAAAAAACCGGGGGGGGTGGGGCGGAGCCAAGATGGCGGCTGGGAAGCAGTGACTGGCGTGAGCTCCCCACCAAGTCCCTCCAAAAACCTATAAAACAATGGCTCTGAACCAATTTTAGAGCTGCAGAACCCACAAAGTGGCAGA
>CM053623.1:259512617-259536882 GCA_028646595.1 Phalanger gymnotis | reverse complement strand
CCAAAGGAGTTGGTGTGTTGGTAAGCAAAATGAGCTCTTAGCACATAGTTCAACCAAGTACCCTTGAAGAGTTTGGCCTTTGTTTCTTTGATTAGATTTGGGTGTCCTTGGTGCCTCCTTGCCTCAGGGGAGGGCCTAGTTTGCACATGAGTTTGAGTGACATGTCTGGGACAGCAGAAGTTTTTAGACCACGTGGGTTTAAGTCGCCTCTTTGTGACGATTCTAGGTCATAGGGGTGAGTTGCATGTGTGGCTCACCCCTAACCCTGAAAAAGATATAAAACCAGGGGTTGGCTTTCTCTTCTTTGGAGCTCTTCCCCACAGCAGTGGTGGCATGAGTGACTCTGGGCCAGCCCTCGTTATGAGCTCCTGGCCTGAACCTAGATGTTGGTAACTGTAAATCTATATTTAGTCTGTCTCTGCATGTTTATAATTTGTTTAGGGCTCTCACTTGCGGTGGTGCTGATGCAGAGACTCCGGGCAGCTGTAGCTAAGAGCCCTCCAGCTTGTAACCTAGATGCTGAGACTCTGTTAAACTCTGGTAAACTATGTATTGGGATTTGAATCAGACAAGGTCTGTCTGTAGATGTTTGTACTTTGTTTGTATTTTGCTCTGAAGTTCAGGGTGCTGGTCTTTTCCCCTGAACTAAGTGAATGATATTTGTATGCTGAATTAAAGTAAGCTTGTCAACCCCTTAACATCACTTTCCTTACTAAAGCAGATCAAAAGGACATGTGCTTTTGCAGCGTGCTGGTAGTGTTCTTGTTGCTGGGCTTGTGTTGGTCTTTCACCCCCCCCCCCCCCCAACAGCTGCTAGCCAGGTTGTTGAAACAGTTGGAATCTTTCAAAGTATGGGAAGTGAAAGAAAATATAGAATTCTTGCCTGTAAAACAATGGTGTGACATTAGAAACTTGACATTGATATAATAGGGTCGTAACTCTATTTAGTGAGAAATAAGGCTAAATGTAGATTAATGACAATACTTTTCAACTATACTGATTTCACTTTCAATAATTTGGCAGGTATACATTTTAATTCCTTAATAGTATTCCCATAAAGACTAATTGATGCTTTTCCGTAAGGATATTATTCAAAGAAGAATATTTATACAGGAATTTCATGGACTTCTTCACTTTTGAGATTTTCCAAAAATTCAGAAATTTGATTACAAAAGACAATTTTACTAAGATGGGTACAGATGGAAATATATCTCAGCAGTGGCTAGTTCTCTAAGATCTTTATGAAGGGGTTGTAAGATTCAGCCAGTTGTTTCTTTGATATCTTTTCTCAGCAACACCATTTACTTAAGTTAATTTGTTATTCAAATATTTTATTTGGAAAAAAATATAATTTTCTTCCTTATGATCTGTAATTTATAAAAGGTAAATATTGTTGAATTCAAGATTAATCATAAGCATAGAAGAAAAAGGTCCCTATTTAAATATTTCTCACACTGGTCTGCCATATCAAAAATCTTACTTCCTACATTCCTAAATGACCTGAAAATCCTATTCTTTTCAGGCGAAACATCTTTAAAAGGCCATTGCTAAGTATAATGCTTTACCTAGGAATGGAGTGAAAAGCTGGTCTTGGAGGGGTTACATAAGGAAGATAAAGAATAAAAAAAGACTAGATCTGCCCTCATGGATTGGATTGAATTGACTAATCATATTAGCTAAATTTCTCCTTTGAAAATATGGAACTCAATCCTTTTGGGATGGGACAGAGAGCAGAATAGTGAGTTTAATAATCTGTCATTTCAATTGCCCAATTAATTTTGAAAATGAGGAAACTGAGGCTCAGAGTGAATACAATTAATGTCACACATTCAGAAGTTGATCAAACAAGACACTAGACTAGCTCTTGGCAAGATATGGCAGTAATGAAATAATAAGGGACTTCAATTATCCAGATGTCACCTCTCTCTCTCTCTCTCTCTCTCTCTCTCTCTCTCTCTCTCTCTCTCTCTCTCCCCTCAAAGCAAAATGTCTAATAATTTACTAATTTGTTTGGACAGTTTTATCCTTCATATGATTGAGGAATTAAATATTTATTTTCAAGAAATCTCAAATTAGATAATCAACAGCAAGAAAAGACTACTAGCTGATATTGATGTCATGGAAATTCAGTGGGGAAAAGGACAGAGAAAGATCATTCCATCTTTTAATTGGTGATACAGCAAAGGGAAGAAAGTAGTGAATGCAGTCCAGATTTTGGCAAGCAGATTGCCAAGTATACAGAGAAAGAATAGCAGGATGTCTTGGACAAAAATTCCACAGAAGTCAGCACAAGAGAGATGGGAAACTCTCATGAATGAAATTCTGAAGTCACAAAGAGAAATAATTTTGTAAATGGTAAAAAAGGGAAGGATTTGTATAAAGAGACTAAAGTAATTTCATAGGGAACTTGCCAACAAGCTTAAATATACATATACATATGTATTTAAATATATAAAATTTAAAAGCAAAAGCAGGGAACAAAATAAATACAAACACAGGGCATATTCCTTGAAGAAGAATATCAGGAGAAATAAAGCTCACAATGAGCTGAAACTGGTGAAGTAGACTGAAGAAAACATATATGTGTTCTTTTATCTCTCTCTCTCTCTCTCTCTCTCTCTCTCTCTCTCTCTCTCTCTCTCTCTCTCTTTACAGGTATATTGTGGAGAGGAAGTATGGCATAGTGAAACATGGGTTGCCCTTGAAGTCAGCAAAACTTGAGTCTTGACCCACACTATTTGTTTAAGAATCAGTAAGTTATTTAATAGGTAGGCAGCACAGTAGATAGAGCACTGGACCTGGAATCAGGAGACCCAAGTTCGAATATGGCCTCAGACACTTCCTAACTGTGTTACACTAGGTGAGTCACTTAACAATATTTCCTCAGTTTCTTTATCTGTAAAATAAGCCAGAGAAGGAAATGCAAAACCACTCATTGATCATCTGTCAATTGAGATGGTTGGACCAGATGATGTCCAAGGAACTTCTAGCTCTAAGATTAGGATTGTAAGCTACTTGATGTCAGGGGCAATTTTGCTCTTGCCTTGCTGTCACCAACCCCTAAGATGGCATCTTGCATATAATAGGAACTTAATAATTGTTTGTTGAAGTGAATTTTTTGAAAAATAACTCATGTCATCAAACGACCATGAAGAATGACCCTGTAGTGCTTTCTAAGCATTCTCTTATAATAGATCACTTAGTCTCTTTCAGAAAGACTGACCTCCTAAGTCACTCACTATTCAGGCTGGGGTCCACTACCATTATGCATACTCCTCATTGGTATGCTTAACCCCCAGCCAGTCTACTTATTTTCTTGGGCATGTCATTACTTAATGGACTGGACTAATGAATTGCTCTAATTGCTTTCCTCCATCAAGTATTCTTAAACTGGGATCCATGGATCCCCAAAAGGTCCATGGAGAGATTTCAGAGGGTCTATGAATTTAGGTACAGAAAAACCATCTTTATTTCAATACAATGAATTTTCTTTGTAATCCTATATATTTTTATTTAATTATTTTTTTACAAAGTTAAACTGAGAAGCTGTCCACAAGCTTAATTGGACTGCCAAAAAGATCCATGACTTTTATAAAAGGTTAAGAATCCAAGTGTCTAATTTAAATGTCATTGAAACAGCCCTGCCCTCTACTGGTAGAACCTGGCTTATTTGTTTTTCTTGAGCTCACAGGTTTTAGCACCAGAAAACACCTTAAAAACCAGATAGTCAAAATTTCATTTAAATTATGAAATTGAGGTTTAGACCCAAAAGATTAAATGATGTAAGCAGTCATTGTGACGCAACAGAAAAAAGAACTGGGTCTATAATCAGAGGAACTGAGTTCAAATGTTGCCTTTGGTATGTATTATGTCTGTAACCTTGGGCAAATAAATTACACCATTCAAACTCAGTGTTTATTGTTGTTGTTGTTTGTTTTTAATGTGTAAAATGATGGGTTTGGACTTGATGGTATGTAAGTTCCTTTCGTCTACCATATCTATGATCCTGTGATTATATGTGCAATTTTACCAGTATAGCATATAAGAGCTAGAATTCAAATACAAGTTTACTGCTTGTAAATAAAGTATTCTTCTAGAATGTACCACTCTGCTTAAAATATAACTTCCAGAAGTCTACAGCACTTGTTATAGATATATTGACTTTAAGCCTACGTTCTTGAATACCTTGTTACCATATCATTCAATATGGAACCTAATAATATTCCCAGAGATAAAGGTTGGGAAAGGAACAAGTCTATGATATCATCCTTGGAGAATAAAAACAAACAAACAAACAAAAACATTTCCTCCAAAGCTTTTCTTCTAGTAGGGAATGAGAGAAGTGACTAACTCTGATCCAACAGAGTAACCTAAATCTCAGGGCAAGTGGGATGTCATTTGGGGTAAGTTTGTGTCTACAAAGGATGAAAAATTTGATTATTCTTCAACTCTGCCTCAGGTGACTCTGGAATACATTATAAACAAATATATGCAAATATTGCAGTCTATAATTTGGTTAACAGTACACATACATATAAAGAGGGAGAGAGAGAGAGAAAGAGAGAGAGAGACAGAGACAGAGAGAGAGAGACAGAGAGAGAGAGAGAGAGAGAGAGAAGAAGAAGAAGAAGAAGAAAAAAAAGAAGAAGAAGAAGAAGAAGAGCTATAAATATAGTCATTTATACATATATAGAAATACAGGTGTATATATCTGAAATTATCTGAAATACTAATTTTAAGTCCCTGTAAGCAAGAGAGCAGGGATTTTCTAATTTTTGTTTTTTCTATTCCTAGGACCTAGCAGAGTATCTTGGACATAGTGACGATGATAATATCTAAAATGCATATAGTACTTTAAAGTTTATAAGGCCCTTTACACATATTGATCCCCATAACAATCCTGGGAGGTAGGTACTATCATTATATATAAGGAAACTTCAGCACCCAAAGATTTAGTGGCCTGCCCAAGGTTACACAGCTAGTTAGTGTCTGCGATAGACTTTGAATTGATATTTATGCAATTGAAAGGAAACATGAAACTTCTTGGTTATAAAAGAAACAAACAAAAAATAAATCGAGCCTGTGACTGCAATCCTTATCTCAGATTTTAAAATCCCAAAAGAAAAATAATACAACTGATCTTCAGCTAGTCCTATGTGACTTCATCTCCTATCTTCCCCATCTTTAATCCTATATAGACATCAGTGTAGTGCCTGCCTACATGAAGATCGTGGCAACTTCCAGCAATTCCTATTGATTCACATGGTTAGGGGAATGAAGTCCTCTTTTTAGTTAATATTCTTATTAATGGAGAGCTCTCATTTATACCATACATAAACATGTTCAAATAATTGTTATACATTAAAGTATACTTAATACTAATTCTAAGCTAAACATGACTTAAATTTGCCTTAATGATTCAGAAGAAACTTTAAGATCTTTCAATACTTTCCAGTTATTTAATGTCACGAGGAAGACTGGACAAGTGAACTAGTGACGTATGACTTCTACCAATAGCTCCTAGAATGGCACCAATGTCTCTCCCATGCTATGGGCTACCTGCAGTTAGCACATAAAGCTAGGTGAAGTAATACATTTTTTTGTGGTATTTTGACATGTTTCATTAACCTGATGGCAATCCTTGAAGGTAGAAAAAAGAATGAGGTGTGGACTCTTTGTGGTAGAACAGAATGACTCCAAAGATCTGGTATCCCTGAGCTATTTTAATTATGTTCCTTGCATTTATGTTCCCATGTGCATTTATAAAGAAACTCTTGTGTACAGAAATATTTAATATGGAGAGAGCTAAATACTTCAGTAGTGATATATGTCATCAATTCCACAAATTGATATGCCTGGAACTTTTTTGTCTTCATTTTTAAAATATCTTCCCCTCATTTTTCATGTTAGCAATACATCCATAATTAAAGCCTAATTCATATACCATCCCCCTTATGTTTTCCTCAATGTCCATTGTTATGTTTGTACCACTCCCCTCAAACCTCATATAAAATTTTGCAACTCTCTAACATTTAGAGAGGTAGGATGGCAGGAAGGACAAAGAACTGACCTTGAAATGAAGAAGACCTAGTTCAAGTCTCAACTCTGATATATGTTGGCTGTTACCCTGCTGTTACCCTTATTTTTCCCTGGGTAAGTCAGTTTTAAGACTATAAGTTGCAGAGATGGTGCCAATTTTCCTATCCCAATGGAATCACAGATCCAGTCTCTATTCTATAATTTTCTTGCTTCATATCTTATCCCTTTCCCATACTATATAGGGCAGAGACTTTGTCTTTGCTGGTCATTCAAAGTAAAACAAACAAACAAACAAAAACAATTCCATAGTCCAGAATAGTTCTGTGCATATACTAGGGCTTAGTAAATCTATGAATAAATGGCAGGGAAAACCCTATCTTTTGAGTTACATCTATATCATGGAACCATAGCAGTAAAATTGATGAAAGCCACTATTGGTAGAGTTGCAAACTGATTTAACCATTCTGGAGAGTAATTTGGAACTATGCTGTAAGGGCTAAAAAATGATGCATACTCTTTGATCCAGCAATATCACTAGTATGTCTGTATCTAAAAGATATTTAAAAAATGAAAATAACCTATATATACAAAAATATGTATAGCAACTCTGTGATAACAAAGAATTGGAAGTTGGCTGAACATCTATCAATTTGGGGGAATGACTGAAAAAAACACTTGGTATATGAATGTGATATAATACTTTTGTGTTATAAGAAATGAAGAGCAGATACTCTCAGAAAAAAAAAACTGGAAAGATTTACATCAACTGACATAAAGTGAAATGAGCAGAACCAAGAGAATATTATACACAGTAACATCAATATGGTATGATGATCACCTACAAATGACTTAGCTATTCCCAGTAAAACAATGATCCAAGATTATTGTGAAAGACTTATAATGAAAATGCTACCCATCTCTGGAGAAAGAACTGATGGAGTCTGAATGCAGACTGATGCATATTTTTTAAAAAATTATTTATTTACTTTTTAGTCTGTGTTTTCTTTCATAACATAACTAATATGGAAAATATTTTGCATGATTGCACATGTATAACCTATATAAAATTGTTTGCCTTCATAATGGGAAGGGAGATTAGGGAGGGAGGGAATTTTGAATTAAAAATTTTTCAGAATGAATATTTTTACATGTAATTGGGGAAAAATAAAATATTAAACTATCCAAAAAAGAATTAACAAGCACCTGATAGCAACATATTTTAATCATATCTCATAATTATTATTATATTTAACAAATGCTTACTGAAAATATTTTTGAGAGGCAGCTGCAGAGTAGTAGAAAAATCAGTGACTTTAGGGGGAAAAGATTTGAATTGAGGAACAAATTCTATCACTGGCTCGTGTGACCTTGGACAAATCACAACTTCTATGTGTCTCAGTTTCCTCATATTAAATGCCGTATAATGATACATCTATTCCTTATTTTATAAGAAGGAATCCAATAAGGTAATGGTTGCTAAGCCCTTTGCACATTAGTAATTGCTATGGAAAAGTCAGCTTCTTGGGATATTTTCAATTTTATAAATGTTTTAACTTCTTTTGCTAATGCAGGTTAGGAACTGTAGGATATTAAACTAAGCATATACTAAATATATGGATAGCAAAATAGTTTAAAATAAATTCACACTGTCAACTTATTTATTTGGAACTTGTTTAATAAAATTTAAGGTAATGGGGAGGATCAAATTGTTTGGATTCTGGATAGATGAGAGTTCACTGCAGATGCATTAATGAGCAAAAACATCAAAACACCCTGTTTTCACACCTATAATGAATTGAAAAGGAGAAGAGCTAGGAAATGCTTTCTGGACTGAACGTGTTTAAGTGGAGAACATTTCAGCTGATTTGCAAGAGTAAATTTAAAAGAAGGAAGGATCTGGCACTGGCCTCATGAATACTCAATTGCTAGTAGCACACAGGTACTAAAAAGCCAGTTGACTTCAATAAACACTCAGAGAAAAGCAGTAGCAAACAGAATTCAGATTTTTGTGTCTAATAAAACAAAACACTCTTTCTGTACAACAATGGGGAACTTTTCAATATGTATATTAGTTTCTTCATTAGGTCTTTTTAGCTTGTGGCTAAAAATCAGTTTTGTTTTTGCTTTTGTTGCTTTGTGGTAGTTACTAAGTGTTTATATTAGAAATACTGTTTGAGGACTTGACTGTGATTGCTACATTAGCTATGACATTCCATTTCTGGAAGGCTGGTTAAGCAATCAGAATGAATGAACTGAAAGCCAATTTCTCCTAGGAAGCTAACCTTTCCAATATATGAAAAAGATGGATGCTAAAGTAATTTCAGAGTATTGACTTAGGTTTGTTGGTTTTCTCTCTGCCCCACCCCCACCCCCAGTTCTGGGATCAAAGTCTTAAAAGTTTAGTTTCCTACACATCAGGTAAAGAACTACATTATTTGTGATTTAAGAGAAGATGGGGCAATTTTTCTTTTCCAAGTGAGTGGTCACATAGCAATGTGCTGTTTAGAACCAAAAGAGAGAAAAGAGGTGAGATGGGATTTTATAAGGTCTGAACATTAGGTGAATAGTCTTGCTTTACACACTATGCCAGTCTTTAGAAACAGAGAGAAATATGGCTAATGGATAAGTAATATGAAGAAGTGAAAAGACCACTTGACTGGAAATTAGAATCCCTAAGTTCAAATCACAGTTTTAGTATGTACTAGCTAGGTGACCAAGAGTAAGTTTCTAAGCCTCGGATTCCTTATTTGAAAAGTTGGAATAATAATACTTAGACTATTCAGACTACATTCCCCTACAAGGTTATTGTGAATAAAATGATATGTATATTATATATATGTACATATACACATATCTCTATATATACACATGTATATATGTAATTATTATATTAAATATTGCTATTTAATAAGAGTTGTCCTGCGCTTTCTTTGTAATGATGACAACAAAAAAGCTATAATCATTTTGCCTGAACGTGTTCACTGAAATCTCAAGGAAATTTTGAATGCATTCCCTTTAGGTCAGAAACTGATAAAATCCTACGTGTTAAAAATATTGGTGTTATCTCATAACTCCAAGATGTTTAGGCCCATTGGAATTACACTGAAAAAGGAAGAGGGGGCATCAATAATAAGTGATACCCAAAGGATTTGTTTAATAATACTTAAAATTTTACAGCAAAATGCAACTTAGTTCCACAATTAGATAAATCAGTATTGCAGTAACAATATTAATGTTGTTAATTCATGTTGATGCAGTTCTTAAAACATGAGCATGAAGGCAAAAGTAACTTGCATTCATTATTAGTTCTTTCTGAGCCTATGTGATAATTGCTATAAATATTATTAGCTCCACTTTGCCAATGAAGAAACAGAGGATCAGAGATGCTGGATGTCTTGCCTGAGGTTCCATGGCAATTCATCAACCAGAATGAGATTAAAATGCAGGCCTTCCTGACTTCTGGCTGGGTATTTTATCTACTTCAACAAGGATTCAAGTACAAGTTCATAGGTAACAGCAAAAAATCGTAAAGTAGTAAGGCAAAAGCATATCATTGAAAGGAAATTTCAAAACATTCTACAACACTTGGATGGAGCTTTAGAGTGATTTAATCCAAATAGGTGCCACTTTCATTGATAAAGATTTTAATCTTGACAGGAATCCTTGTCCATTTTTTCCCTTCTCCAATAAAGTCTTCTTCTTGTACTTTAGTATCTTGGTGGTGCCAATATATCACTAAAACTGTCCATTATTCATTAGTGTCTTACTAATTAGAATGTGAGTTACTTGGGAGCAGAGACTGTCACACCTTTCTAATAATATGTCCAAAGCTTAGCACAGTGCTTTCCATACAGTCAATGCTTCATTCATTCATTCATTAACATTAGTGATTAGTTTTTTTTTTTAAGGGGGAAATTAGCAAAGGCAACTAAAACATGAGAAGTTCAAAAAAAGAGAAATATGTATTTTAAAGATGTCAACATCATTATTAAAATGAAGAATATTATTTAAGAAAAAATAAAATCATGGTTTCAGAATAGGGGTAGAATGAGAAAGGGGAATTTTTTTCATTGATGCCAGTAGACATCTTTGTGGAAAAGGAAAAAGAAGGAAAAAAAGAAATGGAACTTCTGTGTTACTGCTCTTCCGAATATTCTATTTGATTTTGAGGGAAAGGGAGAAGGCAAAATGACAAATGTAAAAAGAACAAGAGATAGTTCCTGTTTTCATGGAGCTTTCAGTCTATTAGGAGAGAGAAGATAATTGACACAAAGTAGAATGTGGAGTTATAATAAAAGAGATATAGAATGCTGGAGGAGAAAAAAAGGACTATTTCCCCGATGAGATTATCTTAGAAAAGACTTCATAAAACATATCTAATTGAATATGTCTTAAAGAGTGCAAAGGATTTGAATGGTCAAAACTATGAAGGAAGGGGATAAAAAGTAGAAAAATACAGGTAGCCAAAGCATAGAAGATAGCCAAAGGAGTGGTGATTGAGGTCACGTTTCCAATTATGAATGAAATACGGATATTCATCCTGTAAAAGAGAGTATGGGTGAGGGAGTGAGGAAAGAGAGATGGGAGCAGGGAGGACGTGACAAGAGTCTCTAGTACATGAACAATTCTTACTTGAAAGGGGAGTTACACATCTTTTGCTTGACTTAAGAGATCCAAACAAGGAGCACTTGGTGGAAGTGTTCTGTTTTTTAGAAGGAAAATCTTCCTAACAGTTATAACCACTACTGAAATGGGCTGATTTGCAAAAAGTAAGATCCGCATGACTAGAGGTCTTGAAGTACAAACTAAGTGACCACTTCTCTGGGATACTGTACAGACGACTGCTGTTAACATATGGTTTGGGCTAGATGACCTTTGAGGTTTCTCCCAAATTTGAATTCCATGAATCACAATTGTATTCTTTAATGACATACAAGAAAAATGGTTGATTTCCCTCCCAGGACAGCCACAATACACTAGTGGCAAAGTTAATGTATCTCCTTGAATACCTCCTTTATCACAATGTAGTACCTTAGCAGTAAAGAAATTGAAACCTATTATCTCACATATACTTAGTCTGTGGGGAGAAAATTCACAAAGTAAATGTGGAAAGAGTAGTAATATAACAGTTCCGTGCTCAAGCAAGATGTAGTACATTTTGCAATGATGGATGAACTTTCTGAGAGGCTTTTCCATTTGAAAAACCAAGGATCCTTTTTTTAGTAGAGACAAGCCATATGGTTTAGCAGAACATCCATTATTCAACCTGAGAGTAGGCTATGTAATTTACTGACCATAATGCTAACTATAGTATCCATATATATAAACTGGGCTTGAATGAATGTTACTCAAATCTTTGTCAAAGTACTGAATCCAAACAGGCTAAATTGTTTTCAAGATGTTTTTACTATTCTGCAATGATACTAGTTATAAAATAGCAGTTTATTTTGTTATTTCTTAGAAATAATTAAGAAGGAATTTGGTGTGGTATGTCAAACATTGAAGATGACAGCCCATCTATGACTCAGCAGATAAGTAAGTACTAAGTTACCTGAGACACTGAAAGATTAAGTGTCTTGTCCAGGATCATAAAATCAGTGTCAGCGGAAAATTGGAACCCAGAGCTTCCTCATTCTTAGCATACCACTTTATGTACTATGTCATACGAAATGATATTATTTCGTAGTGAGGTATTCATATCAGATAAAATAGTAAAGCTGTTGCATAAATCACTGGTGCAAAAAATATCATCATCTCATATAAATGACTCTTTTTATATGTTGCAAGGCTAGCCCTCAGATAGCATAGTCAGTTATATGATTCTATAATCAAAGCCTTTCTAGCAGAATGTAGCTAAATAGTACTGTACTGGTATATCATTAAAAAATCCAGTCATCTTGAAATCATAAGACATCTGACAAGGCTATTTATGGAGGTAAGTAAAAAGTATTTGGGATATTGAATATTGAGATACGAAATGGATGGTGTATTTCTTCACTGAAATGTTAGAAGAAGCAGTGGAGGACCTCAAGTACATTAGATCTATCCACAGAGGGATTTTAGAAAGAGAGAATCAGAAGGCATGAGTAGGTTGTCACCCACACTGGTAGAGAAAATACCCAAACCAATGAGCTCATAGGTTCCTTGAAGTAAAAATATAAAACAGCAAATGTTGAAAGCTGATGAAATTGGCAGGGTGCATTTAAAGACTGCATATAATATTCTTTATTTAAACTGAAGTCAATAGGAAAGTGCATACACAATACCATAGAGAGTGAAATGATATACTCATCACTCTCAGTGATAATCTTTTAAGGAAATAATGCCCAAACATCAGAGATAAATCGATTACTAGGCCCAAGAGCTACATGATTTCTCTATTTTAAATGAGAATACAATGGCCAGATCATTAAAAATAGGCAGGATAAGGGATATGAGCACATTTTGTGGGAAAATTGAATGCTAAATAAATCATTAGCCCATGGGGTTTCAGTAACATGTTTTAGTGGAATGAGTTAGGGAATCTGAGTTCTAAGTCTGAGCTCAACCACTAACTAGATTTGAAAACATACTTAAGCAAGTCATTTAAACATTTTGGGACTTGGTTTTAGATTTTAGAAAATGGGTACATTAGACTACTATGGCTCATTAGACATCTAATATTCTATGATAACTTAAATACATAGATATTCAAGCTGTATTTTGTTATTTATATTTTCTAAAATGCAAAGTGAGTATATGAAATGTATTGGATTTTTACTCTAAAATTCTAATATGAATTCTTAGAAATATTTTCAAAATGTGTACTTATTAAACTGCATATTATAAGCTTATTTTTAAAATTATAATTTTATGTTATTAGTTAAAGCTGACCTTTTAAAATATAACATTCCTAAATCATTCTTGTATAGATTTTGCATATAATTTATGGCTGTATAGACTTGTTTGTTTCTCTCAGCCTATATGAACACATATATGTATGTGTATACATATAAATAGATACATGCATACATATAGATAGCTAGATACTTAGATACATAGATATGTAGATTCATAGACACATAGCTAGATACATAGCTAAATAGATGGATAGATAGCATTCTTGGGAATTTTGATTCTTACATATATATAGAGGTAAATATATACAAATATACACACATACATACATAGAGAGATGCAAATAAGGGAGGATTTAGAAATATACTGAGAGAGAGAGAGAGAGAGAGAGAGAGAGAGAGAGAGAGAGAGTTGAAGAGAGACAGAGACAGAGAGAGACAGAGATTTTTTTTTCTATATCCCTGCAATATCAAAGCTTTTATGGGAATATTCTAAAGTAAAAGGAGACTACTGAAAGACTATTAAGACAAAATGTTAGTATCTTAATTTGTAGTTGCATGGATTTTATAACAAAACTACATTCACTTGAGCATTATTAATAATTTGGAATTCATGATAATTTAACCAAAGGAAAAACTGAAGTTCCTTTACGAATTACTTTTTTAAAGGCTTTGCTTATATTAACAGTATAAACACAATCGTTGAAGCAGTTAAAAAAAAGTATTGGTAATACCATTTGACAAAGTCAATGTGCTAATTATATATGTCATAAAATAGTAATGATATTTAGCATTTACATGGTGCTTTAACTTTTGCAAACTTCTTTTGTTATCTCATTTGATCCTCAAAACAACCCTGTGAGGTACATGCTATTGTCATCCTCATTTTAAAGAGAAGGTAACTGAGACAAACAGAGCCGAAGCTACTTATCCACTGTCACTTAACTAATAAGCATCTGAGACAACATCGGAAATTCCTGACTCCAAGTCCAACACCCTTTGCCATTTAGCTGCCTATTAAAAAGTCCACCACTCTATAAACCTCTTTGACAGTTGTCAGTTCCTACTAACTAGTTTTCTTGCTTAATATAATTAATTAAAATCATTCAAACTTTTTGCTAAAGTAAATTGATCCTTATTACTCAAAATGAATGTTTTTCTGTACTCACATCTCTTAGATTTTGAGAAAACCTAGCCATCATCTGATTATTAAGCAACTAAGTAGATGGAAAATGACCTGTCTTTAGTGGATTCTTCTTTTCTTTTCCTTTTTTTTTTAATTTCCCCACCCCATTCACCTGAAACCTTCTTCTGTAACCCAAAATAGATTGTCTCCAATGGGTTCTTCTTTTTTCCTATTTTTTTTTAATTTTCCCACCCCTTTCACCTATAACCTTCTTCTTTACCCCCAAATGGAATATCTATTTTATTTAAAATATGCTTGGGCTGCACGAATTCGTTAAGTCTGCTTATTACCAAATTAGGTCTCTTAGTAAGGTTACAGAGCTCAATTTATGTTTAATATAAAAAAAAAACAACAACACAAACATGAAATGTGAGTGTGTCTAGAGACATACAAGCTTTCTCAATGAATATACATTTATGAAGAATAATCTCAAAAGAAAATAAAATTTCAGAACTAGAATGGACATTAAAGCTAATTTAATCCAATCTTCATGTGCTACCTCTTCCATTAGAATGTAAGATCCTTTAGAATGGACTATTATATTTTTAAAAATCCCTAACATTTAGCACATAGTATTTAATAAAGTTTGATTGGTTGATTTTGCAAAAGAGACTTGGAGACTTTATGAAGTTATGTGATTTGCCTACAGTCACCACGCTAATAAGGATTTGCGCTCAAGTTTTGAAATTTCAGGTCCAATTCTCCTTTCCCCATGAGATTATTGTTGACCATGTGATGTCTTTTTTTAAACTATGACTAGCTTTCTTTCATTATACTCTACATTTCAGCTTTGCAGTCAGTATTATCAAGGACAAACTGGCTAAGCAAAAGATAAAGACATCTTGAATGTGCAACTTTTTTAAGCAAAACAAAACATGTACTTGTGGTCCTAAAACCAATTTGGCACATTCTAGTCTAACACAAACTTGCTTTCCCTCTGATGGTTAATCATTTTTTTTCCCTTGTGCACTACATATATCTGGTTTATTTCTTCATTCTTCATCCATTTAGTTTCAAGGTCTATATCATAGTAAAAACACCCACAAAGGTAACCTCTAATCATCCACTATCTAGTCATGTGAAAAATGTGAACGAGACAGATGATTTTTAAAATTCCAGTAAGGTGTTGTTTTATTCCCTTTTTTGGGGGCTGTGGGGAGGGCTTATCAATTGACCCAGTGGATAAAGCACTAAACATGAAGTGAGAAAGACCTGAGTTCAAATCCCACCTAAATGTGTGATCCTGGGTGAGTTATTTAAACTGTCTGTTTCACTTTCCTCATAAGTAAAATGGGAAAAGCAATAATGGTCTCTACTTCTTAGAATTATTGTGAAAATAAAATGCCAAATTGTTTTGCCAGTGAGATAGTATACTGGACAGTATTGGACTTGGAAATCTGGAAGATCTGATTTCTAATTCTGCTTCATACACTTACTAGACATTTGACCTAAAGGAAGTCACTTAGCCTCAGTTTTCTCATCTATAAAATGGAAATAACAGTTAGGATATAATAAGATATGTAAAGCACTTTGCAAACTTTAAAGCTTTATGTAAATGTTTATTATTATCCTCACCATTGTTACTACTACTCTTACTACTGCTGCTGCTGTTGCTGCTGCTGCTACTGCTGCTACTATCACCTTCTCAACCTACTTGAGTTGCTACAGGGTTTTTTTTTTGGACAAGTTGGAATAGATCAGTAGTTCTAGGTATTCACAACAATGATCCAAGAGGATCCTGCTGAAAATTACTTAATGGAATTTTTATTTACTTACTTATTCATTCATTCAATCATCCATTTATTTATTTGTTTGCTGGTTTATTCATTTTATTTTGTTTTTCCCCAGTTACATCTAGAAACAATTTTTAACTTTCATTTTGTAAACTGTGAGTTCCAAATTCACTTCATTTTGCCCTCCTCACCACCCCTCATTGAGAAGGTAAGCAATTCAATATAGGTTATACATGTGTAGCCATGCAAAACATTTCCATAAGTCATGTTGTGAAAGAAAATACAAACAAAAGAAATATCAAGAAAAAGAATGTAAAAAAAATATGTTTCTATCTGTATTCAGACACCATCAGTTCTTTCTTCCAGGATGGATAGCATTTTTTTATCCTAAGTTCTTCAGAGTTGTTGGGATTCATTGCATTGCTGAGAATATCTAAGTCATTCATAGATCATCATACAATTTTACTGTTACTTTCTACACAGTACGCTTTGCATCAGCTCATGTAAGACTTCATAGGTTTTTCTGAGAGCATCCTGCACATCATTTCTTACAACACAATAGTATTGCATCATAACAACATATGCAATTTGTTCACCAATTCCCCAACTGATGGGCATTTCCTCAATTTCCAAATATTTGCCACCGGAAAAGAGATGCTATATATCTATATCTGTAGATATAGATATAGATATATAGATATATAGATATAGATACATATATATATATTTTATGTATGGATCATTTTGCTTTTTTTTTCCTTTTTGGGATACAGACCTAGTAATGATATTGCTAGATCAAAGAATATGCATGATTTTTTTTAGGTCATTGTACATAGTTCCAAATTGCTCTGCAGAATGGTTGAATCAGTTCACAACTCCAACAAAAGTGTATTAATGTCTCATTTTTCCCCCACATCCTCTTTAATATTTGACACGTTCCTTTTCTGTTCTGTTGGCCAATCTAATGTGTATGAGGTAGTACCACAGAATTGTTTCAATTTGCATTTCACCAATGAATAATGAACTAAAGCATTTTTAATATGTCTATGGATAGCTTTGATTACTTCATCTGAAAACTGTTCATATCTTTTTATCATTTATCAATTTGGGAATGACTCATTTGTATAAATCATACTCAATTTTCTACATGTTTGAGAAATGAGGACTTTAGCAGAGAAATTTTTTTCACACTATTGCTAACTATATTTCCTTCCATTCTATTCCCCCAATTTATTCTATTCTCTCTATCCTTTCACCTTATCCCTCCTCAAAAGTGTTCTGTTTCTGACTACCTCCTCCCTAAATCTGCCCTTCTTTCTGTCACTCCCTTTTCTTATCTCCTTCCCTTCCTACTTTCCTCTAGGGTAAGACAGATTTCTATACTCAATTGATTTTGTATGTTATTCCCTCTTCGAGCCAATTCTGATGAGAGTAAAGTTCACTCACCCAGCCTCACTTCCCCCCCCCACTTTGCCTCCACTGTAAAACCTTTCTTTCCTCTTTTATGTGAGATCATTTACATCATTCTACCTCTCCCTTTCCCTTTTTCCCAGTACCTTCCTCTCTCACCCCTTAATTTTAATTTTTAAAACATCACCACTTAATGTCCAATTCACACCTGTGCCTTCTGTCTGTACATAGATGTCTCTTCTAACTTTCCTAATAATGAGAAAGTTCTTATGAGTTGCTGATATATTCTTCCCATGTAGGAATGGAAAAAGTTTGACATTAATAAATTCTTTATGATTTCCCTTTCCTGTTTACTTTTTTATGAATCTTTTGAGTCTTGTATTTCAAAGTCAAATTTTCTATTCAGCTTTGGTCTTTTCATCAGAAATGCTTGAAATCCCTAGATTTCATTGGGTATCCATTTTCCCCTGAAGGATTATACTCATTTTTTGCCAGGTAAGTGGTTCTTGGTTGTAATCCTAGTTTCTTTGTTTCTACAATATCATATTCCAAACCCTGCAATGCTTTAATTTAGAAGATGCTAAATTTATGGTTCCATGGTACTAGAATTGTTTCTTTCTGGTTGCTTGTGATATTTTCTCCTTGACTTAGGGCTCTGGAATTCAGGTACAATATTCCTGGAAGTTTTTATTTTGGAATCCCTTTCAAGACATGATCAGAGGATTCTTTCAATTTCTATTTTACCCTCTGGTTCTAGAATATTAGGGCATTTCTCCTTGATAATTTCCAAAAAGATAATATCTAGGCTCTTCTTTTTGATCATGAATTCCAGGTAGTCCAATAATTTTTAAATTCTCTCTCCTGGATCTATTTTCCAAGTCAATTGTTCTCCCAATGAGATATTTCACATTGCCTTCTATTATTCAAAATCCCTTTTGAGCTCTTTCTTGGCCTGAGACCAATTTTAATTTTTCTTGGAGGCTTTGGATGTGGGAGCTTTGGCTTTGTTGTCCTCTGAGTGTATATTTCATCAGAAAAAGTAACCATAGTAACCATAGTAAATTCCTATGGTCAGAAATTTTTTTCTGTTGTTTTCTCATTGTTCTCACCTATTCGTTTACTTTTAACTCTTTGTTAAAGTAGGGTTATGCTTCCAGAGTGGAGGGCACACTGTCCCAAGCTTCAGGGGTTATGTGCATCTACTTTCAGAGATACTTCTAGGGACCTGTAAGGTTTTGCTTCTTTCAAAGTGGTATGATCTAAGAAGAGGTGTTTACTCCTCTCCTGGCCTGTGCTCTGGTCTGTGAGTGACCATAAGCACTGTTTTCTGGCCTAGAACTCTGAGGAGGGTCTCTGCTCCACAGTAGTTACAAGCTCTGGTGTGCTAGCACTTCTCCACACCCTGGGACTGACACCCAGGATTGCTACCCAGGTCTGAGTATGGGCAAAGCAACAGAATCCTGCATTAATGCTAGCAAAGAGATCCCTATAATCTTTTTCTAATCAATTGTTTGATCCCCTTACTGTCTGTGGGTTGAAAGCTTTGGAAGCAGCTGCTGCTGCTACTGATTCAGTGGCTCCCAAGGCCTGCTCCTGGTTTGCTGGGGCTGGGGTTGTGCTGGGGCCTGAGCTAGACTGTGTTTTACTTTTACTCAGTTGCGAAAGACCTTTCCTGCTGATCTTCTAAATTGTCTTTGGCATTTGTGGGCTGAGAGGTCTGGAAACTGCCACTGCTGCCACTGGTTTAGTTGCCCCAAGGCCTGCTCCTGCTTTGCTGGGCCAACTGTTCTCCTCTCTCACCCTGGTGCAATTATAAGTTGTCTTGGGCTGAAAACTTGTTTCACTCCTTCTTTTTGTGGCCTCTCTAGAATTTGTTTAGAGGAATTATTTAAAGGCATTTGGAGAGGTTTGTGGGAGAGCTCAGGTGGGTCCCTGCCTTTACTCTGTCATCTTGGCCCTACCTCTTAATTGCACTTTCAACAGTAGAAATAATTATTAAGATATTATGTGTGATATATTAACTAATTTTTTTCTACCTTAAGTACAGAAGAAAGTATTCTATTATTCTACAAGATTGAGTAAGGAAATCAGGGAGAGAAAAAGAGGCTACCATACTAATTATTTTGTAACTTGTCTGGAACTTAAAAGTGAATTTCAAAATTGTTCCTGGGCAACTAGCTCAGATAAAATTCAGTTCACTTTAGCTCTCTAGTATCAATCACTGGTAGGTCTGGAGACTCTACCACAGAGCAACTTAGGATAAAAAACTAAAGACTCATTAATATGTAAAACCACTTTATTTACAGCAGTACTTCCTCTACAGAAATGCTTTACAAAATATGACTCAAGATCAAATATAGCTAAGAAAAGCATCTGCTCTTTTTTCACTTAAAAAAATGAAAATTCTTTTTCAACAGCATCTAATAATATTGTACACTAGTCGATTCATGAATATTTGGAGTGCATATTATAATTAGGAAAACAAGAGTTCTTGCATCCCATCATAACATACGGCACCTTTGAAAAAAATAATAACTGCAAATCCTTAAAAGACAAACTGGGAGCAGACAGACATATATATATATATATATATGGAAGGAATCTGCAAGGCATTTGGGCTCCATGTTGTTAAAAACCTTAAAAATCAATTATAATACTTGAAAATCAATTTGACTTATAGTAGAAACCAGTGAAGATTACCTGATTCTTGATAAAAACTCTGGCAGTGGCATTTTGTGCCAGATGAAATTTCTAAACATCACAAGCTGCTGATATGAATTGATGATTCATCACATTCCATTTTCTTTCTATAACCTCCAACGTGTAGAGAATAACTTGATTTTGTTCTCTTTCTCTCTCAACTAGGAGTGAAATTGTTAGGTTTCACAAGCTGAAATATACAACTTAATGAAATCTATTCTAGCAGAAGTTCTGATACTCCTGGGAAGTGAGTTTGGCATTTAGGGGCCCTTTCTTAACCCTTTCTCTTCTCTTTGGTGCTCATTAGAGCATTGGAGTGGCAACATACAAAGTAGTACATTTTTAAGCTGAAATACTTATTAGAGGTCCATGGTGTGCTTAATTTATTGCTGATCATTACTTGTGGTCATATGATCATAGAAGAAAAGGTAGAGATTACATAAATCCAACTCCTTTATTTTATAGAAAAGGAAACTGAATCACAAAGAAATTACATGATTTTTAAGGGTCTCTCAATTTTTGTCTTAAGTCAGATTTGAGCCCAAGTTTTCCTGATTCTAAGTCCAAATTCCTTGCCATTATACCATGTTACATTAGTATTTAAACACTCAGAGAATTTTACTTTATAGGGAAATAAGAATTCGCCTTCCAGATGCAAAATGGTTAATTTTCAAATCTCCAGTCAGGTAAGATGGTGTATTAGAAATAGCACTGAATTTTGAATCCAAAGACTTGGATTTAAATCCAAAATCAGCTATTTGTTAGTTGCCTGACATTAGATAGCTCTCTTAAGCTTACTGGGTCTTGTTTCCTCATAGTAAAATGAGTGAGTTGGTTTAATCCACATCAGTAGTTCTACTTAGTGGTCTGTGAACTATTAGGGATTCACAACAACATTCCAAGATCTCTTGATAAAAAATCCTTAATGGAACTTTAAGTAGTAGAAATAATTATAAGAAAATGGGCATATATTAGATTTTTTTGTTGTTGAAAGAGGGTCATTGAACAATGACAACAAAAAATTGGGAACCACTGAACTAAAATATCCCTAAGATTTCTTCAAGCACTAAATCTTATAAGGGATAGTTCCCTTTCATATACTCAACTATTAAATTATGATCAATAATAATACAATAATTTTCCCTCTTAAGATAAATTCCAGAAGTCTTCCCATGTGTCAAATATGAGCCCCAATTCTAAAGTACTGGTGTGATTAAATAAATATACCCCTCCATCAATTATTATATCAAAATGCACAAATCATAAATATCAATAAATCTAACTCTATTTTATTCAACCCCATCATTTCTCTGATACCCATTAATTCATGAAATGATAACTTACAAACCACCACTTTATTAAATTGAATGTCTCCGTACAGATTCAATATCGGTGGGCTGAGGGAAAAACAGAAGGGTGTTTACTCTTCCTGACTTGTTGATCCACCATAATTTAACAATGATCAACTTCTGAAGTACCTTCCGTGTCCTTTCAGACTAATCACTATTCTCTGGCACGCACACTGTGCTCTTCAATTATGAGATGCTAAGTCTGTATTTAATTATATTAATCACCTAGCATGTTATTCTCCAAATGAGTCACCTTTGGTGTTAATTCAAAAATATTACAGAGAAATAAAAATACACTGGAGTTGAAAGACAATCTCTTCAAAAAGCGTGTTCTTTCAGAACTTGATCTAATGTTTTCAGTCTCATCACCAACACTCCTTGCACAGAATTAAAAGATAAAGAATTATCAATTTAATCCTGGGACATGTGAATAGCTTGTTTGTGATGTTAAATTCCTATATCCTACCGTGCTAATTGGCTGCCTGTTGAGTCCAAAGAAATTACCACCAAAAAGCCTACAATGTCTATTACTGTTCAAGGAATGACATTAAGAAAAGTCCTGCTATAGATATTTATATACTTGTATCAGTATGCAATGAATGCAAGTGTGCAAAATTATGTTTGTGGTTGAAAAATTTAGCAAGATAGGGCTCTAATATAGTGACCCAAATTTTCAGGGGCCTAATATAAGTTTCTCATCACAAGCCAGGCACCTTTGGAAGTTAACACTTTTATGGCACCAGGATATCCTTTGCAACACAAAAAGAGAAATTTAATTACAATACAGGAATGCACCCCAAGCAGAGAAATGTGATTAATATTAAGGGACTATGTGGGCATCTTCGCGTGTTTGTTTTCATGGTAACCTTTTGTATCTTCTAATTCTTAAATAATGAGGTGGTAACTTCATAGGATATCTGTGGTCTGAAAGAGTTAATGAAACATCATGCTGACTTCTCTGTTGTTTTCTAGACCAGGTAACATATCCCATTTTAATAGTCGAATATGTGAAACAGAACTATCCTTTGTAGGATTATAGGATTTAGAGCTAGAAAGCATCTTTGAGATCATCTAGTCCAGTTGTTCTCAATGTTTTTTGGTCTGCGAATAAGAAAATAGGGCTCAGTGCCTATATGTATAGTTTTTTCAGTACCACTGGATTAGACCTCATAGGACAGGCACCTCTATTGGCATAGTCAGGAATACACAGGTTCAAATCTCACCCAATACAAGTGCTGGTTTTGTGACCCTTGATAAGTCACTCGACCTCTCAGGGCCTTATATTCCTCATCAGTAAAATGAAGGGATGAGATTTAGTGACCTCTGACAGCCCTTTCAGGTCCAAGATTAGATGATTTCAATGTGAAAACAATGTCTATTAATAGGCAAATTGCTACTCTGGACTTAATTTGGACTGACAGTAAGAAAGAGGTTGTTGAAGTGGAAGCAGAAGGAAGAGAGAAAGTTACCATGCCATGTTAATTCCAACTTACAAGACCAATTCTTTTAGAGATCCAGATGTCTTCGGACAAATACAAACACTGATGCAACAGCTACCAAAAAAAATAGATATAATTCAATAAGAATGTCTCTAAGATCAAGTGATTGAGGAGAAAACATTGCATCCAGGGCTCTAACAAAGTCAATGGCAGAAAAATCAAAGATATTAACAGCTGTATCTATTTAAAGAACAAGAGAAATTCCTTTGGGAAATGAAAAGAATCCAGCACAAGGGACAAGAATATGAAAACAAAATCACTGCTGAATGGACATTTTTTAGAGTAAAGAAGGAGAAGATTCCATTAATATTTGGCACAAAAGGCTAGTCAAGTCAACTAATAGATTAGAACAGTTTATTAATAATTCAAATAGCAATGGAAAGTCGAATAGGTAATATCTCACCAAACTTCAAATGAAGAAATAAGACTAATGTGACTTAAGTAATGGTGACAATTTGAGAGGATTAGAGTAAGTGAGACAGATAACAAACACTTAAAATCAAAAGACAACCAAAAGATTGGACCACAAGTGATCAACAGGTAGTCCAAGATTCTGTGATTCAACTCTTTGACCAGAACCAGAACATGCACAGAGATGGCCAGGCTAGTTCAACATTGATCTATATCCAAAGGGAAAGGATGGCCATGACAGAATTAGTCACAAATTAGAAAGAGTTTCCCATGAGAATAGACTAACCTGGGGGGGGGGGAATAAAAAAAATCTATCAGCTTTATAATATGGCTATCTGTCACTGTGATGAAAACCGGAAGTAATGGAGAGTCATTGAAGATTTTTTTTGAGTCATGCAGTGAAATCATCAGATCTGTATTAGATTTTATACGAATTTGAGATGGAAGAAGTAAAGGTAAAAGCAAAGAAATGAAGTGGTCATTTAACAAGGGACAATGTTAAACATATGCTACATAAGTTAATGTACATAATGTAATAGCAATAAAATTACCAAGAGGTAGATTGATTTGGGCTAAGGGGTGCAGTAGATGGAGTGCTGGGCCTGGAGTAAGGAAGAATTATCTTCCTGAGTTCAAATAAGGCCTTGGACACTTACTAACTGTATGACCCTAAGTAAGTCACTTAATCCTGTTTGCCTCAGTTTTCTCATCTGTAAAGTGAGGTAAAAAATGAAACAACAAATCACTCCAGTATCTCTGCCAAGAAAACCTCAAATAGGGTCATGAAGAGCCAGATACAACTGAGAAATGCCTGAACAAGATGGACTTAGACTTTCTTGTCCAGCTTCTTTTATGATTAATGGTATATGTTAGTCTGACAATCTCTTCATACAAGAAGTATATCTTATATAGTAATAGTAGACAGTATAACCATTATAACCAACTAATGTAATTAAGGGGTTCCAAATCTGTAAATTTAGCCTTATTAATAGCGTGCTATAATGATTAAGGTTATACAGCTACAATTGTAATCTTTAATTGTGAGGAAAAACATTTTGGTGACAATGGTCATCTCTAGTTTTAGGCACAAATACAAAGGTAG
>CM053623.1:259496643-259512117 GCA_028646595.1 Phalanger gymnotis | reverse complement strand
CTGCCAAAATATAAGCTTCAACTACTCCATGATTTTGCAATGTCTGAATTACACTGGCAGGGATAAGTCACTATCCTTGCATGGGTGTGTTCTGACCTGCACTTTCATTGTTGTAGGGAACTTCTCCTGAGGAAATCTCACGTATCAATGCAGATTAACAACTGTTAACACAATGTACAATTTATACTATTAGAAAGTTTCCTTGGGCCCTGAAAAGTTAAGTGACTTTCTCAGTGTCACACAACTAGAAAAGGTCAGAAGTAATGCTTAAATCCATGTGTTTTTAACTCAAATTTGGTTTTCTAGTCACTGAACTATTTTGATTTTCCTTAGTCTAAATAAAAGAGAAAAAATAAAACAAAATTTTTAAAAAAAAGCAAATGTGAAGTTAGGGAACAACTGCTTGCCTGAAACAATGATGCTCTTCCTTTCTCTGCCCTTTTGCACACAATCTCTATGTAGTCTCTGCTCTTTGAGCTACTCTCTTAGGGATCAGGAATAAATCACGAAAATAATTCTGGGAAAATAAACATTGGAGTTGATGGTTGCTTTTGCTTCCATAGGATGAAAAAGTATATAACATTCTTTGAAATTTATTAAGGTTTCACATTCATTCTAAAAGACAAATTCCTCTTCCACAAGACAGCAGATGAATACCGTTGAGGTTGTTTAACAACTTTCTGTGTAGTGATATACAGAGCCTACTTGGAGAAACTGACATTGGGGTTCATTTTGTCTAGAGTCACTCCAATGTAGAAAATTGCCTTACAGAGGGAAAGAAAAACCCCAGCAATTTCAGAAATGTTGTAAATATTCATAACCTCAAATTAAAATACAAAATAATTAAACTCTGTCATATCCATAGCCATGTGTACTGTTATCTCTCTTCTTCTAGCACAGTTTATATTTCATAATAAATTTCTGATACACTGCAGGGTTACCAACACTGTCTTTAATGTAACATTTTTCTTTGAAGGACTGAAACCAAGTGGTCCCTCTAGGGCATCGTAAATCTTGGTTTTCATTTGGAATATAGAAACCATAAAGAGTATAAAACAATATTTAAGCCTCAGAGAAGACCAATTTCCAATACAAAATGGGATTGTTATGACAGTAAAGGAATGAGTGGATGAGAATAGGAACTCTCCAATTTGCAAAAGGCTGCCAGAAATGGAATAAAGGAGGCACATGAGCCCTGGGGATTGTATATGATAGAGCAGTGACCAGAAACTGAAATGGTCCACAAGGATTCATTCATCTTTTCCACCATATGTACCATAGACTATACAATATCATGATGAAAATGATATTTCTAATGTCAAATACCATACTGATTTTTAGTATACAACCATTTTGTTGATTTGTGAGAATCAAGCTTGAAAGTCAGTCTTTTAGGAACTATGTCATGGTTGGGGGTGGGGGGAGGGTGAAGGGAAGAAGGCAGGAGGGAAAGGGAGAGGAGTGAAAGGGAAGAATGCGATTCCAGAAATGTTTAAGGTAAAAGAATTGCACACAAGTAGGGCATAATTCATTGTAATTCCCTAATTGTATATAGCATCTCAATACTTACAAAGCCATTAAAGCTTTAGAAGGAATCTCCTGAGATAGTGGTTTTATGTAAGGCTTTGGAATGATTCTATTTTTCAGAAGCTCTTAGTGAGTCAAGTAAAAGAAGGAAAAATAAACTGTGAGATGGCTAAGATCACCTTAGCATCGCATAGTTCTTTCTTCCCATGCCCTGTGGGTTTCACCAAAATCACAAAAGTAGACTAGCTCAGAATAGTCAAAGAATGCATCCCCAAACACTCACTTTTTAATATATGTATATAAGATAAGAAATATGCTTACATTTGTTTAAAGTGAAAGGACATGCCATCTGGGGGTGAGGGGAATATTTGCATTAATGTAGTAGTTTAAAAAGGAAAGTTGAATGGGCTCAGTTTCTTATGAACTATTACAAAAGCCTCACATGGCTGGCCTACTTTTCCATGTCATGTATTATTTTTTCATAAACATAACTATGGAGAAGTACTTAGCTGTCTTAGTAACAACTACAATAACCTTTATGCTTGAAATTCAAGTTCATAGACAACTGGAGAGTCAAAGTCTACTTAAAATGATGTAAACCTGGGATCATATATGTGTTTTAGGTAATTTTTGACATGGCAGGACTCCAGTGATGCTGAAAAGTCATGTGCTGATATTTTCCCCCCAAAATACCTCCTAAGACCATTAGCAAGTATCTGAAATCTCACAATTAGAGACTCATTCCCTGAGTTAATATCATGTCCTCTGGTTAAAACATGAACTCCCCTGTGGGACATAATGCTTTAAGCTGTTACTAGTTATTAATGCTTCGGCCTGAACTATTTTCAGTTCCTTTCCTGAGGACAAGTGTTGATAAGTGTAAGCTGAGCCCCTGAAGGAAGGGAAGAATGAGCACTACTACAGGGAGAAGAGGGCAAAGAAAGGAGAAGTTGCAGGCTTTAAAGGAAAATTTCATCTTCACAGTTTTGCTTGTAGCCAGTTTTTCTTGAGACCACTAGGTTAAGGAGAATACCTTCAGTCATTCACCCTTTTTCGGCATTTTTAAAAATGATTATTTGTTTTCTTTAATACTGTGGCAAAAGTGTTATCAAACATTGAAGGTATTTCATCACATTATTTTTATACACTGAACTTTTAAAGAAGACAAGCTCCCTTTATGAAACTTAGGGAGACACGGTATATATAGCAGGTGTAGAGGCTGAACTTTCAGTCACAAAATCTGAATTCAAATCCTAGCTGTGCCATTTAGTACCTGTGAGACTCTGGCAAGTCATTTAA
Organism: Phalanger gymnotis; assembly: GCA_028646595.1. Classification (NCBI taxonomy): domain Eukaryota; kingdom Metazoa; phylum Chordata; class Mammalia; order Diprotodontia; family Phalangeridae; genus Phalanger; species Phalanger gymnotis. The sequence continues at coordinate 259,509,291 of CM053623.1, read as the reverse complement.
GCTCTGGAGGTGTCACTTTCCTGAACCATAAAATGAGGATGTTGAAAAAGACAGCCTCAAAGTTCCCTTCCAACTCCATGAACCTTTGACCTTCATTTACTGATAAAAAATAATTTTATATTAATCGGCCTACATGCTAGAGCAAGATACTAGACATGGAACCAGAGAATTCTTGATTCAAATACTAGCACTGGCACTTAATAACTATGCAACTATGGGTAAGATATTTCACTCTTTGAGCATCAGTCCTCTCACCTGTATCCTGGGAATAATAATAGAAGTTGTACCTGCTTCTTAGGTTATTATGATATTCCAAAGAAACAATATATACAAAAGCATTTTGAAAACTAAAGCACTATGTGACAAACTCTACTCTGATGCATCTTCATGGGAAAGAAGAGAACCTAAGTTATAGAAGTATTTATATCGAGGGCACAAGTTCTTATAGTGACTACCTATAAGCATAGGTGTAGTATGAGCATATATCTAGAGTATGAGTATATTTAAATATAGGCCTGGTGATAAAATTGATGCATTTAAAGAGTTGTGTCCTTCAATCCAGATCATCAATCCTCATCAATACATGCAGATGCCTTTTGGTCACAGCAACCCATGAACAACTGTCTTCTGAATCTTTCAGCATACTGCTATTTTTGAATGGGCACTGTATTAAACTACTTTAGTGACAAGTACCTGAAAGCCAGATAACTTCCTTGGGGCTCTGAGGAGTTTTCCCCTCTCATGCAGTAGATAGTGACAAGGTCATGTAGCTTTTTCCCAGCCCCTTTTTCAGGGATTCTGTTTTTTCAAGGAAGCTCTCAAAAAAGTCCCATCTTTCATTTTATCTGCATAGCTCATAGCAAACCAGAAATAAAGCCTGTCTTTCCGCCTCTTTTTGTCCCTCTAAAACTATAGAGAGTAATAAATGGTAAAATGGGTATTCTTCAGAATTTTCCCTCACTCAGGTTATAGATGTTTCTAGAGGTCAATACTCCTTTTCTTTAACCATTTAACTTTTGACATATTAATACTCCTCCCATAGTGATTAGCGTTTCATATTAAGGCTTCCTCATAAACAATAACTCATCTCTACAATGAGAAACTCAAAAATATCTATTTTCTGTCTGGAATTACACAAGAAGTCCTTATAAAGCCAGAACAAAGTTCCCAAATAGTTAATTTTGTTTCTAAGTTCTCAAGTATAACCCTCAAAACTCTGAAATAGTCATATGTAAGATGGTCAATCAACAAGCGTATTAAGTGCTTAGTTTGTTCCAAGTACTGTGGTAAATAATGAGGATACTTAGAAAACAGAAACATACTCTCTGCCCATGTAGAGCTCACATTTTAATTGATTAGACAATGTGCAAACTGGGTACACACAAAATAGAGAAAGAGTAGATAGAAAGTAATGCCAAGGGGGAAGGCACTTGAATTGGTTTTGGGAGAAAGGGAATGGGGGTGACCACAGAAGTCCTTGCTTAAGACAGAATTTGAAGTCTTGAAGTAATACAGGAAATTCTGATTTCCTGCAGTGACCTGTAGCTGTCTTTAACTCAGTGTTCTCCCTTCAAATATTTCTTCTAAGGACATTTACCCTAGGGGCAATTTTCTCTCAGGTCACCAGGACATTTGGTATCTCTCCTCAAGCATTTTAGTTAAGTGGCTGTGTTTCTTCTCAAGCAAATTTTTCTAGTATTCTTTACGAAAAAATATTTTTCTGCCTTATCAAGCAACCAAAATATCCACCAAAAATTGGAGGACAGTATCTTGGAGCATGCACTTGTTTCAATCTGGTCACTTTCACATTTTTGTTCTTGTTAGGGACCAGTAACCCTGAGGGTCTTCCCCCCCCCCAGTCTGATTTTTTTTAATTAAAGGGGCCATCCCTTGACTCACTTCTATTCACTGAATGGGTGTTGTATCACTCAAAGTGAGAACCTGAAAAGGTCTTAGCCTAAAAGAGCCAGCATCTCCCATTGTATCCTGAGTCATCTCCAGTTATCCTGAACAGGTCACTGGACCCAGATGACTCTGGAGGAGAAAGTGAGGCTGGTGTCCTTGAATAGCCCTCCCTGACTTAAATCAAAGTCACCTGCAGGTCATGCCATCATTTCCCTGATGTCATGGTCCTCTTCAAAAATGAAAGACAACCACAACAATCTTTTTAGTACTGTCACTACTTTCTCCATAAATCTATTTAAGACTGTGATGTCAGAGTCGAAGTATAGCAATTCTGTTGTCATTGATGGTCTAACTAGTTTAACAAATATTTAACAAAACAATTGAATAGATCTTTTTCCATTTTCTTCCATTAGTTGACTTTACCTTTTATACTTATATGCCTTTGGAATGTCTTGCTTTAGTTAATCCCCCACAACACATTCTTTAAAGTGGTTTTTGTCTCTTCTGGTTCTCTATGCTTTATGGGGTAATGCTGCTTAGAGACATTTATTGCTCACCCCACTTTGTAACATTGTATAAAAGAATTGTACAAAGGTACTGCCTTTGGCTACTATATATTTCTAATTGGCAAGTAAATTCGATATTTGCTGACAATGTTATTTTGGTTTCCATTTTAATGGCAATTGATTTAACCCGGTTAAATTTTTCATGCAATTATTGTAATCAATATCAATATCATTTGTTAACTATTACTTATTTTAATTATTAATTATTTTAAATAGTTCAAGATTGAATTGCTTAATTTTTTATGACTGTTCTTTCTCCTAGCTTTTTACTAAATCTCATATTTCCTCTGTGCATGGTCAGTTGGTTAAGAGATAACTCCTACCTCAATAGTGTTTTTTTTTTATTTTCTATCTGTTAAAATATACTCTCTTTCTTGATGCTGTTAAGTAAACCCAGCAGAGATATAACCTACATCGATAGTAATCGTAGTGTATGTTTATATATGTATGTATGTATATATGTGTTTGTACATGTATATATGTGTTTGTATATGTATATATGTGTGTACATATGCATATATATGTAATATAATGCTAGAATATTTTGAAATGGTGTTTCTAACAGATTGCCTCTATCATTTCGACCAAATTAAATGTTGCTAACAGTTTGTTGTTGCTGCTGATATAGGCTAAATCTTATGAACACTGACATAGAGAGGTGATTAGAATATTTGCTAGAAATTTATTATGTTGAGCATTGCTAGTGATACCTGTATCATTGACAAGGCCTAGGAGTCTTTCATTTTATAGAAACTATAGAAACTACTGTTGTGATAGTATTTCTGGGGGAAAAAAAATTCCAGTACATTGTTTTCTTTTTTTCCCCCATTCTCTTTTTTGGTGTGTGATCAAAAGTGAAATCTACCAATATTTGAATTGTCCTGAGTCAGAAATTTAAACTTAAACAACAAAATTTCCAGAAGCCAACAAGGGTGAAAAGGTGGGGAGAAGCAAGGGAAAAGGTAACAGATTTTCAGAAGCTATTTCTTACTCAAATGATTCAATTTCAGTTGGAATGTTACCCATATGATCTGCAGGGTATTGGTAAGAAACAGAACAGCAGCTGAATAGGAATTGGCATTTATGACTTGGGGGAAAAATTGGCAAGGAACATAACCAAAAAAAGAGTTTTAAAAAGCTTTAAATGACTATAAAATTGCAATCTTCTGCAAAACAAAGAAGTGGTTTAATTTCTTAATTTTTCTTTTTCTGCTGTTAAGTAAAGATTGTTTGGGAGAAAGGATGTAAGTGAGAGGATAAAATAGGCTTTGAAGATGCTGAATTGAGTGGACAAAGGCAGAGGGACATTTGCTTTATATTGAACTTCATAATGAACTTTATATATGCCTTATATTGATATTCATTTATGTCTTGTCTACTTAAGAAAAACTAGAAGTAAATAAGCCTTCTATTTGAAAGTACATTGAGGGGCATTCAGTGACATCTCATCAGTGCCACAGTAAAGCCTGCAAATATTAGAATGCAGCAGTAAGAACTTTCTATAAGTAATATAGAAGCTATCTCCAGAAAGAGTCCAGCCTTAGAGAGAAATTGTATATAGTTAATCCAGAATTTGCCAATATGCTGATTCTTATGAATGACAACAACTGATGAATGAGCTCAATGAACTGGAGAAGAAAGAGATGAAATCAATATAGTGAAGCAGGACACATGTTCACCAGCATAACTTTGAACCTGTAATTGAAAAAGTAGACAACCCTGAAAATCATTACTGTAAATCAAGAATCATGCCGAGTAGATATATGCCCAAGGCCAGATGTTTGTGCATTTGATGACAAGGAATCAAACATAGAGAGGGTAAAAGAAATGACAAAGCAGATCTGGGACAGAATTAAAGTAGAATCCTCCTTTGTTTTCTGAAATTCTAAAAAAAGGCTTGGAAATATTCAATTATAAAGGAAAAGGTAAGAGCACAAAACTGCCTTAGCTGTAGTTCTTCATATTTCTATAATGAAAAAAGCTTGAAAAATGAAAATTAGCAAGGACCCCACTCAATCTGGGGAGATGAAGGACCGTGGTAGAAACAATACAATTTCTGTATTCTCTGTAGTATGCAGTCATTGAAACTTGACCACTCCCAGCACATTTCAGTATTTTGGGAATAAAATGAAAATTATTTCAGGCAATATAAAAGCAGGTTGATGAATCACCCTTGAATTTTCTCTAAAGGAGGAGATATTCCAAGGAAGACGCAACACTATAAACAAAACTTAAAGTGTTATATGAATGTGAATTGTTCTTACTTTTTCTTTCTTTTTTTTTCTTTTTCTTTATTTCTTTTATCACTAAAGGCCTACTCCAATTCTTTTTTGGGGAGTTGAGGCTACCCTTGCTTCTTGTAGGGTCTCTTTACATTCATTCATTTATTCAGCAAGCATTCACTCAGGACTTAATGTTTGCCAGGGTGTCAGACACTGGGGACACAGAGACAAAAATGAAACAATCTCCCTTCTCAAAGGGTCATACATTCTACTGGAAGAAACACCACGATGCAAAAATACAAAATATACACAATGTGTTCCAGATATCCCTGAAGTCTTAGTGCTCTTTTAAGCTAATTAATGCTTAAATGAATGAGCTCAATATTTTAAGCTCATTGAAGCTTAAAAGTACAACGAGACTTTGGGGATAGCCTATATATGGATGAAAAGACCTACAATAAGTAAAACCTTATGGTAAGGCAAACACAACCACTGTTCTTGAGGAGCTGGGAGAAATGCATTGATGAAGTATTAGAGTATGTCACAGAGAAAGTCACTGGAGACTGCAAAGGAAGAAAGGATCACTGATGGTTGAGAGGAAAGGGGACAGGAACCAGTTAGGATTTAATGAAGAGCATGACATTTGATATGAGTCTTGAGAAACTTGATTTGAATAGGTGAAAATGTGGATTGAGGTCTGCACAATTAAATGTAATTGATCTTTCATAGCTCAGGTAACAGTAAATGTAGAAATGACCAGAAAACAGAGCAAAGAATCAGCCAAAAAAAGGTAAGCTAGGGCACAGTAAAACAGAACAAGACAAAAAACCCTCTATTTTGGGTATATAAAAGCTTTGAAAATGTCACAATTTAAAAAAAAAAAGAAAATGTCACAATTTTACCTTGGATCCCATAGAAAATGAGCTAAAGTTTTTCAGTAATACTGAAAACAACTTACTTTCTCAAGCTCACCATCATTACTGGATCCTGCCTAGAGATATGTTTAAATCTTCCCTATCCTAAGAAAACAATTTCATATTTAACGTCATTACTTCATTTAGTGACTGTCCCAATTCTATTATCAAACTTCCTGAATAAAAGCTTGAATGTGGAAATAATGGATCGTCTAGGTCCCAGCAAGGTGAAAAAGGTTCAAGCATAGAACTACACAATCTGTAATCTGCAGACCTGCCTGCCAAATCCAGAGAGAAAACTGAGAAGTGATTTTTTTTCTTCAGCTATAGCAACCCAGGAATGTCACGTTTTAAGGTAAAGAAGGGGTGCAATTTATGTTCCTGGAGGACATAGATATATGTTGGAAATCATAAATTCTTCAGGTATTGTATACAATTATCATGAATGTTAGTGTTACAATTTTATTTTAATTTAATTAAAGAATCATTCTTTAAAAGAAAACTAATTCACTGTTCAGTTGAGGTGGGAATGGGAGGGCTTTAGAGGGAATATATAGCTTCTTAGATCCCTATTTTTAAGAACTCTGAAGGGCAGCAAGGTGGCTCAGAGAAAGTGCCAGGAAGACTAGTCTTAATGAATTAAAATCTGGCCTTAGCCACTTATTAGCTATGTAACTCTGGGCAAAGCACTTAATTTAACCTGATTTGCTTCAGTTTCTTCATCTACAAATTGTACAGGAGAAGGAAATGACAAATCATTCCAATATCTTTGCCAAGAAAACCCTAAATGGGGTCATGAAGAGTCAGATACAACTGAAATGATAGAACAATAACAAAGAAGAAAAGGTCTTTATTGTCCAAAGTAATTTAGTCCAATGTTTAAGAAGTCTCTTAATAATAGCTAATATTGCTTTATGCTTATGATTTTGAGTACTTGTGATATACAACCTTGTGATGAAGGAGCAAGAGAAAGAGGGAAACAAGAATTTATTAAGGGCCTACAATGTGCCAGGCACTTTTTAAAGTGAATTACAAATATTATCTAAGTTGATCCTCACAACAACCCTGGGGGCAAGGTGATATTATTATCCCCATTTTATAGATGAGACAGAGAAATGTTAAATGACTTTCTCAGAGCCATATAGGTAGTAAGAGGCTGAGGCCAGATTTGAATTCAGATTTTCCTTACTCTAAGATCATCATTCTCTTTCATTGAGGGAAAACTCCTTTGATGCCTGTGAAGTCAGAAGTATCAAACCCATTTTGTTGTTGTTGTTCAGTTGTTTCTCAGTTGTATCCAACTTGTGACCACATTCTGGGTTTTCTTGGAAAGGACGCTTAAATGCTTTGCCATTTCTTTCTCCAGCTCATATTACAGATGAGGGACTGAGGCAAACAGGGTTAAATGACTTACCCAATTTGAACTCAGATACTCCTGACTCTAAGCCCAGCACTCTACTCACTGCCATATGTGTACGTATATATACATATGTATATATATAAATACACACATATATGTATGTATGTATGCATATATGTATGTATACATAGGTAAATTGGGGCAGAGAAAAGTTAAACGACTTGCCTAATGTCAATAGCTAGTAAGGGTCTAATATGGGATTTGAACCCAGATATTGCTGACTCCATATTATCCACTATGCCTCACTGCCTCTCGTCAGCATTTTCCCTTTGTACTTAGTAATAACTTCTATTAAAGCTAAAAGCAGGCATCAAGAAATAAATGAAAGATCAAAGTTCCCTAAAAAGTACTCATGTCTGGATTTAAAAAGAGAAATGGAAAGGCCTCAATTGCTCCTAAGATGTAGATGATGACAGCACTGTTTCCACCATTTTTTCCAAAATAATGTAAAAATAAGTGTGTCCTAAGGGAGCCAAACTATAAAGCAGTGAATTCAAGTTTTGTTTAATTATAATAAATATTAATTGAATAAGAGGAAATCAAATCAGAATGCATTTGTAAAATTATACAATACTCTCAATGATTATCCCAAAGTGCTAAAGAAACCCAATTTTTTTTAATGCCAGGATTTTTCAAACATAGCCTGACTTCAACCCTACAATTTCAGAAGGATCATTATTTCAGTGGATCCAAAGGATGATGAAAGTACATTTCAGACATCAGTGTATTAAAGGTCAAAATTTTAAGAGGCAGCATTAGGGACAGGTATGAGTGGAGCTGAGGATTGTCATATGGCTGGTGTTCTTGGCTTTACACCTCCACAGCAGCTACTAGTAACATTGTTATTACATACTACCATCACCACCAAAAAACCAAAAAGCAAAAACCAAAAAACCCTCCAAGTAAAAGCAAAAGAAAGGACCCACTGAGAGAGCACCACACCAGATGAGGGCTTTGCTTGAGACCTCTTGTGCACTGAGAGGGGAGACCTTTGCCCTGCTCTGCCCACTGACTCATATAATGTTCACATCTGCCTTGAGTTTCCCTCCTCTTGCTCTTGCTTCTCTATCTGTTCTTGAATCCTATACAGGCTCCCTCCGTCCCTCAGCAGGCCATCTTCCATCCACTCTCCCTCTCGCCTCTCCCCAAGTTGGTTGGGAAATTTGCGTTACGTAAAATTATTTTAGGTCAGCCGAGAGGCTCATTTATACAAAGTAAGAACTGTCTGTAATTTAATCAATTGATTAACATGGCATCTTTCTTCATAGTATCCATAATTGGATTCACTTTGACTTTTAAAAAACAAAACCATTTCTAGCAGGTCTTTTAGCGTGGAAGAGTTCAAATCATAAAAGATTTGGAATCAGAAGGCTAGGTTTGAATCATAGCCAGTACTCTTTCTATCCACGTGACATGGACTATGTGACCTTGACCTTGGGTGAAATTCGCTTCCTTCAACTCTAAAAAGAGAATATTAATATTTGAAGTATGATTTCAGTGGACTATATTGAAGATATGAGATATTGTATGTAAAAGTGCTTTAGAACCCTGACGTACCTTACAAGTAGGAGCTACATTTCTTTATCATTATCATCACTTAAATTCCTGCTACAACTATGGCTGTTACTCAGTTGTGCTCTGGTAGATCTGAGGCAGCTAAGTAGAGCAATGGATGGGACACTGGAGCTGTAGTCAAGAAGACCTGAGTTTTAATCCTGCCTCAGGCACTTACTGACTCTGCATCCCAGGACGATCACTTAACCACTGTCCGTCTCAGTTCCTTCACCTGCAAAAGGAGGATAATAATAATAATAATACCCATTTGCCATGGTTGTTGTGAAGATAAAATGACATTGTAAAGGTCTATGCAAAATTTAAAAGGTCTATATCAATGTTAGCAATTATTATATGTGGTTTGGTTGACATGGATACTTCCACCAGTGATATAGGTTTGAGCCCAAACATTTCTGCCTACTTTGTTCACCTCTTATACACATACTTTCATAAATTGACAATATTTACTGCATAAGCTGATAGACTTCATGGTGCACAGACTTCATCTGCTTTCTCTTGCTCTCTCTCTCTCTCTCTCTCTGTCTGTGATTAGCTTATATTTTTCCTCACTAGTCAAATATTTCTCTGATAATATCCTTTACTGTCTTTCTGTCATATCAATCCTTGTTTGTAATGGAATATAAATTAATCATATCTAACATGCACCTTTCCATTGCCCTTTGAGTAATATCCAACTACTTTGGAAATTGTAGTTTTTCAGTATTTGAAGGTGTACAGTGCTATTGTTCTTCAGACATTTCTTGCTCTACTGTCTCCATTCAGACCATCAATTCCACTTTCTTTCCCACCCAGTTAATTGGACTCTGCCTCAAAAGCTTTCCTGGTCTGTAATAGCCCCTCTTTGCCTTTATCTTGCTCAGTTCCAGGCCTCCATAGCACTTCCAAGACATCTTCATTGATGCCACCTAGAGTGTGTTCCTTTTTGATCTCCCTTTTATATGTTGTTTTCTCTAAAATATAAGCTCCTTGAGAGCAGGTGTTGTGTAGCAAGCTTTTCTTTGTTTTCTCAATACCTACCTCAGTACCTTGCATATAACAACAACTTAATATGTGCTATATTTTGATCTCTGGGCAGCTAGGAAACACAGTGAATAGAGGGCTCGCTCTAGAATCAGGAAGAGCTGAGTTCAAATCTGGACTCAGACATGACCTTGGGCAAGTTGTTAACCCTGTTTGCCTCATTTTCCTCATCTGTAATATGAGCTGGAGAAAGAAATGTTGAATCACTCCAGTATCCTTGCCAAGAAATCTCTAAATGAGGTCACAAAGAGTTGTTGAACAACAACAGCGAAATATAACATTTTTAGCTGTCAGAAAAATATTTTTCACAAGATGAAACTTTTTTCCCAGTAGAAGCTAGGGTTCATTAAAGGAACTGTAAAATTTCCAAACATTCCCCTGCTTTGAGTGATTATAAATCTCATTTAGGAGGCTCTATGATATTCTGGAGCTTGATAAAGCCAGCACAATGTCATCCATAAATAATAACCTCAAGACCTTTCCTGTTCTAGATTCTCCTTCTACCTCATTGGCACAATGTGGCTAGGATCTGCTTTTAGGGGCTTTTGGATTGGGACACACTGCTTCTTGACTCTTTGCAACAGCTCCATCGTGCTCTGCTCCACGGGGTTTCCAGAATGAGCACAAATCATCTTCTTCCTCTTCAACAGTCTTACAAAACAGACCAAAATTCGACTAGGCTTACTTAAATTCATAGTCACCAGGCAGGGAGTCAAGTGAACAAGATGGAAGATTAGACATTTTTTTCCAGTCCCTGTGACATCTCGAAGCTCTCCGAAATGGAAGATATGTGCCAAAGGTAAAGCTACTTTGACTGTCTTCATGGCCTAGGACATCTAAAATCCTGAAGAAGGTTGAAAAATGAATAGATGCTCACTGAGCTCACTCAGCAGTCCTCCGCACATCCCATGATACCTGCGATGAAGATACCTTACTGGAACCAAAGACTCTACACAAAGGCTTGAAACAACAACACCAAAAAAAAAAAAAAACAACTCTACCCCCAACATCACCACCTTTTTAATCCCCTACAACATTTTTTAAAAAAAATAATTATTTTTAGTTTTCAACATTCATTTCCACAAGATTTTGGGTTACAAGTTTTTTCTCCATCTCTATCCTCTCTGCCACCCAAAGATGACATGTATTCTGATTGCCTCTTACCCCAGTCTGTCCTCCCTTCTATCACCCCACTCACCTTCAAATCCCCTTCCCCCTTACTTCCTTGTAGGGTCAGATAGATTTCTATACTCCATTGCCTATATATCTTATTATCCAGTTGCATGTAAAAACAATTTTTAACATTTGCTTTTAGAACTTTGAGTTCCAAATTCTCTTCCTTCTTCCCCCCCACCCCACCCCCTCCTTGAGAGGGCAAGCAATTCAATATAGGTTATACATGTATCATTATGTGAAACACTTCCATATTAGTCATGTTGTGAAAAACTATGTTTCCCTCTATCCTATCCCACCCTCCACTTATTCAATTTTCTCCTTTGACCTATTCCTTTTCAAAAGTATTTGCTTTTGATGGCTCCCTCCCCCAATCTGTCTTCCTTTCTATCATCTCCCCTCTTATCCCCTTCTCCCCTACTTTCCAGTAGGGTAAGATACTCAATTCAATGTGTGTGTTATTCTCTCCTTAAGGCAAATCCAATGAGGATAAGGTTCACTCATTCTCTTTCACTTACCCCTTGTTCCTTTCCATTATAAGAACTTTTCCTGCCTCTTTTATGTGAGATAATTTATCCCATTCTATCTCTCCCTTTTTCCTTCTCCCAATATAGTCCTCTCTCTCCCATAATTTTATTTTTTTTTAGATATGATCCCTTCATATTCAAATTATCCTGTGTTCTCTGTGTCTGTGTATGTGTGTATACATATATATATGTATATATGTATACATATATATATATATATATATATACATCTATATACACATGTTTGTGTATTCCCTTCAACTACCTAAACAATTCAACTTTAGTGTGTCCCTTATGATTTCTCTTTCCTCTTTACCTTTTCAGGCTTCTCTTGAGTCTTTTATTTTAAAGTCAGATTTTTCTATTCATCTCTGAAGGATTATAGTATAATCCCTGAAGGATTATATTAGTTTTGTTGGGTAGATGACTGTTGGTTTTAATGCTAGCTCCCTTGACCTCTAGAATATATTCCAAGCCCTTCAATCCCTTAAGGTAGAAGCTGCTAGATCTTGTGTTATCCTCATTGTATTTCCACAGTACTTGAATTGTTTCTCTCTGGCTGCTTGCAATATTTTCTCCTGACCTGAGAACTCTGGAATTTAGCTACAATATTCCTAGGAATTTTCTTTTTGGCATCTTTTTCAAGAAACAATTTATGGATTCTTTCAATTTCTATTTTACTCTCTGGTTCTAGAATATCAGGACAGTTTTCCTTGATAATTTCTTGAAAGATGATGTTAGACTCTTTTTTTTTTTTATCATGGCTTTCAAGTAGTCCAATAATTTTTAAATTATCTCTCCTGGATCTATTTTCCAGGTCAGTGGTTTTTCCAATGAAATATTTCATATTGTCTTCAATTTTTTTGATTCTATTTTATAGTTTCTTGATTTCTTATAAAGTCATTAGCTTCCATTTGCTGCATTCTAATTTTTAAGGAATTACTTTCTTCACTGGGCTTTTGGACCTCCTTTTTGATTTGGCCAGTTCTGCTTTTCTTTTCCTCATTGGCTTTTTGTACCTCTTTTACCATTCAATTTAGTCTATTTTTAAAGGTGTTATTTTCTTCAGTACTTTTTGGGGTCTTCTTTAGCAAACTGTTGACTCATTTTTCATGATTTTCTTGGATCACACTCATTTTTCTTCCCAATTTTTCCTCTACTTCTCTTACTTGATTTTTCAAATCCTTTTCAAGCTCTTCCATGGCTTGAGACAAATTCATATTTTTTCTTGGAGGCTTCTGATGTAGGATCTTTAACTTTTTTGTCTTCTGGCTGTATGTTTTGGTCTTCTTTTTAAGTAAGATTTTATAGTCTGAGTTTTTTTTT
>CM053623.1:259474211-259496143 GCA_028646595.1 Phalanger gymnotis | reverse complement strand
CTGGATGTAGATAGCAATCTCCATCGTGAGTCTTTTGGAGTTGTCTTTGCACCTTGTGTTGCTGAGATGAGCAGTCTGTCAGGTTTAGTCCTCACAGAATCCATATATCTGTGGTTGTGTATAATGTTCTCCTGGCTCTGCTCCACTCACTCAGCATTATGTTGTGTAGGTTTCTCCAGGTTGTTATGAAGTCTGTATCATCCCCATTTCTTATAGCACAATACTATTCCATTACCTTCATATACCACAGCTTGTTCAGCCATTCCCCAATTGATGGGTGTCCCTTTGATTTCCAGTTCTTAGCTACCACAAAAAGAGCCGCTATATTTTTGTACATATGCATCCTTTTCCCACTTGTATGATGTTTTTGGGATACAACCCTAGAAGTGGTATTGCTGGGTCAAAAGGTATGAACATTTTTATAGCCCTTTGTGAATAGTTCCAACTTGCTCTCCAAAATGGCTGGATCAGTTCACAACTCCACCAGCAATGTAACAATGTTCCAATTTTCCCACATCCTCTCCAGCATTTATCATTTTCCTGTTTTGTTATTTTAGCCAATTTGACAGGATAGATGTGGTATCTAAGAGTTTTTTAAAACTGTTTGCTCATTTTTCCCAGACAATTGCTTGACTTTTGAGCTCTTTATCAAGGTATGCCCACTTCCAGAGTGGTGACTACTCTCTCCCAAGCTTCAGGGGTTTTGCACTGCTGTTTTCAGAGTTACTTCTAGGCACCTGTAAATTTTCACTTCTTTTGAGGTGTTTACTCCTCTCCTCGATTGTGCTCTGGTCTGTGAGTATTCTCAAACACTCCTTTCTGCTTTGTCACTGCCAGGAGGACTCCGTCTCCACATCCACCGCAAACTCTGCTTTACCAGCAATCCTCCTCACCCTGGACCACCAACTAGGATTGCAACCCCAATCCAAGCAGGACAAAGCAAGAGATTCCTTCCTCAGCAAAGAGATCCCTGCATTCTCACTCTGATCAGCTGCTTTCTTCCCCCTACTGTCCGGGCGACTGGGGCTCTAGAAGGGGCTGCCAGTGTGGTTGTAGCCACCTCTGCTGCAGGGTTGGGGCTAGACCACACCCTTCTCTCACTCAAGTCCAATAGAGTTTTTCCACTGACCTGCTAAGTTTGTGGCATTTGTGATGTGAGAAGTCTGGAAACTGTCACAGCTCATCGATTCAGTGCCCTAAGGCCTGCTCTGCCCAATCTGCTGTGGCCTGGTCTACACCAGTGTGGCCAACCCCAGACTGTGCTCTACTCCCAGCACCATGTGATAGACCCTTCCCAGTGATGATGTAGGCCATCTCAGGCTGGATATTTGTTTCACTCTCTCATTCTGTAGGCTTTGTATCTCTAGAATTAGTTTAGAATCATTTTTTACAGGTGTTTGGAGGGATTTGGGGGAGAGCTCAAGCAAGTCCCTGTTTTCACTCCACCATCTTGGCTCTGTCCCTCCACTATACCTCCTCTCACTGCTAAGACCCTGGCACCAGTATATGGAAGTTTGCTCCAGGATAGCTAAGACTGCTAGGGGAGACTTGCAGAAACAAATGTGCATCAGGGGCCAAGTCATATGGCCAGTTCTTCAGTGGGTAACTTTGTAGTAACAGTGTTACAAAGTTCTGACCTACTGCCTGGTGCCTGGTTGGACAACCCTGTTATGAACACTATGGCAGCACTTGGAACTGTTGGCACTGCCAGTGAACTGAGGGACATCAGTATTCAACATCCAGCTGGTGCCAGTTCTCTCCACCCAAAAGTCAGTTAGGTCTGTGAACAATGAATTGCCCAGTGTGGTAATTGACCAAGAGACTTTGAGACCCAGCCTCAATTGGGAAGTGAACAGTAGTAGAAAGAAAGGGCGAGAAGGAAAATGCTGAAATTGCCAAAGATCTCAGGGAGAAGAAAATTCAAAAGCCAATACATCAATAAGGATAACATTAATAGCAGAAGAAAATTTGGCCTCCAGATCTAGGAAATGAGTTCAGACACCCATGAATGAATTTTGCAAACAAAAGGAGAATGATGAAACTTGCTCGAAGATGATCATGAACATTCCTGTATAGTTTGAAATCGCAAAGTATAAGAGATTCTCTAAGTAGAAGGCAGAGGAAGTATAACATTTATTTAGGCACCAGAGGATCAAATTCCAGAACCAGTAATTCTAATTTAATATAGCAGTAACTGTATTCCAAAACCAGTAATTCGACCTCAGTGTAACCACAAGGAAATTATAACACAGTATTACAGAAAGGAACCAGGTCATCCCCCCAGCCCCCCCTTCTGGGGCTTTCCCATAAACACTCATGAATTCCAACTGTCTGCTTGCATGTGTTCTCTTCCCCCTCAGTTCTCTGGTCTCCCCAGCTCTTGGGTTTCCACTCTCCTCCTCTCTGCACTCTCTCTGCAACTCTCTCTAGTCTTCAGATTCTCAGCTCTGTCAGAGTTCTTACTTCTTCACCTTAGGCTGAATTCTGAATTCAGAATATACCTTTCTGGGTATATATACTCTTTTTAGAGTCCCAGGGCTTCACGCCCAATGAGCAAAAGGGTGTAGGCCTGGTGCTTAGTAGTAAGATAAAGAGTATAGGCATAGGGCTTAGCGTCTAGTATGTAAAGGGTATAGGCCTGCCTACAAACAAACCTCTAGTCAAACTTCCCTTAACTGGCCCCACCTGAGGCCCATTGAATGGGTGGGAAAGGTCTTTAATCATTGATTGGCATCATTTTCAGCCCCAAGATCTTTCATGTCCATTACATAGGCAACTTGTGTCTGAATAGGTAACTAACATTTCTTAAGCACAATGAAATCCCCTGAAAATAAAGACATCACATTTGCAAAACACTTAACATGATGTCTCATCATTAGAGTGGCCACATGGCTCGATGTTGGCCCCTGGATCTTTGTATCTATTACATAGGTCAATGGGAAATAAGTGCCAATAATACCATAACAGTATAATAATACAACGAGGATATGTAATGTATCCACATATGTAAAAACTATTCCTATCCAGAGAAAGAATTATGGAGTCTAAATGCAGATTGAAGCAACTATTTGGTCTTTTTTTTTGTTTGTTTTTGTTTTGGTTTCTGTTTTGTTTCTCCCTTCTTGTGTTCATTCCATTTGTTGTAGCTCTTCTTTGCAACTTGACTATTGCAAAAATATGTTTAGTGTGAAGGTATATTTAGAGCCTACATGGAATTGCATGCTACCTTGAGTAGGGGGAAAGAGGAGAGAGAGGGAGGTGGAGAAAATTCGAAACTCAAAAACTTGAGGAACTCAATGTTGTAAACTAAGACTAAAAATAAATCAAATAACAAAAAAAAACATATAAAATGAAAAATCAATTGAAAATATTCACAGATCACCTCCAGAAAAAACAAGCAAACAAACAAACTCAAGCCTACAAACTCCAAGACATGTGATGGTTAAATTTAATCAATTTAGAAACAGGTTCAACCACCAATCAGGAGAAAATCTTCAAATAAAAAGTAAAGAAAAATCAATAATCTAAAAGACTTTTGTCCCCACTAGAAAACTCAGTAGGGAATGGAATAGTATGTTTTGAAGAGTGATGGAGCTCAGGATACAGTCCAGGGTAACTTACTCCGAAAGTCAGAGAACATAACTATACAAAAAAAAAAAAAAGATAGATGTGGGGGTGGAGCCAAGTAAAAGCAGGGACCTGATTGAGCTCTCCCACCAAACCCTTCAAAATACCTATAAAAATGATCCTAACCTAATTCTAGAACAGCAGAAGCCACAAAATGGTAGAGTGAAGCAGATTTCCAGCCCAAGACAATCTGGAAGACTGACAAGAAGGGTCAATCATACCATGCTTGGAGTGGAATGCAGCCCAGCCTGGGTCACTTTGGCACAGACAGAATTGGAGAAGGCCTAAAGGCACTGAATCACTGGCAGCTGTGGCATTTTCCACACTTCTCAACCCATAAATGACATAGACAGCTTCACAGGTCAGTGGGAAAGCATGAGAGAGGAGCATGGTTGAGCCAAAGCCCCAGCCCTAGCCCCAGGGTGGCAGCAGCTACTCTCACAGTTGAGCTCTCAGCCTACAGACTGTGGGAGAACAGAGCTTCTGATCTGGGTCACAGTTCTGGTTGGTGGTCCTGGGTTGAGAAAGAGTACTGGCTTTGTGGAGCTGGTAGTGGCTGTGGAGAGAGAACCCCCCTCATAGTTCCAGAGCAGAGAAGAGTGCTTATTGTTGCTCACGGACCAGAGCACAGGCCAGGAGAGTAGTAAACACCTCTCTTTTGATCACACTATGGAGGAAGTGAGAATTTACAAATCCCTAGAGATATCTCAGAAAACAGTTGCACAAAATCCCTGAAACTTGGGGCAGTACACCCTCTACTAAACAAAGATCTCAAAAATCAAATAATTGGCCAGGAAAATGAGCAAACATGGGAAAAAGAATGAGTATAAAAGATTACTTTCTTGTATAAAAGATGTTTTCTTACACACTTAGTGACGAGGAAGATCAAGACCTTCAGGCAGAGGAAGACAACAAAGTCAAAGCTCCTACATCCAAAGCCTCCAAGAAAAATATGAAACAGTCTCAGAAAATGGAAGAGCTCAAAAAGGATTTTGAAATTCAAGTAAGGGAAATGGAGGAAAAATTGGTAAGAGAAATGAGAATGATGCAAGAAAACAATGAAAAATGAGTCAACAGCTTGCTAAAGGAGATCCAAAAAAATGCTGAAGAAAATACACTTTTAAAATAGCAAATGAAAAAAGAGGTCAAAAAAGCCAATGAAAGGAATGCCTTGAAAAGCAGAATTGGCCAAATGGTCCAAAAGCTCGTTGAAGAAAATGATTCCTTAAAAATTAGAAGGAAGCAAATGGAAACTAATGATTTTGTGAGATACCAAGAAATTTTAAAATAAAACCAAAATAATGAAAAAAAATAGAAGCCAATGTGAAATATCTCATTAGAAAAACCACTGACCTGGAGAACAGATCCAGGAGAGATAACTTTAAAATTATTGGACTACCTGAAAGTCATGATCAAAAAAATAGCCTAGACATCATCTTTAAAGAAATTATCAAGGAAAAATGCCCTAATATTCTAGAACTAGAGAGTAAAATAGAAATGGAAAGAGTCTACCAATCACCTCCTAAAAGAGATCCCAAAAAGAAAACTCCTAGGAATATTGAGGCCAAATTCCAGAGTTCCTGGGTCAAGGAGAAAATATTACAAGTAGCCAGAAAGAAACAATTCAAGTATCGTGGAAACACAATCAGAATAACACAAGATCTAACAGCTTCTACACTAAGAGATCAGAGGGCTTGGCATATGATATTCCAGAGGTCAAAGGAGATAGGATTAAAACAAAGAATCACTAGCCAGCAAAACTGAGTATAGTATTTCAGGGGGAAAATGGAATTTTGATAACATAGAAGACTTCCAAGTATTCTTGTTACAAAGACCAGAGCTGAATTGAAATTTTGACTTTCAAGTACAAGAATTAAGAGAAACATGAAAAGGTAAATAGGAAATCGAAGGCATAAGGGACTTATTAAAGATGAACTGTTTCTATTCCTACATGGAAAGATGATATTTGTAACTCAAGAGACCTTCTCAGGATTAAGGTAGTTAGAGGGAATATATATATATGTGTGTGTGTGTGTGTGTGTGTGTGTGTGTGTGTGTATACACATATATATACACTATACATATGTTACTATATATATAATGTGTATGTGCACACTCAGCTGAATATGAAATGATGATACCTAAAAAATAAATTTAAGTGTTTGAGAGGAATATACTGAGAGAAAGAAACAAATGAGGTAGAATGTAGAAAATCATCCCACATAAAAGAGGCAAGAAAAACTTTCAAAATTGAGGGGAAGGTGGGGGAGGTGAGAGGAAATAAGTGAGCCTTACTATCATCGGATTTGGTTTAAGGAGGTAATAACATACATACTCAATTGGGTATGGAAATCTGTCTTACCCTACAGGAAAGGGGATAAGAGAGGGGAGATAATAGAAGTGACAGCAGATTGGGGGAAGGGGCAATTAGAAGCAAACACTTTTGTGCAGGGACAGGTCAAAGGAGAGAATAGAATAAATGTAGGGCAAGATAGGATAGAGTGTAATACAGTTAGTCTTTCATAACATGACTGTTATGGAAGTGTTTCGCATGACTAAAGGCATAGCCTATATTAAATGCCTGGTTTTCTCAATGATGGTGCATGGTAAGAGAAGAAGGAAGAGAATGTGGAACTCAATGCTTTAAAAATGAATGTCAAATATTGTTTTTGTGTGCAATTGTGAAATAAGATATACAGGCAATGAGGTATAGAAATCTGCCTTGCCCTGCCAGGAAATAGAAGGGAAGGGGGTACGAGAAGGGGGTGGGGGGTGATAGAAGAGAAGGCAGATTGGAGGAAGAGGTAATCAAAATGAATGCTGTCCTGGGGTGGGGGGGGGGGAGATGGGCAGAAAATGTGGAATTCAAAATCTTGTGGAATTTGAAAATGTGGAATATTGAAAACTGAAAATAAATAAAATAAATAAATTTATATTAAAAATATGCATGTTCAACATAAAATGTTTGAGATAGTTTTAGAAAGAAAGAAATGAAGAGATTTTTTTTCTTTTTTCTTGAAGACCACAAACAACAGAAATGCAAGAGGAGTAAGTAAAGGCAGCAAATAAGGATAATAATAGCAATAGGGTGACAACAAGAAGGAGCATAAAGGTGGAGCCGAGATGGCAGAGTAAAGCCAGGGACTCACCTGAGCTTTCCCCTAAACCACTCTAAATATCTTTAAATAGAAACTCTAAATAAATTCCAGAGTGGTGGCGCTCACAAAAAAGACAAAGTGAAACAATTTTCCAGCCAAAGACTACTTAGAAGGTTGGCAGGAAAGGACTGTAGCACTGGGGTAAGAGTGTAGCACAGTCCAGCACAGTCCATACAAGCACAGCCCTGACCCCAGCAGCAGACCTTATCAATGCAGTGGCTGCTTCTAGAGCTCTCAGCCCACAGATGGTAAGGGAGTTTAACAACTGGTGAGAAGAAGATCACAGGGCTCTTTTTGCTAGCATTGAGGCAGGACTCTGTTGCTTTGTCACAGTCCTAGTTGGCAGTGCCAAGGTGAGGAGGAGCACTAGCATGGTAGAGCTCATGGCCTGAGTGGAGAGGAAACCCTGCTCATAGTTTCAGGGCAGAAAAGAGTGCTTATGGTCACTCACAGACCAGAGCACAGGCCAGGAGAGTAGTAAACACATTTCTCCTTAGATCATACCAGCCTGGAAGAACTGAAAACTTACAGATCCCTAGAAGTAACTCGGCACAAAGCCACTGAAGCTTAGGACAGTGTGCCCACTACACAGAAAGCAGCACCCCACTTTAACAAAGAGTTAAAACTCAAATAATACACTGGGAATATTAGCAAAGAACAGAAAAAAAAAATTCTGACCATAGAAAGTTACTATGGTGACAAGGAAAATCAAAACATACACACAGAAGAAGAAAAAACTCCTACATCCAGTGTCCAAGAAAAATATGTATTGATATTAGAATACCAGGCCATGGAAGAGCTCAAAAAGGATTTTGAAAATCAATTGAGAGGGAGAGGAAAAATTGGGAAGAAAAATGAGACTGATGCAAGAAAATCATTAAAAAGGAGTCAGCATAATTATACCTAAATTAATTTACTTACTCACTACCAAACTAACAAAAAAAATATTTTATAGAACTAGAAAAAAGTAATAACAATTCATCTGGAAGAGTAAAAGGTATGGAATTTCAAGGAAATTGATGAAAAGGGGTGCAAGAAAAGGTGGTCTAGCTGTAAGAGATCTAAATTTGTATTATAAAGCAGCAATCATCAAAACTACATGGTTCTGGCTAAGAAATAGAGTGGTGGATCAGTGGAATAGGCTAGGTACACAAAACACAGTAGTCAATGACTATTATAGAGATCTACTGTTTGATAATCGAAAAGACCCCAGCTTCTGGGATAAGATCTCACTTTCTGACAAAAACTGCTGGGAAAACTAGAAAACAGCATGATAGAAACTAGGAATAGACCAACATCTTACTCCATATATCAAGATAAGGTCAAAAATGGGTGCACATTTTGCATATAAAGGGTTATAGTTTAAGCAAATTAGAAGAGCAAGGAATAGCTTAGCTGTCACATCCATCAGGAACAGAAGAATTTATGACCAAACAAGAGAGAGAGAATATTAGGAAATGCAAAATTGATAATTTCAATTACATTGAATTATTTTTTTTCACAAAGCCAATGCAACCAAGATTAGAAAGAAAGAAGAAAGCCGTGAAACAATTTTTACAGCCAGTGTCTCTGAAAATGGCCTCATTTTTCTAACATATAGAGAGCTGAGTCAAATTTATAAGACTACAAGTCATTCCCCAATTGATAAATCATCAAAGGATATGAATAGGCAGTTTTCAGAGGAAGTAATTAAAACTATCTATAGGTATGTGAAAAAAAGCTCCAAATCACTATTGATTAGAGAGATGCAAATCAAAACAACTCTTAGGTATCACATCACATCTATTAGATTGGCTAACATTTCAAAACAGGGAAATGATAAATGCTGGAGATGTGAGAAAATTGAAACACTAATGCATTGTTGGCGGAGTTGTAAACTGATCCAACCATTCTGGAGAGCAATTTGGAATTATGCATAAAGGGCTATAAAATATGCATACCTTTTGACCCCACAATACCATTACTAGGTCTGGATCCTAAAGAAATAATAAAAATGGGAAAAGGATTCCCATATACAAACATATTCATAGCTGCCCCTTTTGTGGTGGCAAAGAATTAGAAATTGAGAGGATGTCCATCAGTTGGTGAATGGCTAAACAACTTGTGGTATATGAATGTCGTAGAATCCTATCATTCCATAAGAAATGATGAGCAGGTAGACTTCAGAAAAACCTGGAAAGATTTACATGGACTGATGCTGAGTGAAGTAAGCAGAAACAGAAGAATATCATACACAGTAACAGCAGCGTTGTGCTATGACCTTTGATATACTTAACTTTTCTCAGCAACACAAGGATCTAAGACAATTCCAAAAATCTCATGATGGAAAATGCTCTCCACATCCAGAGAAAAAATTAAAGAGTCCGAATGCAGATTGAAGCAATTTGCTCTCACTCTTTTTTTTAAATTTCTTCTTTCTTGTGGCTCATACCATGACTGCAGATGGAAGCATACTATTTTCCTTTTTCTTCGTTTATTTGTTTCTTCATTCTGATGGTTTTTCCCTTTACTTTTAATCCTTCTTTATAAAATGACTAATACGGAAATAAGAAAAAAAAAAGAATAAACGGCCTGGTAAAGGAGAGTAAAAAAAATGTTGAAAAAATAACACTTTAAAAACAGATTTGGCCAAATTGTAAATGAAGTACAAAAAGCCAACGAGGAACAGCAGGCCCTGTGGAGCAGCAGATGGACCTGGACAGACTGCTGGTGAGGTGCAGGCAGAGGAGGATGGCCAGCACGACCCAGGAAGTGCTCAAGCTGCAGCTCAGACATTTTGCGGGCTTCGTGGGGGCACACTGGTGCCCCATTGGGCTGCTTGGCTGAGCTGCCCAGAGTCAAGTAGCTGCCCAGACAGTTGTGCCCCTATGTCTTTACCAGGCAGGGCAGACCCTGCATAGCCAGGAGACCTACATACCCCACCTCATCGTCATGGACCTGAACAGCAGCCTGAGCTCCCTGAAATGAGAAGGTAGACTATACCAAGACAAACACCTGAATACTGCTATCACTGGGCAAGGTAAACTCACAACCCACAAAGAGGAACTACAGACCAAGAACCCCTTTCTACAAAACCTTGTGAGTGCAGAGGGAGAGATGAGTAGCTATGGTGTCTGGAGGGTCCAAGCATTTCCCAATGGTAAAGGTATCCCAACACTTACCAAAGCCTTTTCCCCCACCCCTAAATCCCTAATCCCTACTGAGGGCAGCATCAAGATCTGGTCTGACTTCCCTCACGTGTGGCTATACCCCATAAGTATCTGTATTATCCAGAAGTGCAACCATGATGGGGAGGCAGGCCATCTAGAAGGCTTTGGTGAAGGTGAATGCCTCTTAAGGGAGCCTACCTACCTGGAAGAGTTTGATGACAGACCACACTTCTATGTGGAAGAGTATTACTACTTGCAGGGTTTCCAAATCTTGTGTGACCTTCATGAGGGCTTCTCTGCTCTAGGAACTAAAGCAACAGAATTGCTCCAAGGTGAGTAAGCTGGACAGGGAATCCTGACTTAGGGCCTACTCCCTGGCCCTATACCCTAGGGGAGTACCAGAAAAAAATTCTATTGTCTTTTCAACACAGCCCTAAGCCTTGTGAACATTGCTGCTCACAGCTCACTTGTCTGTCCACTGTCCCTTGGGGATGGCCTAGGGCTTTGACCTGAGCCCCCAGTCACCTTTCCACATTTATGTCATGATGTCACATTGCCTTACTGCAGCAGTGCTCTCCTGGCTACGACCCTAGACATGATCACCATCCCCTATTGACTGTGGTCCTCCCCAATTTCCAGGATGCATCTAGTTGACATGCTGAGGTTTTTTGGTAGAAAGGTAGTTATAGCTGGAGCCTCTATCCTCTTCCCAGTGACTCCTGGTCATTCCCTTCAAGATACCCAGGACCATATCTTGGACTCCACTTTCTGCATGTGGGGAACCAAGTGGTGCCCATTATTTTGCACAGTCCGTGGTGCCTTGGGGTGTGGACAAAACAGAACAGTCCAGTCAGCTATCCTCAGGTACATCACCAAGTTCTCCACTCCATGCCTGCACCAGTGGAGAGGAAGTGCTGGCCCAGTATTTATAGCAGTTGCAACCTGGGGTCCTAAGCTCCTCTCAATTGCTGTTGAGTCCATGCACTTCCATACCCATGATTCTTCTCCTCACGACTCAGCCAGCAGGGTTTGATTCTGGATGGCACCCACAATGAGACAGTAGTGGAGACTTTCCCTGTGCTGGCTATGCTGCTATCCTCCTCACTGCTGCATCGGGCCTTGGGCCACCTGGCTGGAGAACTGGCCAACCTTGACTTGAGACACTGGGACGGTTTTCTGGAGCAGGTATGTAACAAGACGACATGGAAGAAACCATACAGAAGCTGCGCAACCTGGCCCAGTGTTACAAAGATGGAGACAGCCTCATAAACTGACCCCCTTTCATGTACTGCACAGCACAGAGAGGGAAAAATAAAATAGTTTCCGATAAACATGACTGCTGGGTGCAGCAGTTTCTGACTTGTGGCTGGCCAGCTATGCTGACAGGGCTTGTTTATTATGCTTTAGAAAGATGGTAATTGGATCACAAAACAAATATGTAAAATGGAAAGTTAAAAAAAAAAGACAATGAGGAGAAGATTGCCTTAGACAGCAGAATTGGTCAAATCGAAAAGGAGGCACAAAAATTTACTGAAGAAAAAACACCTAAAAAAATAGAATTGAGGGGCAAAGCCAAGATAGCAGAGTAAAAGCAGGGACTTGCCTGAGCTTTCCCCCAAACCTTTCCAAATACCTATAAAATGATTTTAAACAAATTCTAGAGCAGCCGAAGCTGAAAGACAAAGCAAAACAAATCTCCAGCTGAAGACAACCTGGAAGGTCAACAGGTTTTGTTGATTGCACCAGGCTGATAGAGGAGTGTAGTTCGCTGCAGGCTGTGGCAGCACAGACCCAGCCCCAGAAAACAAAGAGCAGGCCTCAAGGGACTGAATCACTGGCAGCTGTGGTGGTTTCCAGACTTCTCAATCCACATATGCCAAAGACAAATTAGAGTGTCAGTGGGAAAGGGCTGTTGGACCTGGGTGAGAGAGAAGTGCAGTCCAGCCCTGGTCCAAACACAACCCCAGCACCAGCAAACCAGGAGCATGCATTGGGAGTGAACCAGCAGCAGTGGTAGTGGCAGTTCTTAGACCGCAGACCTTAAGGGTATTGAATAGCTGGTCAGATGGGGATTACAGGGGTCTCATTGCTGGCACTGAGGCAGGACTCTTGCTTTGCTCATTCTTCGATCTGGGTTGTAATCCTGGGTGGCAATCCTGAGAGGAGGAGGAACACTGTCATAAAAGAGCTTATGACAGCAATGGAGAGGGAGCCCTCCTATAACAACAATGTTGCTAGTAACTGTTGTGGCTGTATAAGGCCAGTAACAAGAGTACACAGAACGGCTGCTAGCACAGATTCTTTGAGCTGTTTTTCTAAGGAAAGCAACTTTAAGGGGTTTACCACCTCACTTTAATCAAACATACTTATATAATTCACTTAGTTCTGGGGACAAAGTCAGCATCCTGAACTCCAGAGCAAATACAAAAAGAAATTACAGAGACAACACAAACTGAAAAAATACACAACAGACAGCCCTCTAGCTGTCTGACTGGGGAATTACACAGTTACCAGAGAGAAAGGCACCAACACCTGGGTTTTCAAAGCTGCGAGCACCAGAGGCTACCCAGAGTCTTGTCTGGTCAAATCATACTCTTCCAGGGAGTGAAAGTCCCCAAATAAAATGCTAACCTCTGAGTTTATATGCCCTATTAAGGGTCAAAGGGCATTACAACCATGTGACTCAAACCGATGTGAACTAGGCTTTCTTGTTTCTTAAGCAGGTCATCAAAGTCTCCCGATTTAGTCAAAGAAACAAAGGCTAGACTCATCAAAGATACTTGATCACCTCAGTGTTCCAAAAAGGAAAATAGTAAAAAAAGTCCTACCTAAATTATCGTTTACACCTCCTCATAGTTCTAGGGAAGAAAAGAGTGCTTATGGTCAGTCACAGACCAGAGCATAGGCCAAGACAGGAGTAAATACCTCTCTTTAGATCATACCACTTTGAAGAACTAAAAATTTACAGGTCCCTAGATATATCTATGAAAACAGCTGCATAAAATTGATGAAACTTGGAAGAGTATGGCCTCCATACTGAAAGCAGAGCTCTACCTTAAGAGTTAAAAAGTCAAAATAGGCTGGGAAAATGAGCACACATTGGAACTTATTCAGACTATAGAATCTTTTTTTGGTGACAAGAAAGATCAAAACATACACTCAGAAGAAGACAACAATGTCAAAGCTGCTACATCCACAGCCTCCAAGAAAAATATAAATTGGTTGCAGGCCATGGAAGAGCTCAAAAAGGATTTTGAAAACTGAGGAAGAGAATTAGAGGAAAAATTGGGAAGAAAAATGAGTGATGCAAGAAAATCATGAAAAATGAGTCAACATCTTGGTAAATGAGACTCCCCCAAAATACTGAAGAAAATAACACCTTAAAAAATAGACTAGGAGGTGGAGCCAAGATGGCAGAGCCAAAGCAGGGACTCACCTGAGCTCTCCCACAAATTCCTTCAATTACCTCTCAAAAGTGAATCTGAACAAAGTTTAGAGTGGCAGAATCTACTAGAAGACAGAGTATGGCAGATTTCCAGCCCAGGACAACCCAGAGAGTTGATGGGAAGGATGTCTGGTACTGGGCTGGGAGAGCTCAGAGCATGCGTGTCTGCACCCAACCATAGTGGAGTGGGAGCAGAGCCTGGCAGACTGAATCATCCTCAGCAGTGGCAACTCCTAAACCTCTCAGCTCAGGACAGGGGTCTGTTAGGACTGGGTGCTCTAGAGCAGCTCTAGGGGAAGAGGAGACCTCCAAAATTGAAATCAAGAAAACTATTGAACTGATAAATAAAACTAGGATCAAGTTTTATGAAAAAATAAAACAATACAATTGATAAAACTTTTGTTAATTTGATTAAAAAAATACCAAATACCAAAAATGAAAAAGGGTGAATTCACCTCCAATGAAGAGGAAATTAAAACAATAATTAGGAATAATTTTATGTAATTGCATGCCCATAAATTTAATAATATTAGTGAAACAGATAAATATTTACAAAAATATAAATTGCCCAGATTAACAAAGGAGGAAGTAAAATTATTAAATAACTCCATCTCAGAAAAAGAAATTGAACAATCCATCAATGAACTCCCTAGGAAAAAAATCTCCAGAGCCAGATGGATTTACAAGCGA
The DNA here is from genome assembly GCA_028646595.1 of Phalanger gymnotis. Lineage (NCBI taxonomy): Eukaryota > Metazoa > Chordata > Mammalia > Diprotodontia > Phalangeridae > Phalanger > Phalanger gymnotis. Next base: position 259,482,074 of record CM053623.1, on the reverse strand, counting down.
ATTCTATCAAACATTTTAAGAACGATTAATTCCAATACTATGTACATTATTTGAGAAAATTAGTGAGGAAGGACACCTAAACCAGAAAGAGCCAAAACTGAGAAAGAAAATTATAGACCAATTTCCCTAATGAATATAGATGTAAAAATTTTAAATAAAATATTCGCAAAAAGATTATAGAAACTTATCATGAGAACAATATACTTTGATCAGGTAGGATTTATAGCAGGAATGCAGGACTGGTTCAATATTAGTTATCAGCATAATTGATCATGTCAACAACAAAACTAACAGAAACCATATGATCATCTCAATAGATGAAGAAAAAGCTTTTGACAAAATACAAAACCCATTCCTATTGAAAACACTGAAGAGCATAGAAATAAAGGGAGCCTTCCTTAAAATGGCAAGTAACATCTACCTAAAACCATCAGTAAGCATTAGGTAGTGGCAAGAATTGTGGTATATGGGATCAATTTAGATGCATTTCCAGTAAGATCGAGGACTCAAATAAAGATGTCTACTATCACCACTGTTATTCAATATGGCACTAGAAATGTTAGCTTTAGCAATAAGAGAAGAAAGAAAGGAAATAGAAGGAATTAGAATAGAAAAAAAAAAGAAACTAAGTTATTACTCTTTGCACACCATATGATGATATATAGAGAATCCTACAGAAACAAGTAAAAAAATTAATTGAAATTTTAAATATAAAGACTGATACTATAAGTAATCTGGGAGAGCAAAGAATAGTTTACCTGTCAGATTTATGGAGAAAGGAAGAATTTACGACCCAACAAGAGATAGAGAGCATTATAAAATGCAAAAAGATAATTTTGATTACATTAAATTGAAAAATTTCTATGCAAAGACAATGCAACAAAGATTAGAAGGGAAACAGAAAATTGGGAAAGGATTTTTACAACCAGTATCTCTGATAAAGGCCTCATTTCTAAAATATACAGAGAACTTAGTCAAATTTATAAAAATGCAAGTCATTCCTAGATTGAGAAATGGTCAAAGTATATGAACAGGCAGTTTTCAGAGGAAGAAATTAAAGATATCTATGATCATATGAAAAACTGCTCTAAATCATTATTGATTAGAGAAATACAAATCACAATAACTCTTAGGTACCACATCTCACCTGTCAGACTGGCTAACATGACAAAACAGGAAAATGTTAAATGCTGGAGATATGGGAAAATTAAAACACTGATGCATTGTTGATGGAGTTCTGAACTGATCCAACCATTTAGTAGAACAATTTGGAAGTTTGCCCAAAGGGCTAAAAATGGGCATACCCTTTGACCCAGCAATACCACTTCTATGGCTATATGCCAAAGAGATCATACAAATAGGAAAAGAACTCATATGTATAAAAATATTTGTAGAAGTTCTTTTTGTGGGGGCAAAAAATTGTAAATTGAAGGGATTCCCATCCATTAGGGAATGTCTAAACAAGTTGTGGTATATGAATGTAATGGAATACTATTGTGCTATAAGATATAAGGAGCAGATGGACTTCTTAATAACCTGGAAAGACTTATGTAAAGTAAAGCTGAATGAAGGGAGCAGAACTAGGAGAACATTGCACAGAATTACAGACACATTGTGAGATGAATAACTTTCATAGACTTGGCTATTCTCAGCAATACAAGTTTCTAAGACAATGCCAAAAGACTCATGATGGAAAAAGCTATCCACATCCAGAGAAAGAATTATGGACTCTGAATGCAGATTGAAGCAAACTATTTGCTCTCTTTGTCTTTGTTTTTGTTTCTGTTGTGTTTCTTCTTTGTCATGGTTCATATCATTGCTTGTAATTCTCCTTTAGAACATGACTAATGTGAAAATATGTTTAATGTGAAGGTATATGTAGAACCTACATCAGATTGCATGGTATCTTGGGAAGGAGAAAGAGGTAGAGAAAATTTGGAACTCAAAAGGTTTTGGAACTAAATGTTGTAAAATAAAAATAAATAAATTTAAAAGGAAAAAAATAAAGTTACTGTAAACTTTATAAAATATTTGGGAGTCTACCTGCCAAAACAAACCCAGGAACTATGGGAAAACAATCACAAAACACTTTTTTTCTGGATGAATTTTATTTTTTATTTTATTTGTGCACACACCATTTTCCCTAGTATCAGAGTACAGTAAGTGCTGTGGGTTCTCTTCAGGCTTTCAGCCCTAAGGGATTAGGCTGTATGGCACAGTTACAAATCCAAGGTGAATGTGCTGTACCTACTCATAATTATATAACATAGACACCCAGAATCAAGATATAGGTAGTACTATAATAGAGATGTATGGATGAGAGATACATAATGTGCTCAAAGTCTAAATTAGGCAATGGACATATATATATATATATATATATATATATATATATATATATATATATATAGACACATACATACATGCATATTCCCTTCAGCTACCCTAATGCTGAAGTTTCATGAATCATACACATCATCTTTCCAAGTGGGAAGGTAAGCGAAACAGTTCAACTTTAGTAAGTCTCTTGGGATTTCTCATTCTTGTTTACCTTTTCATGCTTCTCTTGATTCTTATGTTTGAAAGTCAAATTTTCTGTTTAACATCTCTCTCTGCTAGTGAATGGAACTAGAACAAAGTTTATTTATTTGTTTGTTTGTTTATGTATTTATTCATTTATTTGTTTGTTTGTTTGTTTTTCTTTGGTGAGGCAATAGGGTTAAGTGACTTGCCTAGGGTCATACAGGTAGTAAGTGTCAAGTGTCTGAGGACAGTTTTGAACTCATGTCCTCCTGACTCCGGGACTGGTTCTCTATTCGCTGCATCATGTAGCTACCCATTGGAACAAAGTTTAAAAAAAAAATCATGTTGTCTAAGTCAGCTATAAATTTATAGTTCATATCAACTAGGCCTTCACTGAAATAAAATAATCCTAATCTTAACTAATTAATTTGATAAGCCGTTTAAGACACAAACTATTCTGAAACTGTTCTTCTCAAGCCTCCCAATTTACTCTCTCTGCCCCTCATTATCTACCTTTTCTACTGAGAGGACTTCAATTCATATTTTGTGTAAAAATTTGCAGATACTCACTAAAAATGTTTTTTTTCATTCCTCCTTATCTCAAATCTGTCAGACATCATCCACCAAATGTTGCAATAGAGTGAGTCACTTGAATTTTTTTAGTACCTCATTGCATATAAAGCTTATTATACTATATATTATACTATAGTCTATTAAGTATGCAATAGCATTATGTCTAAAAACATGTATGTATCTTAATTTAAAAATACTTTATTCAGAAAAATGCTAACCATCATCTGAGCCTTCAGTGAATTACAATTTTTTTTTTTTTTGCTGGTCAATGTCTGCTGACTGATCAGGGTGGTGGTGGTTGAAGGTTTGTGTGGCTATGGAAATTTCTTAAAATAATACAACAATGAACTTTGCAGCATAGATTAACTCTTTCTTTCACTTGAACACTTAGAGAACATTGTAGGGTTATTAATTGACCTAATTTGAATATTGTTTTATGTCAGGAAATAGAAAAACCCTAGGAGAGCAAAAGAAAGGGAAACAGCTGGTAGATGGAGCAGTCAGAACATACACAACATTTACTGTTGTTTGCCATCTTATATGGGAGCAGTTTGTGGATTTAATATTACTATTACAATAGTAATATTAAATATCAATGCAACAGATATAATAATAATGAAAAATTGTGATATATTATGACAATTACCAAAATGTCTCATGCTCTCACACACACGCGCACACACACACACACACACACACACACACACACACACACACACGTTGCCAATATACTTGCTAAATTCTAGGTTGCCACAAACTTTCAATGTACAAAAACAAAACAAAACAAACAAACAAAAAAAAACCCTCAATATCTCCAAAGCACAATAAAGTGAAGCCCAATAACAATAAGTGTGTCTGTACCCTTGATCCTATCTTTTCCCTCATCCTCCTTCTTCTTCTGCAAAAGATCATCCTTACCTTCTGCCTTCTACCTGCTCACATACATGCCAGTCTTCTCTATACTTTAAATAAAACAAAATGACAAACCCATATCCTACTACGTCCATCAGCTATCATTTTATGTTTCTCCTCCTTTCTCAGCTGAATGCCTTTTTTAAAGTCTACTATGATTGCTTTGACTTCCTTTCTTCTCTCTTCCAAACCTCCTCAAGTTGACCTCATCATTCAACTGAAACTGTTCTCCCCAAAGTTACCAGTGGTGTCTTTGATTGCCAAATCTAATGGATTTGTCTTGATCTTCATCTGTTTTGGCCTCTTTGGAGTATTTCATATTGTTAACCATCTTCTTCCAGGGGATACTCTTTTCTTCTTAGATTTTTATGACTTTGCTCTCTTGAATCTTTTTCTACCTGTCTGATGACTTCTTCAAAAGCTCATTGCTAGATCCTCATCCATACTCTATCTGTTAAAACACACTTGTTGAATGACCAATTTTAAGAATGCCTTTGATGCATTCTGAAATTATTCTTGGGCAGCTAGGAGGTGCAGTGAGTAGATCACCAGCCCTGGAGTCAGGAGGACCTGAGTTCAAATTTAGCCTCAGACACTTGACACACTTACTAGCTGTGTGACCTTGGGCAAGTCGCTTAACCCCAATTGCCCTGCCTTCCCCCCTCCACAAAAAAAGAGGTTATTCTCATATTGATTTTGTATGAATTGAAAAAGTAGGCATATGGATAGGTAGATATTGATATCCTTCTGATTATCTTTTATGGGAATAATAGTATATATGATATTTCCTATGCCTTTACTATCTTCCCTCTTTTAGGTAATTAACAAGCATTTACGGATTACTCACTATGTATGAGCTGTTGCTGTTCGGTTCTTTCAGATGGTCCATGACCCCATTTGAGGTTTTCTTGGCAAAGATACTGGAGTGGTTTGCCATTTACTACTCCAGCACATTTTACAGATGAGGAAACTGAGGCAAACAGAGTGAAGCGAGTTGCCTAGGGTCTTGGAGCTAGTAAGTCTCTGTATTTGATTTCAAGAAAGATGAATCATCCTAGTTCCCAGCTCAGTGCTCTATCCATTGTGACACTCAGCTTCCTCTGATACTATGTGTGAGACCTTGTGCTAAATAATTTGTTAAAATTGTACTTCCCAGCATATACAACCTCTGCATATATAAATAATATCAGATACTTAAATAGTACTTTCAGATATGTGAAGTGCTTTCTTCATAACCATCTTGGGAAAGTCACTATTTTGCCATCATAATTATCTTTACTGCTAGAAAATTTGGTACTCTCCTACACCACACTCCCCCCAGATTAAGAACCACTGCTAACGTGATTATCTCCATCACTCTAATTAAAGAATCTACCTTTCTTCTTTATTCAATATTCTCAGTATGATATTTTTAAGGCAAAAGGATAAATAGAAGCCATATCATACCTAGTACAACAGATTGGATTCACATCCAAAAAGGAGTTCACCTGAGCTGCATTGTTTTTTTTTCCCACCTGTTCAATCTCTGCCCAGAAATATCAATAGGCTGAACTCCTGGTGAATATGTGATATTACATTTTGCATTGGTGGAAGCAGATGCTGCAATCAGGGTTAGGCTTATAATGTCATCCTTATTAGAGACCATAAGGAGAACCAAAGGAACTCCTAATGAGAGTGGAGGAGGCTTTTGTTAAAGTTAAATATTTAGCTTCCAATGACCTTTTAAAAAGGCAGCAGGGATGAATACAAAGAATGACTTTACATTTGAAAATGAGGAGGCTAAAAAAGAGGACATGAATTTCAGCACTGCAATGCTCAGTACAGAAGTATACTGGGGAAAATAGGACTGGACATGACATCATTCATGCCATTCAAGGAAGAGTTCCTTAGAACTTTCTCATGATGCCCCCTTTAAAAAAAAAAAACAAAAACACCTGGATCAGTATTATACTATTTAATGTGAATTATAAATGTGTATGGAATTTAGAGAACACTTGAAGTGTTTCTTTGATAACGATACTTCTGCATACCAAAGAATTGTATATGGAACATATGATATTGTCTTTTAAATTTACCATTATATTCAGTTAAATATATTCCACTATGTATTTATAGGAAAACTAGGCATACAATGACTATATTTTTCAATTCTTTTCTGTATGTCTTTTAAAAAAACCTTTTGTTAATTTTGCTTATTTCTTTTAAAATACTCTTCAGACATACACATAAAAATAACATTTATATCAAGCAACAGCATCTTGAAATATGAAGGACAATGATGGGTAATACATGAAAGTATGTAATAGATAATAACATTTATAAATGCAAAATAGAAACTATTATGAAAAGACAAATGGTTTTCCCAAATAGCCCGACAAATGAATGCAGAACTTATTAAGTATGACAATAGTAAAATAGTATGTTGGGTATTTTATTGCATCAATTCAAATTTCAAAATAATGGAAAAATTAGTCTGATTTCACATATAAGACAATTCAACCATGAAAATAAGTGTTGGCCATGTATCCAGAGCACAATTAGGGTGGGGCTAAAAGAAATCAGTCAGAACGATTAATGAGAATCAGCCAGTAAGTGTAATGAGAATTTCAATATGCTTTAATTCTCCTTTCTATTCCCTTTCAGTAGCTTTTGTGGCAATGATTTTTGTCGAGGAAGCTACAACATATTTCATGTAGACATATGCTCATATGCTTAGTGCCTCACAATTGCTTTTGAAACAAATGAAAATGTCTTATCAGGATGATGAATCCATGTTTATGAAAGACAACACTGGACTGGGAGTTGGCTTCATCTTTCCTGGATCTTTCTCTTACTAGTTATGTGAACTTGACGACTTGGGGCATTTTAGAGCTTCAGTTCCATCACCTAGAAGTTCTGCATTTTGTGCTTCTGGGTTTTAAATAAGTCTAGAGAGATATTGTATAAATTCACTCACAAGTTCCCTATTACATACTTCCTTCTAGTCATGTGATCCTGGTTATTATTTCATAAAATACTTCATTTTCTTCCTCTCTGAACACTCCATCTAATATGATTGCTATCCCTCTATCTTTACTATCTCTTATGGACAATGTGTGACTCAACTCTTTCTATCAATGTTCCATTTAGAGTAGCCCCATGTGACTTTAGTCGCTCTGCTATCCAGGATTGGGACAAAGCATCGGAGTTGGAGTGAAAAAATATATAGAAGTATTAGGGTGATCAGAATAAACCTCTTCTTAAACCTTTTAAGAAGTAGAAAAAGCACCAGCTCCCAGACTTAAAACTAGAGGAAGAAGGGGGAGAGACAATTTTAAAATGAATAAGAAGGGGACTACAGGAAATAGAAATGAGAAATTTAAAACGGTCAAAACTGAGAAAATTAATGTGTGGGTGGATAAAGAGAGATTTAATGGAAATCAACACTATTTCTGTCCATCTGTGAGATGAACTGCAAAGGCAGGTTCACCTGGAAGTGCTTTCCTAGATATAGTTGATTGCCAAACAGTGCTGGCAGGGCAGATGGCTCCCCAAAACTCTATGCAGGCAATCATAGAGGGATTAGAGTCTCATATAGAACCCCAGAAGAAAAGGAAGGGCAAGCAAGAGTTGAAAAAAAAAACTAGTAAGTGATAATTGGAAGGGGAGGGGGAGACCAAAAAGTGTGTGTGGGATGGTGGGTGAGTGAAGGTAAAATGAATGACTTAAACCCAGTTGCTATCCTTGAAAGAAACTTAGTTGCTTGGCATCAATTAGGGCCAAAGAAAATAATTTCAACAGCAATATAAGGGTTGTGATAATCAAACAAAATTAGAAGGTCTGAAATACAGACAGCTTGAGAAAAGGGAAGGTACC
>CM053623.1:259455599-259473711 GCA_028646595.1 Phalanger gymnotis | reverse complement strand
CTCAAATAGATCCCAGAAAGAAATCTCATAGGGATATTGTTGCCAATTTCCAGAATTTCCAGGTCAAGGAGAAAAAACTGCAAGCAGCCAGAAAGAAACAATTTGAGTATTGTGGAAACACAATCAGGATAACCTAAGATCTAGCAGCTTCTACATTAAGAGACTGAAGGACTTGGAATACAATATTCTGGAGGTCAATGGAGCTAGGATTAAAACCAAGAATCACCTACCCAGCAAAACTGAGTATCATGCTCCAAAGCAAAATATGGATTTTCAATAAAATAGAGTACTTTCAAGCTTTCTCAGTGAAAAGACCAGAGCTGAATAGAAAATTTGACTTTTAAACACAAGAATCAAGAGAAGCATGTAAAGGTAATCAACAAAAAAGAACAAGAAAAAGAAATTTCAATGGACTTACTAAAATTGAACTGTTTACATTCCTACATGGAAAGATGATGTGTATGATTCATGAGACCTCAGTATTAAGGTAGCTGAAGGGAATATATATATATATATATATATATATACATATGGAGAGAGAGAGAGAGAGAGAGAGAGAGAGAGAGAGAGAGAGAGAGAGAGAGAGCTGACACAGGGTGAGTTGAAGATGAATAAGGGATGTGAGAGGAATATATTGAGGGAGGGAGATAGGGAGAGATAGAGTGGGGTAAATTATCTCTCATACAAGTATCAAGAAAAAGCAGTTCTGTAGTCTCTTCTGAACAGAAGAGGAGGCAGGTAAGGGGGAATGAGTGAATCTTATACATAATAAATAAATAACAAATAAATAAATAAATAAATAAATAAATAAATAAATAAATAAATAAATAAATAAATAAATAAATAGATGTCACTGTTCTTCCGGACCCCCAAGTATGTGACACTAGTAATTCCCAGCTCTTCACTTTTCTCCACTCCATATAATCATCAAATGTTATTGTTTTCCACTCACATGGCTATTCTCTCTCTCTCTCTCTCTCTCTCTCTCTCTCTCTCTCTCTCTCTCTCTCTCTCTCTCTCCCTCTCTCTCTCTCTGTTTCTCATATTTACTTGTAGCCCCAGGACCTGGCTTAGCACTTGTTTGGAGCCTATTCCTTGATTGCTTAATTTTCATATAGGTTAATTGATTCTGTCAGAATAATGGGGGATTTGAATGTATATCTTTCTAACTTCAAGCCTAGCATTTTATCTACCTGATTTATGTTACCTTAATAATATATTAATTATTGATTGTAATCATTATTCAAACATTTGAAAAAAATACCAAACCATTTCTTTTGAAACAAGCATTTCTAAGTATTGATAAAGATAGGACTATCTTTCTCACCTTCCTTTTAGGATGTAAAAAACTTATAGCTCTTTGTTTACCAAAGCAGCATTGTTATTGCTATGGTAGCTTTCAAATATTTGTAGTCCCAATTTTCTGGACTCTCTTTGTCTTGCAGTGTTGTAAAGGTTAAATTTCAAGGCAGCTGTTGTAAGATCTCTAAGTGGTCTCTAGCCATCAGCTTTCTAATATATGAGAAATAGTGACATTGCATTTAGATATTTTTGAGGGGGAGGAGGTGTTCAGCACAATTCCAAGTTGGATGAGTAGCAGGAATACGCATCTATAAAGAAAATAGGAATATATTTTAATTCTCCTTCTGGGAACAGTTTATTCCTTAAAAGATATATCACTCCTCATCAAAATTCCTGCAGAATTCATAGGTACCAGATGGCTTATTAATGTTAGCATGTCTTAAGATTTTTTAGCCATATATCTATGCCATATCGTCTCTGGTAAGGAAGCTTGATGTGATCCCATATTAAGTTACTGAGTGTAGTTGAATTAATTGAAAATTTATACCAGAATTTCTAGTTTAACTGACTTCCACTTTTTCCAGTTTACTAACTAGTCATTGAGATCTTTTCATTTAGGCTAAGATGTTATTATAACCATTCATTTGGAAATAAAACTGCAAACTGAGTATCTTAATAATATGTGTAAAGTATCTATTATCATTTTTTATTACAAAAATGCTTTGGTTATGACATGTTTTTTTTTTTAATTTTCATGAATGTTTAGGAAGTCTGAGGTCCTAGGGACAAGGCTGATTAAAATGAAATATTAAGTGTTGTCCCATGAACTTTTCTGATAGTTGCTATAATCTAATAGATATTTGATACAGTATAACAATTCATTTGAAGAGAAAGTCTTTTTATTTTTGGTACTTAATCTTAGTGAACATGTGTTCTGTTCAGGTGACTTTTTAAGTTTTTTTTTTCTCCTTTAAGAAAATGTAACCTTTACTTTATCCACTTAGTTGTTTGTTTTTAAGGGATACAAACACGGCATAATGGACAGAAGATCAGCATGGCAGGCAATAGTATCTGTCTTACTAGCAGTGTGACCTTCAGAATTTTAAGTAACATCTCAATGTGCTAGAGTACCATCTATGATTATGAATTTCAGAGAGGTTGCCAATGAAGGATTTCTTTACATTGTCGAAATTTCAAGACCAAATCTGTAATTACAATATAGAAACACATAAAGAGAAAAAAACAAATTTAATAACTATCAAAAAGGGGTAAACTACATAAATCTTTAAGCATTTGAGAAAGCAAAACTAAGTGAATGAAAAACAATTACAAAACACTAACAAAATAAAGAAAATTCTTTTGTTGTCTTTCCCTTTCAACATTCACTTCCATAATTTTTTTTTTTAATTTTCTACATCTTCCTACCTCCTCCTTCCCCAAGACAGACTGCAATCTGATATAGGATCACCATATACATTTTTTAATGGTGAACTTTGTGCCTTCTCTCAACCTAAGAGACTACAGTGCCTTCATAATGATCAGTTTCCTACTGAATCCTAATAGAAGACTAAACTGATTCAGTTCTTAAAAAAATAAGTCGATACCTGGCAAGGCACTGTCAGTAATATCTGCCTCTGCTTCAAGTGCCCTATCCCCACTTCTCTGGGGGCCTCTCTCAGAACAATTCTCTACCCACTGAGCTTGAGGGCTTCAGGGCCCCTTTGGGCCAGCATTGGGAGCTCAATGGAGTAGAGGTTTCCCTGGGCCTTCCTCAGAAGTTGCCTAAGGACTGGCTCAGTGAGATATCCCCATGCCCCCAAACTCAAGTTGGTGCTGGGGGCAGAACAGGGACACAAGGGGCCATGGCAGAGCAGTGCACAGGGTAGCCTGGGAGACAAGGGGGTGGGGAGGTGGGGCGAGAGTATTTTTTCTTAGTGTAACTACAAATTCAGAATTTATCCTGCATCCTCATTGCAGCAGCAGAGCCTTTGTATAGAGATATAAGTAGAGATAGAGTGAGAGATATAAGGACTAAATTTGCTAATGATATCATTTTAATGCAAATGCTATTTATCTCCCCAGTCATCACCCAGCATCAACCCAGAGCAAGTTGGTATTATAGTTTTCTTCTGCATCATTTCTTAGCTTGTAACCAAAAAGCAACCAACCCCATCCCTAACTCCCTGCCCTATAACTGGCCCCATAGCACATTTGAAGGAATATGGATGAGAGGGAAGTCCAGCAAGGTTCCCTCTCATCCTGACACCAAAGGAGATAAACTATGGAGAAGGCAGCTTCCTGATAAGACTAGTCATCTGCCCTCCACAGGCGAGACCCAGGGAAGGACGGAGACAGTAAGCCCATGATGACTGATACCTTTTGGGGGCCCAAGACGGTCCTTTGACCTTTGCAATAAATGCCAATAAATCCCTTATTTTTCATCTTCTTTTCAAAACTGAAATCTTCCTTATGTTTCTCTAGGCAAAACATATTCTTACCCCTGCATTAAAAGCTATTGTACCTCTTTTTTTCTTCTAGGATGAAATATACTCTGTAGCTTTTAAAGTCTTATTAGCATGGCTTCAGCCTGCTTTTCCAGGTTCATGAGCATCGCTCCTCTGCCTGCCCTCTAAAAAGCAAGCAATTTCACCTGATCGCTGTTCATCATTCACAGCCCACCTTTTGTCTCCATGTCTTTGTACAAGCGGGTACTCTCCAGTCTCCCTCAACTCCTATTCTTGCAATTCCCACTTCCTTATCTCAACCCCATCTACCTCCCTCCAAAGAATATCTCAATGCTACCGAAATTATACACGTGAACTTTACTACCATATCCATCTGTTACCATTTTCCCAGATAAATTACCTTACATTTATTCTGATATTCAAGATTTACTTATACGAGGTGCCCTTCCTCCTACCCTCCACTGAATATAAGCTCCTTGAGGGCAGAAACACAATTATTTCAATGGTTTATATCCTGCTGACCTATTCAATGCCTACTTACCAGGTGCTTAATAAATGTATTTCAATCGATTGGCTCCTGAGACACAGAGTAAATGTAACAAACAGTAGTGAAGGTACATTTTGAGTCTTTTGACTCAAGGAATTTTGAAATGAAAATGTAACAGAGATAGGAAAAATGCCATGTAGACGTTCAAAGTAAAATGTCAAAAAGAAAGAAAATATTATGACTACTTACAGTATAAAAGAATCTTGGGAGTAGAAGGGGTTCAGAAACCACATAGTCTTATCTGTACACAAATAAGAATCTATTCTATGAAATACTCAGTCTTTGCTAGAAGGTATCCATTCCGTAAGGGAGAACACAATGTTTCTTAGGGCATCCCATTTCACTTTTAGATAAATTTGTCAGGATAGGGTTTTTTTCCACTTACACTTAGCCCAAATTGCTTCTAAGTAACTTCTTCTCATTGCTCATAATTCTGTTCTCTGGAACCAATACGGAACAAATCTGATCCCTCTTCCACAAGGCAAACTTTAAAATGTCTGAAGACACTTACGAAGCCCCCATAAATCATCACATCTTTAAGACAACTATTCCCTTCAACTGACATTGAGATTACAATCAACTAAAGGCCCAAGAGTATTTTCAAAAAATTAGCTGTAGCCACGCCTCACCCGTGGACTATTTGTAAATCTAACTTTTCTTTTTTTTTCTTTTTTCTGTAAATTTATTTTTTGTTTTTAGCTTACAACACTCCATTTCACAAGTCTTTGAGTTCCAAATTTTGTTTCATTCCCTCTTCTCTCTCCTTCCCCACAAAATGGCACTTAATCTAATGTAGGTTCTACATAAAACTTCACATTGAATTTGCTCACATAATAGTCCTATGGTAAAGAAGAATTGTAAGCAATAAAATGAATCATGAAAAAAGAGAAACAAAACCAAAAAAGAAGTGGAAAAAGCAAATAGTTTGCCTCAATTTGCATTCTGACTCCATAATTCTTTCTCTCGATGTGCATAACTTTTCCATCATGTTTCTTTTGGACCTGTCTCTGAACCTTGCATTGATGAGAAGGGTCAGTTCTATCCAAGTTAGTTCTTACAGATACTGTGTCTGCAGTCATGTATAATGAACTCCTGGTCTTGTTCCCCTCACTCAGAATCATTTCATATAAATCATTCCAGGTTATAATGAAGTCCATCTGCTCCTCATTTCTTATTGCACAATAGTATTCTATTACATTAATATGCCAAAATTTGTTTAGCCATTCCCTAATTGATAGGCATCCCCTTGATTTCCAATTCTTTGCCACCACAAAAAGAGCTGCTATAAATAATTTCCAACTTACATGATCTCTTTGGAATACATACATACATACATACATATATATATATATATATATATATATATATATATATATATCCCTAGAAGTGGTATTGCTGGGTCAAAGGGTATAAACATTTTTATAGCCCTTTTTGCATATTTCCTAATTGCTATCCAGAATGCCCGGATCAGTTCACATCTCCACTAACAATATAACAATGTTCCAATTTTCCCACATCCTCTCCAGCATTTATGTTTTTTTCTGTTCTGTCATGTTAGCCAATCTGACAATCTGACAGGTACCCAAGAGTTGTTTTCATTTCATTTCTCTAATCAATAGTGATTTAGAGCAGTTTTTCATATGGCTATAGATATTTTTAATTTCTTCCTCTGAAAACTGACTGCTCATATCTTTTGACCATTTCTCATTTGGGGAATGACTTCTATTCCTATAAATTTGGTTCAGTTCCCTGTATATTTTAAATATGAAGCCTTTATCAGAGACACTGGTTGTAAAGATTTTTTTCCTAATTTTCTGCTTCCCTCCTAATCTTTGTTTCATTGGCTCTGTTTATACAGAAACTTTTCAATATAACATAATCAAGACTATCCATTTTGCATTTTGTAATGCTCTCTATCTCTTGTTGGGTCATGAATTCTTCCCTTTCCCATACCTCTGACAGGTAAACTACTCCTTGCTCTCTCAAATTGCTTATAGTATTAGCCTTTATTCCTAAATCATGAACCCATTTGGACTTTATTTTGGTATATGGTGTAATATATTGGTCTATGCCCAATTTCTGCCATACTATTTTCCAGTTTTCCCAGGAGTTTTGTGAAATAGTGAATTCTTACCCAAGAGGTTGGCCTCTTCGGGTTTATCAAAGAGTATATTGTTATGGTCCTTGACTGCTGTGTCTTATGTATCTAACCTATTCCACTGATCCACCACTCTATTTCTTAGGCAGTACCAAGTAGTTCTGATGACCACTGCTTTATAATACAGTTTAAGATCTTGTATGGCTAGGCTGCCTTCTCTAGCATTTCTTTTCATTAATTCCCTAGATGTTCTGGACCTTCTATTCTTCCAGATGAATTTCATTCTTATTTTGTTCAGCTCTCTAAAATAATTTTTTGTTAGTTTGATTTGTATGGCATTGAGTAAGTAAATTAATTTAAGTAAAAATTGTCATTTTATTATATTAACTCTGCCTAACCATGAGGAACTGGTGTTTTTTCATTTATTTAGATATGGCTTTATTTGCATGAAAAGCGTTTTGTAATTGTGTTCATATAGGTCCTGGGTTTGTCTAGGCTTATAGACTCCCAAATATTTTCTGTTGTCTGCCGTAAATTTAAATGGAATTTCTCTTTCTATCTCTTGCTGTTGGGCTTTGTTAATAATATATAGTAATGTCAAGGATTTATCTGGGTTTATTTTAAATCCTGACATTTTACTATAGTTATTGATTATTTTAAGTAGTTTTTTTTTACTGGATTCTCTAGAATTTTCTAAGAAAAGCATCATATCATCTGCAAAGAATGATAACTTATTTTCTTCTTTGACTATTCTAATTTCTTCAATTTCTTTTTTCTTCTCTTATTGCTAAAGCTAATGTTTCTAATACCAAATTGAATAATAGGGGGTGATAATGGACATCCTTGTTTCACACCTGATCTTATTGGGAATTGATCTAGCTTATCCCCATTGCTCGTTGATGGTTTTAGGAAGTTGCTACTTACAATTTTAAGGAAGACTCCATTTATTGCTCTGCTTTCTACTGTTTTTAATAGGAATGGGTGTGGTATTTTGTCAAAAGCCTTTTCTGCATCTATTGAGATAATCATATGTTTTCTGCTAGTTTTGTTGTTCATATGACCAATTATGCTCATGTTTTTCCTAATATTGAACCAACCTTGCATTCCTGGAATAAATCTTACCTGATCACAGTGTATTATTCTCAGATAAGTTGCTGCAGACTTTTTGCTAATGTTTTATTTAAAATCTTTGCATCAATATTCATTAGAGAAATTGGTCTATAATTTTCTTTCTCTGTTTTGACTCTTCCTGGTTTAGGTGTTAGTATCATATTTGTGTCATAAAAAGAATTTGGTAAGATTCCTTCTTCTCCTATTTCCCCAGATAATCTATAATATGGGAATTAATTGTTCTTTAAATGTTTTATTGAATTCATATGTAAATCCATCTGGCTCTAGAGATTGTTTCCTGGGGAGCTCATTGATGGCTTGTTCAATTTCTTTTTTCTAAGATAGGGCTGTTTAGGTATTTTACTCCTTTTGTTAATCTGGGCAATTTATATTGTTGTAAATATTCATGAATTTCCTTAAGGTTTTCAAATTTATGGGCAAACAATTGGGCAAATAAATCCTAATTATTGTTTTAATTTCCTCTTCATTGGAGGTGAATTCACCCCTTTCATTTTTGATACTGGTAATTTGATTTTCTTCTTTCTTTTTTTAAATCAAATTGACCAAATATTTATCAATTTTATTGTTTTTTTCATAAAATTAGGTGATTTCAATTTTATTAATCTCTCCTTTGGTTTTCAGTATTTCTAATTTGGTATTTAATTGGGGATTTTCAATTTGTTCTTTTTCCAGCTTTTTCAGTTGGCTGCCCAATTCATTGATCTCCTTTTTTCTCTATTTTATTCATGTAAGCATTTAGAAATATAAAACTTCCCCTAAGAACTGCTTTTGCTGCATCTCATAAGTTATAGTTTGTTGTCTCATTATTGTCATTCTCTTGAATGAAGTAATTGTTTCTTTTTATGATTTATTGTTTGACCCACTCATTCTTTAGTATTAGACTATTTAGTTTCCAATTAATTTTTAGTTTATCTTTCCATGGTCCTTTATTACAAATAATTTTGGGAAATAAAGTTGCAAAGTCTCATGCAACCTCTGTGGAAAATATAGCAAAAGAAATCATCTACATAATAGTACGGGCATATAGATTCAAAACGGATGTAATGATTGTATCCATAGACTTATCACAAATGGGTTAGTGTCTATCTGGAGCCAGAATATTTTTTTGGGGGGAGAGGTGTCCTTGGGATTTGTCTTTGATATGTTCTTTTCAAAATTTTCATTGGTGCCTTTGGTGAAGGTGTACAGGACATATTGACAGATTTTAAGAAGCTCACAGGGAAAGCTAACACATTGCATGAATGGCAGATTCAGGATACAAAAAGTCTCGTTTAATAGTAATACTTTTGTCTTTTAAATTTGAATAAAAATTTGTTAAGAACGATGAGTGGAGCTGTGATGCTGTAATAAAGGTAGAAACACAGGTGAGTTCTTTTGAATTCCCTTTCAAACAGCATTAAAATAAGGCCTCAAAATGAATTGTGGAGTGGCAGAATGAAACAAAGTACAGGATGAAACAATATGCTAGCTCAAGACAACTTAGAAGGTCAGCGAGAAAGGTCTGTCTCTATGGGGTGAGAAGAAGAAAATGAGATGAAAGCAACTACATGTAAAGCCTTAAAGAAATTGTGTATTGGTCTCAGAACATGTAAAGATCAGAAAGAATTTTAAAAATCATATGAAAGAGACAGAGAAAAGATGGGGAAAAGTGAAAATGATGCAAAAAAGAATCAAAAGCTTGGTAAAGTAGGCACAGTGTATTCTGAAGAAATTAACCTTAAATATAGAATATGGAAAATGTAAAAACTGGGACAAAAATTCACTGAATAGAAAAATTCCTTAAGAAGCAAAATTGGCCAAATGGAAAAATATGAAGTACAAAAATTCACTGAAAAAAAGAACAAATTTAAAAGTAGAATTGGACAGGTAGAAAAAGATGTACAAACCTTTACTAAAAAAATCCTTAAAAATTAGAATTGAGCAAGTGGAAGCTAATGATCCCATGAAACATCAAGAAAAAAAAAAACAAAACAAAATCAAAAGAATGAAAAAAATAGAAGAAAGTGTGCGATATCTCATTTTAAAAAACTAATCTGGAAAATAGTTTGAAGACAGATAACTTTAGAATTATTGCTCTACCTGAAAGCCATGATTAAAAAAAGATTCTAGATATCATATTTCATGAGGTTATCAGGAAAAGAAATGTGGGTATATCCTAGAAATAGAGATAAAACAGAAATTGAAGGAATCCACCAAACACCTTCTGAAAGATATCCCAAAACAAAAACTCCCAGGAATATTATAGCCAAATTCCACAACTCTAAGGTCAAGGAGAAAATTTTACAAGCTGCCAGAAAGAAAGAAATTAAATATCATGGAGCCAGAGTCAAGATAAGACAAGATTTAGTAGCTTCTACATTTGAAGATCAGAGGGAATATGATAATCGGAGGTCAAAGAGGCTAGCGTTACAACCAAGAATTACCTACCCAGCAAAACTGAATATAATCCTTCAAGGGGAAAACGACAGATATTTAATGACATAAGACTTTCAAGCTGTTGAGTTTGTCCTTTGATTTTTAAGAGGACCATGACATCAGGGAAACAATGACATGACTTGCGGTTGACTTGGATTTGAGTGAGGGAGGGCTGTGCAAGGTCATCGGACTCACTTTCTCCTCCAGAATGATCAATGATCTGGATACAGTGACCTGATAGTCAACAGGATGACTGGAGATGACCCAGGATAGAATGGGAGACCCTGGCCCTTTTAGACTCAGGCCTAAGCATTCATGATGTAAAGACCAGAGATGAAAAGAAAATTTGACATTCAAACACAAGAATTGAGAAGCATAAAAAAGTGAACAGGAAAGAGAAACCATAAGGGATTAAATAATGTTAAACTGTTCAGATCCTACATGGGCAAATGATGTAAATCTTAAAAATACTCTCATCATTAGGGCAATTAGAATGAGTGTGCATAGACAGAGTCCATGAATAAGTGTTGACTATGATAAAATGATATCCAAAAAAATTAATGGGTGAAAAAGAGGAATGTACTGGGAGAAGGGAGAGGTAGAAGAAGGTAAACTCACACAAAAGAGAAGCAAAAGAGCTTTTAAATGGGAAGGGAAGATGAGGTTGGCAGGCAATGCTCAAACCTTACTCTCATTGGAATTGGCTAAAGACAGGAATAACACACACCCCATTGTGTATTGAAAAGTGAAAGAGCAAGGGAATAAAGGGGAGGGGGAGTCTGATAGAAGGAAAAATATATTGGAGAGGTTATGGTCAGAAAGAAAATACATTTAAAGAGGGACAGGTGAAAGAGAGAGAGAGAGAAAAGGGGTAAAAGCATGATGAAGGAAAATATAAAAGTTAGTAATCATACCTGTGAATGTTAAATGGATCTATTTATGCATGAAACATAAGTAGATAGAGTCAATTAAAACCAAAAAACAGAATTTTACAATATCTTGTTTACAAGAAAAACATTGAAGCAGAGATACCTAGGAAGGTAAAATAAAGGGCTAGAGAAGTCTACTATTTTCCAGCTGAATTTAAAAAAAAAAGCATGGATAGCAATCATCATCTCAGACAAAGCAAAAGCAAATATAGATCTAATTAAAAGAGATAAGTGGTGAAATTATATTTTGTTAGAAATTTCCATAGATGATGAAGAAATAACAATATTAAACACACATGCACCAGATAATGTAGCATCCAAATACTTAAAGAAAAACTAAAAGGAGTTACAGGAGGAAATAGACAATAAAACCATACTACTGTGGAAACTCAACTTGACACTTTCAGAATCAGATACATTTAACAAAAAATTAAAAAAAAAGAAAGAAGTAAGGAATTTAATGAAATTTTAGAAAACTTTGATATTATAAACTTTTGGAGAAAATTGAATGAAAATAGAAATATATCTGTTTTTCTCAATATCATATGGCAACTACAAAAATTTACTATGTATTACAGCATACAAGCCTCAGAAGTAAGCGCAGATAAAGCAGAAACATTAGGTGAATCCTTCTTAGATCAAAAGGCAACAAAAATATATTCAATAAAGGAACATAAAATTATGTAAATTATGTAAAAATTAATTAGAAACTAATCCTAAGGAATGAGTGAGTCAAAGAAAAAAATCATAGAAACAAAGAATAATTTCATTAAAGAGAATGACAAAAATGAAACAACACAACACTATTAATGAGATGCAGCCAAAGTAGTACCTGGGGGACAATTATATTTCTAAATGCTTACATCAACACAATAGAGAAAGAGTAGATTAATAAATTGAGCTAAAATTTAACTAAAATTGAACTAAAAAACACTAGAAAAAGAACAAATTAAAAACTCCAAGTAAACATGAAATAGGAAATCTTAAAAATGAAAGGAGAAATTAATAAAATTTAAAGTAAGAAAACCACTGATATAAGAAATATAACTTAGGGCTGTTTATTAGAAAAAATATATATTTAAAAAAATAAACCATTGACTAATTTTATTAAAGTAGTAAGAAAACTAAATAGTATCAAAGATGAAATGGGTGAATTCATCACCAAAATGGAAAATTTTAAAGCAATTATTAGAAGATATTTTGCCCAATTATACGGGGTGTTCCTAAAGTCTGGATACATAGGCAAAAATGCATATTTTCAAGAAATGAAATGAATGAAATTTTCAACACGATATTTTATTTAATTGGAATACTAACAAATAACACCTTCAATATGATTTCCATCATTTGTGATGCAAAGGTTGATGTGCTTTACAAGATTCACTTGAACTTGATGCAATAACTACTTGGAGCCATCAATTTTACCACATTCATTCTTTATACGTTCAATCTAGTGTGTTGCATCTGTGATTTTCATTGAGTACACCTTCTCCTTTAGCATACCCCAGAAAAAGAAGTCAAGGGGGCTAAGGTCTGTTAATATTCCAATTAAGTAAAATGTTGAAAATTTCATTCATTTCATTTCTTGAAAATATGCATTTTTGCTTATGTGTTCAGACTTTAGGGACACCCTGTATATCAATAAATAAAAAAAAATTTAAGAGAAAAAGATGAATATTTAGAAATATACATACACATAAACACACACACATACACATACACACGCATGTATATGTTACTCCAACTAACAAAAGTAAAAATATAGTACTTAAATAATCCTCTAAAATAAAGGAAATTGAAATCGAATAACTTAAAAATGAGTTCCCTACAATAAAAACCCTTAGTATCAGGTGGATTTAAAGTAATTTCTACCAAACACTTAAAGAACAGTTAATTCTAACCAAAAAATGGGCACAGAAGTAATCCTAAAAATTCCTTTTACCATAGCACTGTGGGGCTGATAAGTGAACTAGAAAGAGCAAAAACAGAAAAAAACAAAACAAAACAAACCTATGGACCAATTTCAAAAATGAATATTAGTGGAAAAATGTAAATAAAATACTAGGACAGAAATTATAGCAATAAATCAAATAGATTATAAACTGTGACTAGGTAGGATCTCTACCAGGAATGCAGGGCTGGTTAACTATTAGGAAAAGTGTCAGCATAACTGACCACATCAAAAACAAAATCAATCAAAATAATATGAATATCTCAATTAAGCAGAAAAGCTTTTGACAAAATTCCTATTAAAAATCCCAGAAAGCATAGGAACAAATGAATCTTTCCTTAAAATAATAAGCAGTATCTATCCAAAACCATCAGCAAGCATTATTTGTAAAGGGAATAAGCTAGAAATCTTCTCAGTAATAAAAAAGTGAAACAAGAATGCCCAGTATCAACATTATTATTTAACATTCTACTAGAAATGTTAGCTAAACAATAAGAAAAGAAAAAGAAAATGGAAGAATTAGACTAGGCAAAGAGGAAATAAAATATCAGTCTCTGCAAATGATATGGTGGTGTACTTAAAAAAACAACTGAAGAATACTTGAAACAATTAAAAATTTTAGCAGGATATAATATGTATTATATATGTATGAAATATAGATATACATACAAATAAATATATAAACATAAATTTATTTATATTTAAATATATATAAATATGTATAAAATATAAAATAAATCTACATAAATCATCGCCATTTCTGTATATTATCAACAAAGTACAGCAGCAAGAGATAAAAAGAGAAATCTCATTTAAAAAAACTATGGACAATATAAAATACCTGGCAATATACCTGCCAAGACAAACCCAGGAATTATATGAACACAATTAGAAAACATTTTACAGCCAAATAAAGTCAAATCTAAGGAATTAGAAAAATATGTATTGCTAATGGATGGGCTGAATAAATATGATAAAATAACAATTCTGCTTAAACTAATTTATTTTTTCAGTGCCATACCAATCAAAAGTCCAAAAAAAAAATTATAGAACTAGAAAAAAATAGTAACACAATTGATCTGGAAGAAGAACAATAGGTCAAGAATATCAAGGGAATTAATGAAAAAATAATAACGTGAAGGAAGGTTGCTTAGCTGTACTAGATCTGAAACTGTATTATAAAGCAGTAATCATCAAACCAATTTGTTACTGGCTAAGAAAGAGTGATGGATCAGTGGAATAGATCAGGTATATAATAGACAGTAGTAAATTATCTTCATAACCTAGTATATGATAAACAAACAAAAAGACCCAAGTTTTTTTTAGTGAGAATTCAACATTTGACACAAATTGCTGGAAAAACTGGAACACAGTTTGGCAGAAACTATGCATAAACCACATCTCACACCATATACCTAGATAAGGTTAATATGGGTCCATCATTCGGACATAAAGTGATGCCATAAGCAAAATAGGGCAGCATGTAATAGTTTGCCTCAAATTTCTGGAAAAGGGAAGAATTTATAACTAAACAATGAGAGCATTATGAGATATAAAATGGATGATTTTGATTATATTAAATTAAAAAGGGTTTGCACAAGGAAAACCAACTCAGCCAAACTTAAAAGAAAAAAAACAGAAATCTGGGCTATTTTTATAGCCAGTGTCTCTGATTAGTCTGAAGCACTAATTTCTCAAATATAGAGATAACTGAGTCAAATTTATAAGAATACAAGTCATTCCCAATAGATAAAAGGTCATATAACAAGAACAGTTTGCAGATGAAGAGATAAAAGCTATCTATTGTCATATGAATAAATGCTCTAAATCACTATTGATTAAAGAAACACACATTAAAGCAACTCTGGCATACCTCCTCATACTTTTCATGTTGGCTAATGCAACAGAAAAGAAAAATGATAAATGGCGAAGCGATGTGGAAAAATTGGGACTCTGATCCACTGTTGGTGGAAGTGTAAACTGATCTAACTATTCTTTATATATTTTTTTAATTTTAATTTTTAAAATAATATTTAATTTATCCCCCAAGTTACATGTCAAGAAAATTTTTAGCCTTCACTTTTACAAGATTTTGAATATCATTTTTTTCTCTTTCTCTCCCTTCCCTTCCCCTCTTCTGAAAATAGTAGCCAGTTTGTTACAGCTTATGTGCTTATATATATGCTATCACATAAAACTATTTCCGTATTAGTTGCAGTTGTAAAAGATGAATGAGATCAGAAGGAAAGAAAAACACAAGAAAGCATAAAGTCGGCAAAAATGGCTTTGAGCTGCATTCAGAGTCCATATTTTTTTTCCAGATATAGATAGCATTTTCCTTTGTGAGTCCTTTGTACTTGTCTTGGATCATTGTGTTGCTGAGAAGCCATTCATAATTGATCATCACACAATGTTACTGATACTATATACAATGTTCTCGGTTCTGCTCATTTCACTTTGTATAATTCATATAAGACTTTCCTGGTTTTTCTGTAATCTGCTTGCTCATCATTTCTTATTGCATAATAGTATTCCATTACATTCATATACCACAACTTGTTTAACCATTCCCCAATTGATAGGTATCCCCTCAATTTCCCATATTTTGACACAACATAAAAGGTTTACTATAAACATTTTTGGAACATGTATTAAATTGGAGTACAGATCTTATAGTGGTATTGCTGAATCACAGTTTATGCACAACTTTGGGCATAGTTGCAAAATGCTCTCCACAATGGTTAGATGAGTTAACATTTCCACCAACAGTGCCTTTGTGTCCTACTTTTCACACATTTTCTCCAGCATTTATCACTTTCCTTTTTTGTCATATTAGCCAACCAGATGGATGTGAGGTTGTATCTCAGAGTTGTTTCAGTTTGCATTTCATTGAGCAAAAGTGGTTTAGGGCACTTCTATGTATGCCTAAAAATGGCTTTGGTTTCTTCATCTGAAAACTACCTATTAATATCCATTAATCATTTATAACTTGGGAAACAGGATGTATTCTTATAACTTTGATTCAGTTTACTGCATATTTGAGCAAAGAGATCTTTATCAGAGACACTGTAAGGAGTATTCCTATCTTTCTGCTTTCCTTCTAATAATGGTTGCATAGGTTTTTTGTACAAAAGCTTTTTAATTTAATATAATCATAATTATCCAGTTTTGATTTTGCAATGGTCTCTATCTCCTCTTTGATAATGATTTCTTCCCTTGCCCATAGATCTTCCAGGAAGACTATTCTTTGTTCCTCTAATTTGTTTATGGTATCAATCTCTATATCTAAATCATGCCAAATGTCTGTCACATTTAACTTTTCTAATATTCTATTTACTTCTTTAGTTTCTTTCTTGTTATTTTTTTTGGTTGAATTTATCGAGATCTGAGAGGGGAAAGTTTAGGTCATGCATTAGTATTGTTTTGTTGTCTGTTCCTTCCTGTAACACACTTAACTTCTCCTTTAAGTATTTGGACGCAGCCAAGATGGTGGCTAGGAAGCAGGGACTTGCATGAGCCCCTTGCCAAGTCCATCCAAAAACCTATAAAAAATGGCTCTGAACAAATTCTAGAACTGCGAAACCCACAAAATAGCAGAGGGAAGCAGGGATCCATCCCAGGACTGCCTGGATGGTCACTGGATGAGGTCAATCACTCTATGGAGCAGAGGGGAGTGTAGCCCAGTGCCAGCTCTAGAAAGACCAACCAGACCAGGAGCCAGGTGGAACAAGCCCTAGAGTCATGAATCAGTGAGCTGTGGCAGTTACCAGACTTCTCAACTCACAAACACCAAAGACAACAGAGAAGGTTAGTGGGAAATGCTGCAGGGGACAGAGTAAAAAGAGTTTGCAGTTCAGCCACCTCCCCAGAGGCAGCGGGGGATGGTGCAGCAACAGAACTACAGTTGCAGTTGCTTCAGGCCCCAGGCCCACCTGGTGGGAGAAATTAAGTGGCAGATCAGATCAGGAGTGCAGATCCTGCTTAAGATTTTCATCAGGTCCGTGTTGGTGGTTCTTGAGGAAGGAGGAATGCTGGTGTGGCAGAGCTGGCTGTATAGAAATTGCTCTGAAATCAGTGGTGCATCCCCTCAAACTTAGAACAAAGTACTCTTTACACTACAAGCAGTCATATCCTGCAGAAAAACTAAAAGGTCAAGTAAGTTGGATGGGAATAAGGCCAGGCAGCAAATACTCACCCAGATTCAGTCTCAGACTTTGGAATCTTTCTTTGGTGAGAAAGAAGACCAAAACACACAGCAAGAAGTCAACAAAGTCAAAGAACCTACATCAAAAGCCTCCAAGAAAAACATGAACTGGTCTCAGGCCATGAAAGAACTCAAAAAGGATTTGGAAAAGCAAGTTAGAGAAGTAGAGGAAAAACTGGGAAGAGAAATGAGAAGGATGCCAGAAAATTATGAAAAACAAGTCAATGACTTGCTAAAGGAGAACCGAAAAAATACCGAAAAAAATACTGAAGAAAACAACACCTTAAAAATCGATTAACTCTAGGGGGCGGAGCCAAGATGGCAGCCAGGAAGCAGTGACTGGCGTGAGCTCCCCACCAAGTCCCTCCAAAAACCTATAAAAATGGCTCTGAACCAATTCTAGAGCTGCAGAACCCACAAAGTGGCAGAGGGAAGCAGGGCTCAAGGCCAGGACAGCCTGGATGGTCTCTGGGTAAGGTCTGTCCCAAACGGAGCTCCCAGGCCCCAGCTGAGGGGAGTGGAGCTGACCTAGCACGTATGGCACGAACAGACCAGATGCGGACCTACTATACCAGGAGATGAGCAGAGAGTGTGCCCCAGCATTCTGAATTACTGAGCTGCGGCATCCACCAGACCTCTCAACCCACAAACACCAAAGACAACAGAGAAGGTTAGTGGGAAAAGCTGCGGGACTGAGTTTGCAGTTCCAGCCACTGCCCCTGGGGCAGCAGAGGTGGGGCAGCTTTAGAACTGCAGCTGCAGTTGCTTCTGGCCCCAGGCCCACCTGGTGGGAGGAATTAAGTGGCTGATCAGAGCAGGAGTGAAGAGCCTGCTGAAGATTTAAGCCCAGTCTGGGTAGGGGGTTCTTGGGGAAGGAGGAGTGCTGGGAGGGCAGCGCATCCGCCCAAGCATGGAACATAGAACTCTTTAGTCTATAAGCAGCCATACTCCCCTGAAAAACTCAAAGGATAATTAAGTTGGCTGAGAACATGGCCAGGTGTCGAAAACACACCCAGATTCAGTCCCAGACTCTGGAATCCTTCTTGGTGACAAAGAAGACCAAAACATAC
>CM053623.1:259438332-259455099 GCA_028646595.1 Phalanger gymnotis | reverse complement strand
CCCATTCCTATTAAAAACACTAGAAAGCATAGGAATAAATGGAGCCTTCCTTAAAATTATAAATAGTATCTACCTAAAACCATGAACAAGCATTATTTGTAATGGAGATAAGCTAGAAGCATTCCCAATAAGATCAGGGGTGAAACAAGGATGTCCATTATCACCCCTACTATTCAATTATGTACTAGAAATGTTACCTGTAGCAATAAGAGGAGAAAAAGAAATTGAAGGAATTAGAATAGGCAAAGAAGAAACTAAATTATCATTTTTTACAGATGATATGATAATTTACTTAGAGAATACTAGAGAATCAAGTAAAACAGTACTTGAAATAATAAACGACTTTAGCAAAGTTGCAGGATATAAAATAAACCCACATAAATCCTTGGCATTCCTATACATTACTAACAAAACCCAACAGCAAGAGATAGAAAGAAAAATTCCATTCAAAGTTACTGTAGACACTATAAAATATTATAAAATAATTTGCCAGGACAAACCCAGGGCTTATATGAATGTAATTATGAAACAGTTTTCATGTGAATAAAGTGAGATCTAAATAAATGGAAAATATCAGTTGCTCATGGTTAGGCTGAGCCAATATAATCAAAATGACAATTTTACCTGAATTAATCTATCTATTCAGTGCAATACCAATTGAACTACTAAAAAGTATTTTACATAGCTGGGTAAAATAATAAGAAAATTCATCTGGAAGAACAAGAGGACTAGAATATCTAGGATATTAATGAAGAGAAATGCTAGGGAAGGTGGTCTAACCATACCAGATATTAAACTGTACTATAAAGCAGTCATCAAAACTACCTTGTACTGGCTAAGAAACAGAGTGGAGGATCAGTGGAATGGGATAGGTACACAAGATGGAGAAGTCAACTACTATAGTAATCTACTCTTTGATAAACCCAAAGAGGCCAGCTTCTTGGGTAAGATTTCACTATTTCACAAAAACTTCTGGGAATATTGGAAAATGGTAAGGCAGAAACCAGGCACAGACCAATACTTTACACCATATACCAAAAGAAACTCAAAATGGGTTCATGATTTAGGAATAAAGGCTGATACTATAAGCAATTTGGGAGAGAAAGGGAGATTCATGGAAAAGAAAAGAGTTCATGACACAACAAGAGATAAAGAGAATTACAAAATGCAAAATGGGTAATTTTGATTATGTTAAATTGAAATGTTTTTGTACAAAAAAGCAATTGCAACAAAGATTAAGAGGGAAGCAGAAAATTGGGAGAAAATCTTTACAACCAGTATCTCTGATAAAGGCTCCATTTCTAAAATATATTGAGAACTCAGCCAAATATATAGGAATACAAGTCATTCCCCAACTGAGAAATGGTCAAAGGATATAAACAGGCAGTTTTCAGAGGAAGAAATTAAAGATATCTATAGGCATATGAAAAAATGGTCCAAATCACTACTGATTAGAGAAATGCAAATCAAACTACTCTTAGCTACCACATCTCTCATGTCAGATTGGCTAAAATGACCAAACAGGAAAATGTTAAATGCTGGAGAGGTTGTGGGAAAATTGGAACATTCTTACATTGCTGGTGGAGTTGTGAACTGATCCAGCCATTCTGGAGAGCAATTTGGAACTATGCCTAAAGGGCTATAAAAATGTTCATACCCTTCGACCCAGCAATACCACTTCTAGGGTTGTATCCCAAAGAGATCACACAAGTGAGAAAAGGACCCATATGTACAAAAATATTTATAGGGGCTCTTTTTGTAGTAGCTAAGAATTAGAAATCAAGGGGATGCCCATCAATTGGGGAATGGCTGAACAAGCTGTGTCATATGAACGTAATGGAATACTATTATGCCATAAGAAATGGGGGTGATATGGACTTCATAACAACCTAGAAAAACCTATACAACGTAATGCTGAGTGAGAGGAGCAGAGCCAGGAGAATATTATACACAACCACAGATATATGGATATGTGAGGACTAATGCTGATAGAGGTGCAAAGACAACTCCAAAGGACTCACGATGGAGAATACTATCAACATCCAGAGAAAGAACTATGAAGTATGAATGCAGATTGAGGCACACATTATGCTTGCCTTTTTCCCCCTTTTTTTCTCTTTTGTTTTTTGGGTTTTTTTTTTAGTTCTGTTTCTTCTTTCTCATGATTCATTCCATTGGTCATAATTCTTTTCCACAACTTAACTAGTGTGTAAATTAGTTCAATGCAAAGTTATATGTAGAAGATATATTGGATTCCATGCCATCTTGGGGGGTGAGGGGTTGGGAGGGAAGAAAATCTGGAACTCAAAATTATGTAGAACTGAGTGTCGTAAACTAAAAATAAAAAAAATTAAAAATGTGAATATATGTACACAAACCATATACATAATATGTTAAAAAGAACTGTATATAGATATACAAAAAGTTCTTATATATGGATATAGTTAATAAAGTAATATATATTTAAAGTTTACAAAATACAAGTATACAGAATACTTTACAAGGATTATCTCATTTTTTAAATCTCTACTGCATCCCCAGGTCATAAGTGCTACTATAATTTCCATTTTTCATGTGAATCAACAGGGAAGCAGATGTTAAGCAACTTGTTTTGGGTCACACAGGATTATAGGCTCCTTGGGACCAGGACTGTCTTTTGGCACTTTTGGCATCCCTATCCTTTAGCTCATAGGTCTTTAATAAATATGTATTAATTGATTTATAGTAAATGTTGAAGGTCAGATTAGAACTCAGGCCTTCCTATCTCTAAGACCACAACCCTATACTCTGTGCTGCCTAGCTCTTCATAATAAAATTTATTATAAATTATGTTGTTGTCCATAAATAATGTATTCCATATTTTTCTGCCACATATATACATATATTTTATGTGATAGCTATTATTGTTATTAATAAAGGGCACTGGAATAGAGGATTAAAATTTAAAGGTAGACTACATAATGTAATTTTAAATAAGATAAAGGTCAAAATGATAGAAAAATTCAAATACAAATCTCAAGAAAGACATAAAAAGGTAAATGGGGATAAACCTAGTTTTTGAATAAGGTCAAATTGTTTTCATCTTTATATTGGATTTTATATGTATAAGTGTGTGTGTGTGTGCTTGTGTGTATGTCAATCTTGAGAATGGCACAATTATTACAATTAAAAGCTATATACATAGACTAAGAGTGTCAGTATAAAGTAACTAATGTGATGATTTTAAAAAAAAACATGATTAAGGGGTACAATGGGATTGTTCTGGGAGAAGAGGTCAGGAGGAGGCAGAAAAGAGTAAATTATATCACATGAAGTGGCAAAAAAACATATTATAGTAGAGGGAAAGAAGGGAGGAAGAAGAGCAGTGTTTGAGCTTTACTCTCATCAGATTTGATTCAAAGAGGGCATAACATACTCTGATAGGTATAGAAATCAAAATTGTCCTACAGGAGTGAAAAGGGGAAAGGAAATGGGGGGGGTAGAAGGAAGAGAAGAAGTAGCAAGGGGAAAGGGGTAAGACGAGGGAGTGAAGTCAATAGGGAAGGAAAATTGAGGAAGGCAGTGGTCAAAAGCAAAACTCTTTTGAAGAGTGAAAGGGAGAAATAAAAGCATAAATGGGGGGGACAGGATGGAGAAAAAGACACAGATAATAATCATAACTGTGAATGGGAATGGGATGATCTCTCCCATGAAATGGAGGTGGATAGCAGAATGGATTAAAAACCATAATCCTACAATATGTTGTGTACAAGAAACACATTTGAAAATGGGGGATACCCAAAGGTAAAGGTAAAAAGGTTGGAGTAGAATTTATTATGCTTCAGCTGAAGAAGAAAAAAAGCATGGATAGCAATCCTAATCTCAGAAAAAGCAAAAGCAAAAAGAGATCTAATTTAAAAAGATAAGGAAGGAAACTATATCCTGCTAAAAAGGCACAATAGAAAAAGAAGCAATATCATTACTTAACATATATGCGCCAAGTGGTATGGCATACAAATTCTTAGAGAAGTTACAGGAGTTACAGGAAGAAATAGAGAGCAAAACTATACTAGTGGGGGACCTCAACACCCCCCCACGCCCGCAATTTGATAAATCTAACCTCAAAATAAACAAGAAAGAAGTTAAGGAGGTGAATAGAATTTAGAAAAGGTAGATATGACTGAATTCTAGAGAAAACTCAATGTGGATACAAAGAAATATACCTTTTTCTCAGCAGTACATGGCACATAGACAAAAAAAAAAATTGAGCATGTACTAAGGCATAAAAACCTCACAATACAGTGCAGAAAAGCAGAAATAGTCAATGCATCCTTCTCAGATCATGATGTAATAAAAATTATTCGTAGGACCATGGAAAGACAGATTACAAATTAATTGGAACCTAAATAATGTAATCCTAAAGAATGAGTGGATCAAACAACAAATTATACAATCGATAACTTCATTCAAGAGAATGACAATAATGAGACAATGTGCTGCAACTTCTAGGATGCAGCAAAAGCAGTTCTTAGAAAAAGTTTTATATCTTTAAAGGCTTGCATGATTAAATAGAGAAAAAAGATCAATGAATTGAGAAGACAACTGAAAAAGCCAGAAAAAGAACAAATTGAAAATACCTAATTGAATACTAAATTAGAAATACTGAAAACAAAAGGAGAGATTAATAAAATTGAAATCAAGAAAATAATCGAACTAATAATTAAAATTAAGAGCTGGTTTTGTGAAAAAAAATGAAATTGATAAATTGTTGGTGAAAGAAGAAAACCAAATTTCAAGTATCAAAAATGAAAAGAGTGAATTCACCTCCAATGAAGAAGATATTGAAACAATAATTAGGATTTATTTTGCCCAATTGTATGCCCATAAATTTGACAATCTTAAGGAAATGAATGAATTTACAAAAATATAAATTGTCCATGTTAAGAGATAAGAAAGTAAAATACTTAAATAACCCCATCTCAGAAAAAGAAATTGAGCAAGCCATCAATGAACTCCCTGGGAAAAAATCTCCAGGGGCAGATGAATTTACATGTGAATTCTATCAAACATTTAAAGAACAATTATTTCCCATATGTGATAGACTATTTGGGAAAATAGGGGAAGAAGGAGTCCTACCAAATTCTTTTTATGACACAAATATGGTACTAATAACTAAACCAGGAAGAGTCAAAAGAGGCACAGAAAATTATAGACTGATTTCCCTAACGAATATTGATGAAAAAATTTTAGATAAAATATTAGCAAAAAGATTGTGACAACTTGTCACAAGAATAATACATTATGACCAGGCTTGTTCAATATTAGGAAAACTTATGAGTATAATTGATGATATCAACTACAAATCTAGCAGAAGCCATATGATTATCTCAATACATGCAGAAAAAGCTTTTGACAAAATACAAGACTCATTCCTACTAAAAACACTAGAAAGCATAGGAATAAATTGAGACTTCCTTAAAATGATAAGTAGCATCCACCTAAAACCATCAGCAATCATTATCTGCAATGGGGATAAGCTAGATGCATTTCCAGTAAGATAGAAGGTGAAACAAGGATGTCCATTATCACCCCTATTATTCGTTTTGGTACTAGAAACGTTAGCTTTAGCAATAAAAGAAGAAAAAGTAATTGAATGAATTAGAATAGGCAAAGAAGAAACTAAGTTATCACTCTTTGCAGAAGATATGATGATTTACTTAGAGAATAGTATAGAATCAAGTAAAAAGCTACTTGAAATAATAAATAACTTTAGCAATGTTGCAGGATATAAAATAAACTCACATAAATCTTCAGCATTACTAAATATTAATAACAAAGCCCAACATCAAGAGATAGAAAGAGAAATTCCACTTAAAGTTACTGTAGACAGTATAAAGTTTTGGCAGTCTACCTACTAAGACAAACCCAGGACCTATATGAATACAGTTACAAAACATTTTTCACACAAATAAAATCAGATCTAAATAAATGGAAAAACATCAGTTACTTGTGGTTTGGCTGAGCTAATATAATAAAAATGACAATTTTACCTAAATTAATTTGTTCAGTGCAATATGAATCAAACTACCAAAAAATTATTTCACCCACCTGTTCAAAATAATAACAAAATTCATTTGGAAGAAAAGAAGGTCCAGGATATCAATGGAATTAATGGAAAGAAATGCAGGGGAAGGTGACCTAGCCACATCAGATATTAAACAGTCCTATAAGGCAATAGTCATCAGAACTACTTGGTACTGACTAAGAAACAGAGTGGTAGATCACTGGAATAGGTTAGATACTCAAGACACAGGAGTCAATGACTATAGCAATCTACTCTTTGATAATCCCAAAGAATCCAACTTCTGGGTTACGAATCCACCCTTTCACAAAAATTGCTGGGAAAACTGGAAAATAGTATGACCGAAACTGGGCATAGACCAATATCCGACACCATATACCAAAATAAAGTCAAAATGGGTTCGTGATTTAGGAATAAAGGCTATTACTATAAGCAATTTGGGAGAGCAAGGAATATTTTACATATCAGATTTATGGGAAAGGGAAGAATTCATTAACCACAAGAGATAGAGAGCATTACAAAAAGAAAAACAGATAATTTTGATTGTGTTAAATTGAAAAGTTTTTGTACCAACAAAACCAATACAACAAAGATTAGGAGGGAAGCAGAAAATTGGGAAAGAATCTTTACAATCAGTATGTCTGATACAGACCTCATATCTAAAATATGTAAGGAATTGAGGCTTATAAGAATACAGGTCATTCCCCAATTGAGAAATGGTCAAAGGATATGAATAGGCAGTTTTCTAAGGAAGAAATCGAAGATATATATATATAGGTGTATAAAAAATTCTCTAAATCGCTATTGATTAGAGAAATACAAAGCAAAACAACTCTTAGATACTACATCTCTCCTCTCGGAATAGTTAACATGACAAAACGGGAAAATCATGAATGCTGGAGGGGATATGGGAAAATTGGAACATTTTTAAATCATTGGTGGAGTTGTGAACTGATCTAACCATTCTCGAGAGCAATTTGGAACTATTACCAAAGGACTATAAAAATTTGCATAGCCCAAAGGCTGTACAAATACCCAGCAATACCACTTCTAAGTCAGTATCCCAAAGAGATCACAAAAATGGGAAATAGACCTGAATGTACTAAAATATTTATAGCATCTCTTTTTGTGGTGGCAAATAATTGGAAATAAAGGGTACGCCCATCAATTGGGGAATGGTTAAACAAGTTGTGTTATATAAATGTAATGGAATACTATTATGCTATAAGAAATGAGGAGCAGATGGACTTCATTTTAACCTGGAAGGACATATATGAACTGATGCTGAGTGAGGGGAGCAGAACCAGAAAAACATTATACACAATTACAGACACATGGTATCTGTAAGGACTAACTTCAATAGACTTAACTCTTCTCATCAATGCAATGTTCAAAGACTGCTCCAAAAGTCTCATGATGGAAGAAGCGATCTACATCCAGACAAAGAATTATGGAGTCTGAATGCAGATTGAGGCAAACTATTTGCTCTTTTTTTTTCCTTCTTTTTTGCTTTTGTTTCTCCGTTCCCATGATTCATTCCATTGTTTATAATTCTTCTTTACAACTGGAATATTATGTAAATAAGTTGAATGTGAAGGTATATGTAGAACTTATATTGGATTACATACTATCTTGTGGGGGAGAGGGGAGAAGAGTGTAACAACAATGTTGCTAGCAGCTACTGGGGCTGTGTAAGATCAATAACACCAGCACACAGAAGGGCTGCCAACACAGAGTCATTGATCTGCTTTTCTAAGGAAAGAAATTTTAGGGAGTGAACAATATCACTCTAATCAAAAATATCTATGTCATTCAATTAGTTCATGGGGAAAAGATCAGCCCTCCGAACTTCAGGGCAAATACAAATGGAAATTACATGCATACATTTTACAAACAGAGCAAATAACACAAACCAGTCTAGCCATAGCAATACATAGTTACCAGAGAAGCACAAATATCTGGGTTATCAAGGACAGGAGGGCTGTTTCATCATCTTGCCCAGAGTCTTGTCACCAACACTCTTTCAATGAGTGTACTCCCCAAAGGTAAAATGACAACCTCAGAGCTCCTATACCCTGTTGAGGACCCTGAGGGCTGGGGTCAACTTAGCATTTACAGTGTGGGAAACTTCTTCAATCACTAGCACCATATCATATACATATCAATTACTCCTTATTGCCTTCATGCTGAGAAACACACCAAAACAAAAAGATCCCACTTCACTGCCCCATTCAAACAAAGGTAAGATTCATAAAAGGCACTTGATAGCCTTAGTATCCCAAAAGAGAAGAACAGCAAAAAGTCTTTACCTTGATTACCATTACAGAGAGGGAGGGAGAGAAAATTTGGAACTCAAAAACTTGTGGAACTGAGTGTTGTAATTAAAAACAAAAAAAATTTAATTAAAAAATTAAAATGATAGAAAAATGCATAATTACAACAAAAATATTTCAAAAATAAAAGATTTAAAAAATAAAAATTTGGGTATCCAAAAAAACCCACTTTTCATCTATAAAAGTTTAAAAAATGGATAATGAATTAGACAGATAGCTAAAATTAAAATAACTAGAAAAGAAGCAAATAAAAACAATTCTAACTAGAAACAAATTCTGAATAAAAAGGTAGCAGCCAAGGTTAGAAATACCACCTTCAAACTCAACATCTCTTTCTCTCTCTGCTCTCCCTTCCACCACCACTAATAAAAATGAGAATGAGAATAATAGCTAGCAATTATAGCGAGCCTACTCTGTGTCTCTCACTGTGTTGAACATTTTATGAATATTATTTCCTTTTATCTTCACAATAACCCTGGAAGATAAGTGTTATTATTAACTTTATTTTATAGTTGAAGAAACTAAGGTTAAATGGTTTACCCAATCATATAGGTAGTCAGATTTCAACTGATGTTTTCCTGACTCCATACCCAGCACTTCATTCAATGTGCCATCTAGCTGTCAACCATTTGCAATTATGTCCTCAAAACTATTAAGCTATGCATACATTTAACCCAGTGATATCATTACTAGGCTAGGACCATACCCCCAAAGAGATCAAAGAAAGAGCTAAAAGATTTGTAGGTACAACTATATCTATAGTACCAGTTTTTGTAGCAACAAAGAATTCAGAACTAAAGAGATGCGCATTAGTTGGGGTATGGTTGAACAAATGATGGCCTATGGATGTAATAAAATATCATTATACTATAAGAATTTTTTAGAAGTAATTATTTCAAAGAAATCTGCTCTTTTATGAACCAATGTAAAATAGTGTGAGTAGAACTAGGGGAACAATTTATGTAATAACAACAGTGGGAAAATTTTTTTTTAAAAAAGAGAAAGTCTTAAGAACTCTAATCAAAACAATGCCTTACTATGACTCAGCATAGTGGCTAGAGCTTACACAGCAGGCACATAAAAAATGGTAATTGATTTGATGATTATTAATTTATTTTTTTTAAAAAGCTGGCTACCCATTGTTGAGAAATATGAGATGAAAAGATTCTAGATGAGATATGCCTTTTCAAACATTGATAATGTAAGAAATTTGTTTCATTTAAGCATGCATATTTGTTATTTGTTACAAGGATTGCATGGATTGATTTTGTGTTTCATTTTATTCTATCTATCCCCACAATGCTTGGGGAGTTGGGTGGAGTAGAAGAGGGAAATTATCTATATCTATTTAAAATCAGTATATACCTATTATAATGTAAACTAAATTTTATAGATTACACTAAATAGTATTGATTAGCACTACAACTTTTTCCAAAGAGAGGGAGCTTGATATAGTAGAGTGTCATTCTTTGAATTAATAAGCCCTGGGTTCAAGTTCAACTAGTCTCTACCACATCACAACTATGAGACTAAAGGGAGTCACTTAATGTTTCACTATACTCATTCAACCTGTAAGACTGTAAGTTTCAGGTGTGTTGCAGATCTGTATTGGTGAAAGGCATTTCACGCTAGAAGTTATTACTGAAGCTTCATTGTCTGCTATTTCTACCCTCCCCCCCCATACTTATGTACCTTGCTCTTTAAATCAATGAGTTATAGACAAAACAAAACAAGAAACTACTAGCTAGACATTTTATAATATTTGATTAATTTTAAAAATAACTAGCTGTTTTACTAGTCTACTGTGGTTTGTTTCATTATTTAAATAAGTTTAATATATACACCCAAGTTGCCTCTCAAATGGAGAGATTGACACAGATTCTTGAGGTGACCAATTTAAAATCAGAGCTGAGGATCTTTGTTTTTGTTGCTATTTCTCGATTGCTCAAAGCATAAGGAAAAAGTTAAAAGTTTTCATGTTACCAATTCATTAAAAGAAATAGCATACAGATGGCCATTAGTGCATATATAAAGTTCTTATGTATGGTAGAATGAACACAATTTAACAGTGTTATCAAAAGATAAAATAGTTTAAAAATCAACCAAAGAAGAATTGGCATATTTTCAACCAATTCTACATCCTTGAGAGAGTTTCTTGGGAAGACACAGCCAATTTTCCTGCTCACTCTCAATTAATGACAGTTCCTTACAGGATTTCTTCATTTTAAGAAGATCTAATTGGCATCCTAAAAGTATGTCTATATTTGAATGGAAAGTAATGACAATTAAATCCAGGAAATATTGTGATATCTAAATGGTGCAGGGGTGTAGGAAATGTACTCGTGAATTTAGTTTATGTGTATTTGTTATAAGTGTATTATACAATATAAGCAGATTATATACAATTGAGGAATTTGTTGAAGTTCAAAATAAACCTCAAATAAAAGGGGGTCTGCCTTTCAATTTAAACGAATAGGAATGTAATACAATTGAAATAACTTTGTTATGACTGGATGTGTTGTCTTTAATTTAATTAGATGCTGTTGAGAACAGGGAAGTTCTATGCAGTCCTTCAGATTAAATAAATCACTAGGTGTAATGGTAATCAGGGCAGAACTTTTTGATGTTCTTCTCTTTTGGAATGCTAAGGCCTTTGTTTGAATGGGGCAGGTAAAGTGGGATATTTTTGTTTTGGAGTGTTTCTCAGCAAAGGCAATCAGGAGTATTGATATGTATGTGATATGGTGCTAGTGGTTGAAAAAAGTTTCCCACACTGTAAATGCTAAGTTGGCCCCAGACCTCGGGGTCATCAACAGGGTATAAGAGCTCTGAGGTTCTCATTTTGCCTTAGGGGCGTAAACTCATTGAAAGAGTGTTGGTGATAAGACTCTGGGCAAGGCGATGAAACAGCCCTCCTATTTTTGATAACCCAGATGTTGGTGCTTCTCTGGTAACTTTATTGCTATGGCTAGACTGGTTAGTATTATTTGCTCTTCTTACATAATGCATGTATGTAATTTCTGTTTGTATTTGCCCTGAAGTTCAGGGGGTTGATCTTTTCCCCCTGAACTAAGTGAATGGTATATGTATGTTTCATTAAAGTGAGATGGTTAACCCCTTAAAGTTGCTTTCCTTAGGAAAGCAGATCAAAGACCCTGTGTTGGCAGCCCTTCTGTGTGCTGGTGTTATTGGTCTTACACAGCCACAGTAGATACTAGCAACATTGTTGTTACATTAGGTTAGCTGACCCCATTTAAAAACTTTGTCAATAGATCTAAGGAGTCAATGAATCTCTATATACGTCATACCACAAAACTGATACAAAATTTAAAATTCAGCTAATCAACTGATTGTCTGAGCGGCATGATAAAGAATTGATTTACCTGGTCTTTTGACTGAATGGAACAAATCAACCCATTATTTCCTATAATAATAGTCATAACTGTAATAATAATAGTCAAAATTTATATATAGCACATTATGTGCCAGACTATGAGTCAAGGCCTTTACAGTTTTATCCTATTTTATCCTCAAAAGAACCTTGAGAAGTAGGTTTTATTATAATTACCATTTCACAGATGAGGTACACAGGCTGTGACTTGCCCAAGGTCATACAGCTAATAAGCACCTGAGGCCAGATTTCACCTCTAACTCAGGTCTGCCTGAATCGAGGCCCAGCCCCTTATCCATTGCTGGGGTGTAGTAAAATGATTTTTTTAAAGTGATTCTGCATAAACCCTATCAAATATGTTTGTTTTTAAGAAAACTTTTTAATAGCCATATTTTTGGGAATTGGATTGCCATTATAAACATAATCTTATTTTCAGTGTTGTATAAATTTTTAGGATCTGGTTCAAGCCTAATACATATACCTCACAACAACTTAATCTGATTTAAAACCCTTTCTTAAAAGAAAGTGAAAGTATGGAATTGGGCATATTTCTGAACCAAAATAATGGTTTAAATAGCAAAAGAATCAATATTCACATGTAAAGGGGAAAATGTATACGTGACTGCTTCTTAGGTGCTGTTTAGATTACTTCTCCTTAAGTAAAAAGAAAAATCATGGAGAAGGAGAAATATATCACCAAATTAATTATGTAACACATTTAAAAATAACTTGAACTATGATTTCACCATTGTAGGGAACTATCTCTTCCAATTCAGTAATTGCTCTCCCTATATTACCCAAACAATGAACAATGGAGATGGGACTTGAACCATATTCTAGCCTAACTTTCAGAGTGGCCCTCTATCCATCATGCCAGAATGCCTTCCAATTAATTTCATGTCTTCCTGAATCCAAAGTAAGCTCTAGAGTTTTCCATGGTTTACTGATAGCATGGCTTAGTGATCCTTAAAACCTCAAACAAACACGACCACTTACAATGAACTCAAAGATTCATTTAAATACAAATGAAACTAAAGAGACAAGGACCACTTTATTTATAGATTTATTGAGAGATACATAAATATATATATATATATGTTTTATATATATGTATATATATACACACACACATAAATTTATTTTTAGATTTACAGAGTGATTTATAGAGAAATCAATAGGGCATATAGACCACAGACCTTATTAATTGTAAAAAAATATATATATTTTATAGGCATTTCCTTCCTCCCTCAATTATTCATCTTTCTTTTCCTTTTCCTCAATTCAGGAACATGAGATCTCAAAGTTGGAAGATACCTCTGTTAATATATAGTTAAACCCATCCTGGATGGAAAAAAAAATAAGTAATCTTAAATATGTACCCAACAAGTGGTCACCAGACTTCTGTCTGAAGATGTCCAGTTCCTGCAAATCAATCTCAGTAATAATAAAAATAAGAGGATTATTAGGTATTCCATTGAATTCTCCTTCTGATGTGATATCAAGCAGTTTCACAATTAGGTGTTCTGAATACTGACTCTTTCTTACTTAAGAAGGTAGAGGAATACAGAACTACTACCTTGAACTTTGGGGCAGCTAGGTGGCACAATGGATAGAGGGACAGATCTCCAGTGTCTTTGTCAAAAAAAGCCTAAATGGGGTCACAAAGAGTCAGATATGACTGGAAAATGACTGAACAAGAAAGCCTTGAACTCTGGTAGAGAAAATTCATCCTTCATTCTCTCGAGGTAAAGGTAAATAACTCAAAGAAAGAACAATGTATCTTGCATCAACACAAGGCATCATTTTGAAAAGAAATTATTTTTCTCCTCTTATTATGAAAACTATATTTTCCTTATAGCATGCCTAATTAAATGAAAATAGAGTCAAGTGACATGACTTAAACAGATGGACTTCAGCGTAAGACATTAACAAACATTTGACAGTGTTTAAAGAAACTGTCCTTCCCCGTGATTAAATAACCACCTTCTTTCCTTTCCCACACACCCAGAAACACACACTTAGGTAACAATGTGAATTTCGTTATTGTCAATCAATAAATTACATTAAAATGAATTTTCATATTTTATCATATTTCATAAAATTTAAAATACATGACTCTCAAAAACCACATCTTACCAAAATGTGAATAAAAAAGGAAGTGTTCTCTCTATTTGTCACATGCAAAACATATGAAGAAATTTATTTTCCTGCTTGCCTTAAGTATTAGGGAAAAAAGATATAAAGTACATTTTTAAAGAATCTTCTTAGTTCTCCCAATTTTAATTGAAAGATTTTCAATGTCTATAACCAAATATACTTTTTTTTGGATTTTGGGATCTTTTGTCCATTTTACTTTAAAGTTTAAATTCAATATTATGAAACCAGTTTTTTGTTCCTTATTTTCTGTTTTACTTAAAAGTTTCATGCATAAAACACTTTATTTTTATGAGAAACACTTTAGGAAGATCAATTCTTTCACTATGAAAGATACATCTGCACAAATGTCAGTTTCAGAGGAATGGCCTGCTGTTTTTATACTTTGGATATTTTAAAAATGAATTCTGAGATAAATTCTGGGTTCCAATACTCAGCATGCTCTCTATCTATACTTGGGGAAAAAATATGCAAGCCTATTTTGTGAAATTGTTCTAAGGCACTTTGTATTACCTAATTTAATACTGTAACACTTTCTGCCCATTTGGTATAAAGTTCAATGGCCATTTTCCATATTACTGTATAGATTTTCTTTTTATTTGTACATTTTAATTGCAAAATTCCCAGTTAAAATTTGGAAAATTGCAGAAATTACAAACTAAATACAATTTTTTTTTCATTTATATTGGTCACGTTTTATTTCCTAATGACATATTCTCTTTGTCACATGGATAATTTTATGCTGTTGCTCTTAAAGTGGTCAAGACTTGCCCTGTGAAGTTAAAAAAAAGTCAATGCGCATAATTTTAAATTCGTGTAAAAATAATAATAACAGAAGTAATTTGCATAACATCTTAAGGCATTCAAAGTGCTTTACAAATATTATCTTATTTGATTCTGATGATAACCCTAGGAGGTAGGTATTATTATTATACCGATTTTCCAGTAACTGAGTTAAAATGAGATTAAATTTTTTTTAGAAGGTCGCACAGCTAGTAAGTTGTAATGTTAATGGGATGTGAGATCTTTCTTGTCCATTAAGGGAAGCTTGCTTAGGGGAGGCTTGCTTTTAGGAGGGCTTTCACACCTTCTTCTAATTTCTAATTAGCTACTAAGTCATGGGGGTTGTGATGCCTTCTGGTTCTGAGCCAATTAGCTGAAAGAGTATATATTCTGAGAGGTGAGCTTTTTTGGGGGGGTTGCTTATGAGAAGGATCTTGTGATTCCCTGGTCGAGACTCTGAGTAGCCATATGTTCCTAAAGGCTCTCCCAATCTAGTGGTATGTATAAAGTGTAAAGCAATATTGCTTTGGTTCAGGCAGTTAAGAGACCTGGTCTATTGGTTTTTAAGCTAATTTCTCTTCTCTGTATTTTCTCTGATGTTGAGGGTGCTGGCCCTTCCGCTGAACTACTGAGCGTAATTAAAAGCAGATTATCGAAACCTTTTTGAGCAGTCTGTCCTAGTAAAGCAGAACTAAGAACCTGTGCCAGCAGCCATCCTGGGTGTGCCACTGTGATTGCTATTACATATGGTTACATAAATTAAGGAAAGTGTGGGAGGTGGGATAGATAATTGTTTGTTTCTCAGTTATGGTAGCTATGATTCTGTGGAATCACAGAAGCAGTGTCGGCCTAAGGGGAGACAGGCTAGTAGCACTGATGGGAGCAGTTTCCTGGGTGCCCAGAGTGGGGCCCCTGGGAGTAGGTGCTTCTAAAATGTTATTGGATTGGACTGGAGTTTCTGAGGCTAGATTTGAGTTCATGTCTACCTGGCTATAGGCTGAGCACTCTATTCGCTGTACCATTTATTACTCTCACACATTCAATATATGACATTGTCATTCAATATAGGGAGGAAATGTTCTACAAGAAAAAAGCACTGACTATGAAGTCAGAGGAGCTGATTTCAATTCTTTTTATGCTTGTCTGTATTAACTCAGACAAGACCCTTTACCTTTCTAGGACTCAGTTCCTTGTTAAACAGAGGATTTGCTTAGATGGCCTTAGTTTTTATCTTTTAACCCTAAAGATAGTACCTGAAATCAAATTTTCCTTACAGTTTTCTTTTAATGAACTCATTACATATTTCAGTTGATCTCTTTTATTTGAAATGATCTTTTAACCCCAAATGTTTTTCTACATATATTTAAATGATTTTAACACTGGTAATTTCCAGAATTCCATATCAGAATTTGTTCACTAAAATAGCATTTGGCAGAAGATAATTTCCATTTGT
This sequence comes from Phalanger gymnotis, assembly GCA_028646595.1. Taxonomy (NCBI): domain Eukaryota; kingdom Metazoa; phylum Chordata; class Mammalia; order Diprotodontia; family Phalangeridae; genus Phalanger; species Phalanger gymnotis. The sequence continues at coordinate 259,438,924 of CM053623.1, read as the reverse complement.
TTTAGTTTTCCATTGGAGACACATTTAAAGAATGGGCTCATTATTTTTTCTTTTTTTATTATTTAATATATTTAGTTTTCAGCATTGATTATCACAAGAGTTTGAATTACAAATTTCTCCCCATTTCTACCCTCCTCCTCACTCCAAGATGGTGTATATTCTGGTTCCCTGTTCCCCAGTCTGCACTCCCTTCTGTCACCCCACTCCCCTCCCATTTCTTTTTCTCTTCCTTTCTTGTAGGACAAGATAAATTTCTGCACCCCATTGCCTGTGTATCTTATTTTCTAGTTGCATGCAAAAAACTTTTTTTTGAACATCTGTTTTTAAAACTTTGAGTTCCAAATTCTCTCATCTCTTCCCTTCCCACCCACCCTCCCTGCCTAAGAAGTCAAGCAATTCAACATGGGCCACATGTGTATCATTATGTATAACCCTTCGACAACACTCATGTGAAAGACTAACTATATTTTGCTTCTTCCTAAGCAATCCTCCTTTATTGAATTTTCTCCCTTGACCCTGTCCCTTAAGGAAAGTGTTTGTTTTGGATTACCTCCACCCCCATCTGCCCTCTCTTCTGTCATCCCCCCTTTTT
>CM053623.1:259421738-259437832 GCA_028646595.1 Phalanger gymnotis | reverse complement strand
CTTTTCCCACTTGTGTGATCTCTTTGGAATACAACCCTAGAAGTGGTATTGCTGGGTCAAAGGGTATGAACATTTTTATAGTTCTTTGGCATAGTTCCAAATTGCTCTCCAGAATGGCTGGATCAGTTCACAACTCCACCAGCAATGTAACAATGTTCCAATTTTCCCACATCCTCTCCAGCATTTATCATTTTCCTGTTTTGTCATTTTAGCCAATCTGACAAGAGAGATGTGGTACCTAAGAGTTGTTTTGATTTGCATTTCTCTAATCAAAAGTGATTTCAAGAATTTTTTTATATGCCTATAGATATCTTTAATTTCTTCCTCTGAAAACTGCCTGTTCATATCCTTTGACCATTTCTTAATTGGGGAATAACTTGTATTCCCGTATATTTCGCTCAGTTCCCTGTATATTTTAGAAATGAGGCCTTTATCAGAGACACTAGTTGTAAAGATTTTTCCCAATTTTCTGCTTCCCTCCTAATCTAGGTTGCATTGGCTTTTTTTGTACAAAATATTTCAATTCAACATACTCAAAATTATCCATTTTGCATTTTGTAATGTACTCTATCTCTTGTTGGTTCGTGAATCCTTTTCTTTTCTATAAATCTGATAGGTAAACTATTCCTTGCTCTCCCAAATTGCTTATTGTATCAGTCTTTATTCCTGAATCATGAACCCATTTTGACTTTATTTTGGTATATGGTGTAAGATATTGGTCTATGTCCAGTTTCTGCCCTACCATGTTCCAATTTTCCAGCAGTTTTTGTGAAATAGTGAATTCCCAGCCCAGAAGCTGGCCTCTTTGAGTTTATCAAAGAATAGTTTGCTATAGTGGTTGACTTGTCCATCTTGTGTACGGTCTATCCTATTCCATTGATCCACAACTCTGTTTCTGAGCCAGGACCAGGTAATTTTTGTAGTATACTTTTAAATTGGGTAAAGATCAGTACTATTTCTTCTTACTCTTGTTCATAAATCCCCTTGATAGTCTTAACCTTTTGTTTCTCTAGGTAGATTACATTATGAGGCATTTTTTTAATCCTACCTCTATGAAATAAAATTTGGTTATTTGATTGTTATAACACTAAATGAGAAAATTTATTTAAAAAATATTATCCTTTTAATTATGTTGTCAATTAATATTTTGCTTATTAATTAATCAATAGTTCTCCAATTATTTACTGGTGTGTGTGTATATGTAGAATATCTTGTAGTTTATTTCTATAGTTACAATGTGTGTTTTGATAGACTCCCAAGAATTTTATGCATTCTAAAGTTATATTAAGTGAAATTTATTTTTCTTTCTGATTATTTTAAATATAAAGAAATGCTGATGATTTGAAATGATTTCCTTCATACCCTACAACTTTGTTGAAGCTATCATTTCATTTTTTTAATTAACTCACCTGGGTACTCTAAGGACAACAAAAATTCATTTGTAAAAAGTGAAAGCATATTTTTTTCTTTTGCTTATGCTTAAACTTTTAATTCCACTTTCCTTTCTTATAATCATATTTGCCATTTTCATCAATAAATTAATTTGTGGTGGTTATAATGGACATTAATGCTTTTCCTTTGATATTTTTACAAGAACTTCTAGTTCAGTGCTTTTTCTGAGTGTCAGATGGATTCTACTTGTTGTTGTCCTTCATTTTTGAAGAGGAACAATGACCTCATGGAGGATGCCTTAACTTGCAAGTGAACTGGATTGAAGTAAAGAAGAGTTGCATGAAGTCATCAGTCTCTCTCTTCCCGAGTCATTGATGTCTAGTGGCATCTAGTCTAGTGACAGTGGGATTCAGTGGATGACCTTGATGTCTTTGATATCTGACTAAGATCTAAGCATTCCATGTGCTTGCTGTCTTCAAGCTGTCTTCAAGGCTGTTAGAACAATTTTTTCTCATATGCTCATTCTGCCAGAGGAAGACTTCACATGCTAGGGATAGACACCCCTCTAACTCACCAACTGGGTTTGAGGGCCATCACTTATTCTTAACCTGGTTTAGCTCATCTGCTGATATGGTTTACCAGGGTCTGGCTATTCATGTTATAGCTTTTTAGAGCCACTGGTGATAATTGAATGCCAGGTAGGCACCAAAGGCAATCCCTTACACCAGAGGCAGTAGTTAACATCTCATATACTACTTAACAAAATAAGTTCATTCATTTCTCTGTTTCTTATTGTTTTCTTATTCTTTAATGGAAACAGGTATTATATTTTATCAAAAAATATTTTTCTTGTTTCTGTGTGGCGTCTTTTCATCTTCTAATTCATATGATATATTGTGCTATTTCAAAAACACAAAAGGGACTCACAAACTTTCACATGTATTGAACAGGTATGTATATGTATTGTGTATCTATATAGTATTATATATATATATATATGTGTGTGTGTGTGTGTGTGTGCATGTATACATGTGTATCTGTATGTATGTGTGTATAGAACAATTGATGAAAGGAATAAAATTAATTTAAGGTTAGCCAATTTAATCCTGAACAATTGGTATTCCAGAAACAACTTAAAGCACTAATAAATAATTTCATTAAAGGTAATAGCAACAGTAAACCAACATAGGTAAAATTTTAGGATATGGTCAAAGTAATCAAGGGAAATATATATATATATATATATATACATATATATATGCATGTATATCTATATACACACATATATATATATATGTATATACATACATATACATATACACATACATGTGTATGTGTGAGTTCTTCAACTAAAGAAAGAAGATACCAAAGAATTGAGCATACAACAACAACCAAAAACAACAACAACAACAACTCAAAAACCAGCAAATGGAAAGGCCACAAAATCAAATTAGAAGAATTGACAAAAACAAGAAATAAAGAATATAATTATTAATGAATTTGTTCAAATATATTTCAATAAATTTGAGAGGAAGAAGTCATATAGATGTAAGAAAATGGAAATGGTGAACATTTTCAAAAATGTAAAAAGATCAAGATAAACAGAATAAAAAGAGAACTGAAATAATTGATATCAGAAAAAGAGATCAAAGAAATAATTTATTAAATACCAAAGAAAATAATAGAAGAGATATATTTATAAATAAATTATACCAAACTTTCAAGGAAATATTATTTTCAATAATGCACAAATTGTTTACAAAATTAGTGAGTTGGATTTATTAGTAAATTCTATTAAGTAATCAATGAAAGTTTCATTCCAATACAACACGCACTCTTTGCAAAAAAGGAAAAGAAAAGATCTTTTCAAATTATTTCTAAAGATACATATATGGTCTAGATTCATAAACCAAGTAGAATAAAAATAAGGAAAAACAGACCTATATGCCTAATATATACTGATGCAAAATTATAAATAAAATATCTATACAGGCTCTGGAAATTTACAAAATATGTTGTATATAAAGTTATATATATACATATCATATATGATATTTACATATAATGATATATTATGAAATAATTCTTTATATAATACATAAAACATGTTTACATAGAATTATGTTTTATATAATTTTCCATGTCTAAGAATACAAATATTTATTCACATATTGATATGCATAAATACATAAATGTATTTATATATGATTATAATGTAATAATATATTGAATACATGATATATAATTTTCCCACTTTTAGGTCTTTTTTGGAGGTGTATTATTGTGCTATGAATTTGTATTTCTTATTTAATAAGAACTTATTTCATTGTGGTTGGTAGAGAATTTGTTAGATATTTCTGCCATTTTCACATATGTGAGTGTGGTTTTTATATCTTGGTTCACGGACAAAATTGGTTTGTATGCCTTGATTCATAGTGAAAATTTTTCAGGGTTCCATTACTAAAAGCTGAAAATATCTATACTTTCTATTACAATTTAATAATCACTATGACTTTCAAAGAAACTTTTCTGAAATTCTATTCATCTATATATTTTTTTTTCTTTTTTGGTTAGATTTTTCCGCACCTAAAATAGATACATTGAGGTCCACCAATATTTTAATTTTGCTCATTATTGCCTTCTCATTACTCACATATATTTTACCTTATGTTTCTCTTGATTTCTGTGTTTTTGATTGCTTTAAATTTTCTCTTCAGCTCAGATTTCGTGAGAAATATTTGACAGTCTTCCACTTCATTTAAGTTACGTTTCCACCTTATTAGAACTGTGCTCAATTTGTCAGTGTCAGTTATTCTTTCTTTTAAGCCTATAGCTTTTTCCTTTGGAATTTTGTATTCTAGGCTCTCTGCTCTTTTATGGTGGTAGTTGCTTAATCTTGTATCATCCTGACTGGTTCCTTGAATTCTTTCTTTGTGGCTGCTGATAGTAGTTTTGGATTTGACCTGAAGACTCTCGATTTTTTGCCATGACATATCAAGTATTTTCATTTTGGGGTTTTCTTTGGGAGATGATCAATATTTATTAATATTTTAAAATATTCATTAATATTTCACTTGACTTTTCTAAAATTTCTGGGATCACATAATTTTTTTTAACTTTCAGAAAGTCCAATGATTCTTCAGTTTTCAATTCTTGATCTATTTTCCAGATTAATTGTTTTTAATAGATATGTCTTCTATTTTCTTCTATTTTTAATTTTTTTTCTTATGTGTTTCCTATTATGTCATTATATTATTAACTTCTATTTTGTTCATTCTTATTTTCAAGAAGGCTATTATTTAGGAAAGGTTCCCCTATCTATTGTAATAAAATTTTAATTCTCTTTCCAAGACTTTTTTTCCAAAGCACTCCTTTCTTTTTCAGTTCTTTCCTCTAGCACTCTCATGTATAATATCAAATATTTGCTTCATTTTTTTAGGAAATTTTAATTGATATTTTGATTAAGATTCAATTTTTCTTGAGTCTTTCCTTAAGCCTTAAGATTCTTTTTTTGGGTTTGTGTCTCAGGCAGAGGTATGCAGATAAATGCTTGATTATCTGGAGGAAAAAATGACTACATCAAAAAATAATATTTTCTTTAGCTTGGATCTTGAACAAAACAATAAATCAAGGCTTGATTCGTTGCATTTGCTGATTTGAAATACATTAAGTGCTCACGTTAAAAATGTGATATTGTCTCTTCAAGCTGGCTCTAACTCACCCCTGTTCTTTGGTATCCTTGGTGACAAAATAGTTCTTTATCATATCTTATCATATCATTTCATATATTTTTCTTATTACTGTTTACATTTTTTTAAGATTTTCATTCTGATTGCGATTTTTGTTATAACCAATCTCTGTCTATTCTTTTAGGGAATCTTGAGACCTTAAAATATATTAGTCTATGTTATCTGGTGTCTTGCTGCCAACTTCTTTGTGTATTCAGTGCTGTCCTTCAAGGTGGTTTAGACCAGGGGGATACAAATTTTTAATAGTCCCTGTATAATCTTTTTACGGATTGTAGTCTATTCACTACTGTTTTGGATTTTCCAAAGGGTCCATCTTTGGAACTTAAATTTGCCTAAGCAACAAAACTACCAAATTGGTCCCATGTGAAGCTCCAGTAGACAGTTGCTAGCCCCAGTTTCTATGAGCTAATTGGCTAGACAATAAGTATGTAAGTGGCTACTATGCAAGAATAACTGTGCTAAATACTGGTGATATAAAAAAGTAAAGGACAGATCTTTTCTTTCAGGAGCTCGTAATCTAAAGGGTAAAACAATATGTTTAAAAATATACAAACAACCTTATGTACATACTAAATGGGAAAAACCAGAATAAGTTAGGAACTATAAATAAGAGAGCCTAGAAAAGGTTTCCTATAGAAGATGATATTTTAACTGCAACATAAAGGAAGCCAGGAGTTTGAAATAAGGAGGGAAAGCATCCCAGACATGAGGGGAAAGAAAGAGAACATGTACAGTGCCAAGGAATAAAATATCATTTATAGGGAACAGCAAAGAGGTCAGCATCACTAGAATGAAGAGTATGTAGGGTAGGGCATGAAGTTTATGAAGTTTAGAGAGGAGAAGGGGTGTGTGTGTGTGTGTGTGTGTGTGTGTGTGTGTGTGCGCGCACGCGCGCCTGCGCAAGGAATTCTGAACACCAAGCATAACGTTTTGTCCTTGATCTTGGAGGTGATAGGAAGCCACTTTGGTGGCTGAATGGAAGATAGACTATAGTAGGGAAAGATTTGTGACAAGCAAAATAACCAGAAATCTAATGAATGCTAGATGGAAAACTCTTCCACTTCAGAACTTCAAACCTGTAGCTCTGCTCTTACTCTTAGCATTGGAATTGAATGTGTGATTTATTTGGGACCCAAAATAATAGCACTACCAGCCTCCCTTGTTCTGACCCAAAGGACAGAATCTAATATCCTCCTTTGACTGAAAGTGATAGAGTTTAATGTCTGACTCTGTTTCACAGTTCTTACCTCAGTCATTTGGCTATAAACTGATTTTTTTTTTATCCTGGGCTGGAAAAAGAACCTACTGCAGGTTCTTCTAAGATTTATTCATTACTCCTTGTTATTATACTCTTCAAAGATTTGGATACGGAAGTTGTGGCTAGAGCTGGGCTGTACCTCCTCCTACTACTCTAATATCTTTACTTTTCTCCCATGTTTATTTGCTTATTTATTTATGTGTTTGTTTGAGAGTAGACTTCCCAATGTTTTTTTTTAATTAATTTATTTATTTAATATTTTTAGTTTTCAGCATTGATTTTCACAAGAGCTTGAATTTGTCCCCATTTCTACCCTCCTTCCCACTCCAAGATGGCATATATTCTGATTGCCCCATTCCCCAGTCAGCCATCCCTTTGCTCACCCCCCTCTCCCCATTCCCTTTTCCTTTACTTTCTTGTAGGGCAAGACAGATTCCTATGCCCTATTGCCTGAATATCTTATTTCCTAGTTGCAAGAAAAACTTTTTTTTTGAGCATCTGCTTTGAAAACATTGAGTTACAAATTCTCTCCTCTCTTCCCTCCCCACCCACCCTCCCTAACAAGGCAAGCAATTCAACACAGGCCACATGTGTATCATTATGTAAAACCCTTCCATAATACTCATGTTGTGAAAGACTAACTATATTTTGCTCCTTCCTATCCTATCCCTCTTTGTTCAATTTTCTCCCTTTACCCTGTCCCTTTTCAAAAGTGTTTGCTTTTGGTTACTTCCTCCCCCATCTGCCCTCCTTTCTATCATCCCACCTTTTTATCTCCCTCCTTCTTTCCTGTGGGGTAAGATAAACATTTGAGTGTTTATGTTATTCCTTCCTCAGGTCAAGTACAATGTGAGCAAGATTTCCTCATCCCCCTTCACCTGCCACCTCTATCCTTCCTTCATAACTGCTTTTTCTTGCTACTTTTATGTGAGATAATTTACCCCAATCTATCTCTCCCTTTCTCTTTCTCTCAATATATTTCTCTTCATCACTTAACTTGATTTTTTTAAAAATATCATCCCTTCATATTCAACTCACCCTGTGCCCTCTTTCTATAGATATATATGTACAGTCCCTTCAGCTACTCTAATGCTGAGGTCTCATGAATTATACACATCATCTTTCCATGTAGGAATGTAAACAAAACAGTTCAACTTTAGTTAGCCCCTTATGATTTCTCTTTCTTGTTTATCTTCTCATGCTTCTCTTGATTCTTGTGTTTGAAAGTCAAATTTTCTATTCAGTTCTGGTCTTTTTACTGAGAAAGCTTGAAAGTCCTCTATTTTACTGAAAATTCATATTTTGCCTTGGAGCATGATACTCGGTTTTGCTGGGTAGGTGATTCTTGGTTCTAATCCTACCTCCATTGAGCTCTGGAATATCATATTCTAAGCCCTTTGATCCCTTAATGTAGAAGCTGCTAGATGCTGTGTTATTCTATTTGTGTTCTCCCAATACTCAAATTGTTTCTTTCTGGCTGCTTGCAGTATTTTCTCCTTGATCTGTGAGCTCTGGAATTTGGCTACAATATTCCTTGGAGTCTTCTTTTTGGGATCTTTTTCAGGAGGTGATTGGTGAATTCTTTCAATTTCTATTTTACCCTCTTGCTCTAGAATATCAGGTCAGATTTCCTTGATAATTTCTTGAAAGATGATATCTAGGCTCTTTTTTTGATCATGGGTTTTAAGTAGTTTAATAATTTTTAAATTCTCTCCTAGATGTATTTCTCAGGTCAGCAATTTTTCCAATGAGATATTTCATCTTGTCTTCCATGTTTTCATTCCTTTGGTTCTCTTTTTTAATATCTTGATTTCTCATAAAGTCACTAGCTTCCACTTACTCCAATCTAATTTTTAAGGTAGTATTTTCTTCAATGGTCTTTTGGGCTTCCTTTTCCGTTTGGCTAATTCTGCCTTTCAAGGCATTCTTCTCCTCATTGGCTTTTTGGAACTATTTTGCCATTTGAGTTTGTCTATTTTTAAGGTGTTATTTTCTTCAGTATTTCCTTGGGTCTCTTTTAGCCAGTCATTGACTTGTTTTTCATGATTTTCTCACATCCTTCACATTTCTCTTCCCAATTTTTCATCTACTTATCTAACTTGCTTTTCCAAAATATTTTTGAGCTCTTCCATGGCCTGAGACCAGTTCATGTTTTTCTTCATGCTTTTGATGTAGGCTTTTTGACTTAATTGACTTCTTCTGCCTGTATATTTTGGTCTTCTTTGTCACCAAAGAAAGATTCCAATGTCTGAGTCTGGATCTGAGTCAATTTTCCCTGCCTGGCCACGTTCCCAGCCAACTAGTTGACCCTTGAGTTTTTCATCAGGGTGTGACTGCTTCTTGAGTATAGAGTACTTTTTCTCAAGATTAAGGGGCTGCACTGTTGTTTTCAGAGGTATTTTTACACAGCAAACACTGCCACACCAGTGCTCCCCTCCCCCAAGAATTGCCAACACAGACTGTGACTCAGATCTGAGCAGCCTTTGCACTATCACTCTGATCTGCCACTTAATTCCTCCTACCAGGTGGGCCTGGCGTTGGAAGCAAATTCAGTTGTAGTACTGTAGCTGCACCACCTCTGCTGCCCCTGGGGTGGTGGCCAAACCACAAACTCCTTTCACTCTGTCCCTGCATTTTTTCCCCACTATCCTTCTCTGTTGTCCTTGATATTTGTGGGTTTAGAAGTCTGGTAACTGCCAGAGCTCAGTGATTCAGGGCACTAGGGCCTGTTCCACCTGGCTCCCAGTCTGATTGGTCTAGGCGCAGCCCATGATGGGCTCTATTCCACTCTGTTCCCAGCCCCGTGTGATGTGCCTTACCCAGTGACCATCCAGGCTGTCCTGGGCTGGAGCCCTGCTTCTCTCTGCGATTTTGTGGGGTCTGCATTTCTAGAATTTGTTCAGAGCCATTTTTATAGGTGTTTGGAGAGTCCTGAGGGAGAGCTTTAGGCCAGTTCCTGCTTTCCAGCTGCCATCTTGTCTCTGCCCCCGATTTCCCAGTCTTACTCAGGCTGGAAGGATGGTGGCCAGTTATAGGACCAATGCCAATGTTGTCATGAGATCTTTGACCAGTTCCTAATGCAATTTGGTTAGAACCTGCTCTTGGGATCTAACTACATTTGTGCAAGGCTTAGGGGAAATTCTCTTTGGTTTATCTTGCGGTGGCTCCTGCCACATAAACTCAGTTTTCCCAACCTCAACCTCTGCAGTAGCAGAGATTATAGGCATATAATACCTTCTCAGATCCTGATAGTTTTTAATATGTGCAATTTTTGATATGAATAAGTTTTTAATACTTTATTTTAAATTTAATGTCTTAGACTTAATGTATTTCTTCTCAGTTTGCATACATGATTTCTATGTGTCAAAATATATGTATAATGACTGTCATAAATACAGTAGGGCATCTCTATTTCCAACATGTGGCCTAATTTTGCATTTCATTTTTAACTGAACAAATCATTTGTTCCCTGTTTCCTTCATTTAGTTCTGTGTAGAAAGCTATTATTTCCAAATATTACATAAGTGGGTCAAATCTGTTTATCCTTTGTTGTTGATCTTTTTATTTAGTTTGGCACATTCTAAGTATGGAATATTTGAGTTCCCTAGTATTATGTTTTATATTTCATTTTGTATCAACATTGATATTTCATTTTGTATCACCATTAATATTTCTTTTGTGAATTTAATTGGTACATTTTTTGTATGTAAATAAAAATTGTTATGAGTTTCTTATTTATTTTCTTTTTATTATTATGTAATGTCTTCATTTGTTTTTACTATTTTTTTTCTAATTAGAATTCCATTTCATTAGGTTCCACTATTGTTATCTTTGATTTTTAAATGTACAATTTTATTATAAATTTCAAAGCAATCTATTAATTTTAACTTAGCTATATAACTTTTCATTACATATGTTTCTTCTAAGCAAAATATTTTTCATTAGATGTGGTTCCTCTAAAAGAATATTGATGAGCTTGATTCATTCTGTAAATTTTTCACCTTTAGAAAGAATGTACACATCTACATTTATTGTCATAAGTAATAAGTTAGAATTGTTTTTGCAGTCAGAAAAAAATTTCAGCTTTGTAGCAGGGAAAGGTTATTGTAGAGTTGTTACTGGCTGTGATAGAGGACAGCTCTACTCCTGCTCCTCATACAAAGGGAATTCAATGTAATTTGAGAAAGCATCATCATTTAAGGCCCAGTGAAAGTTATTATATTCACAGCAGTCATGTGTTCTCTCACTTTACTCAGCTGCCATAACTGTTCAATAGCTTCTTTCCCCAAGGTTATTTTCCCCTCCTAATTCCACAAAGATTTTGACATTCCACATTTATTACCAGAAGCAATGAGAGTAGCCAGGTAAAACAACAGCCAGTGCATCATTTCTTTATTTCAAACTAAACAAAACAACAACCAAAAAAAAAAAAAACTTATGCCTATCATTTCCATATTGTCATTGCTCCAAAGGCCATATTCAGATGACCCATCTAAACAAAAACTAACGAAACCATGACTCAAGCAAGGGATGATTGAGTACAGGTGTGTGACCTAGTACATGCCTAAAATCAGAAGGCAGTCAGAGCAATGGTCTCTGGGGCCCAGTTAGCTGCTTGCCAGGGCAGACTCATTGGACTAATGTGCAGACAAGAAATGAGATCATCAGACAATATTCTCTCATGAAGTAAGGGCCAGTTATAATGATAAGAATCAGAACTTAAGAATGACCAATAAAGAAACAAATAATGACCATGGAAACAGATGCTTTTGCATATTACCAGAAAATAGAAGGTGTACTAGAACTCTGTATTCTCTGAAAGCCAGCTGAAGATGAATTATGGCCATGATTTCCTATATGGCATATTACTCACAAGTTTTCCTGGAACCTAGAAATAACAACAAAAATAAAAATACCAAGGCTGCAATTCTTCATTGGCATTAAAAAATCATTTGGGACTTTTTGTGTGTGGTGGGTTTGAAATAGGAGCAACTTAGAAGACAAAAAAGGAAGGTACTTTTCAATTCCAGTTAGGACCTATTTTGCCTTCAAACTCAAACCAAATAAGGCAAAGTAGAAGCCTCATAATAACACAGCATCTAATGATCTTAGACTATAAAATATCTCTGAAATCTTTGCTGTCATTAAGTATATTGTGCATGGTTGTGACTTTAAATTTATTCCTCTAAAAATAAAATTCAATTTGTATCTAGAAGTTATTCTGAGTTTTTAATACATGCTAACAAATAATAGCATTTTAGATTATCTAGTAGCAGTTTTGGAACCAGTCATCTTTTGAAGTATTTAGTCTCTTGGTTAGATTGTTGAAATCAATTAATGAAAAAACATTTATTAAGTGTTTATTTTCTGCCAGCCACTTAATGCCTAGTGCTAAGGATTTAAAAGAAAAACAAAAACAATCCCTTCCCACAAGGAGGGTGTGTTAGAAAATTTGGATATTTCAGGAATTTTATCATAAATGGAGAAAAAAAAGTTATGTCATCCAATCTCTCATTTTCCAGATGAGGAAACTAAGCCCAGGATAGTCAAATGACTTGTCCAAGGACAGAGAGGTAGCAGAACCAAGGATTCAAACCCAGGTTTACTGGCTTAAGTTGAGTATTCTTCCTTCAGTGTTTTCAGCATTTCTAAGTTTCTCTATCTTGTTAGAGTGCTCTCCTCTCACCTGCCAATGAAGGACTATAAGATCATGAATCTATAGGTAGAAAGAGACAGAGGGGTCATCAAGTCCAAGCCTCTCCTTTTACAAATAAGGAAAATGACACATAGAATATTTGAGAGTTATGTAAAGTCATTTGGGTTATATATTTCAGAAGCAGAGATTGAACCCACATCCTTTGACTCTAGTTCCACTGCCTCATCAATTGGAAGAATCCATATAGTATCCAATCGCCCAACTCAATGAAAACTACAATACAGCCAAAAGCCATATTTATTTATTGAAGTTTTGATGCAGCCGAGAAGATTTGTATAAACCAGATGAATGAAATGAAAAGAGAATATAAATTATATATATAGACATATAAACACACATACATATGTACTCAACTTTTTATTCACGTCTTCACAGAAATATCCATATATATAGATCTACATCTATATGTCTAAGATAAGATATGCCCTACATATGTAAATGTATATATCTGTATCATCTATTTCTATAGCTATATCTACATTCACATTAATAGCCATATAAATATATATATATATATGTATATATATACATATATATCTACATCCACAATGCTATCTCTATATGTAACACATTCTTTGTCTCTTCAAATTCCTAGACATCTTTAATTTTTGTGTATCTATCTATTTCTCTATCTATCTATCCATCTATCTGAACATGGTGTTCACTAACTGAGGCTGGAAGTACAGTGGACACTCATAGGCTTGATCTACAAAATTGATTAACATGCATTGACTTGCTCCATTTTTAATCTGGGCCTGTTTACCTGTGATTAAGTGATATCCTTCTTGGTGGCCTTCCTCTCTCAGGGGATAACCATATTGTTGCTACACTCGTGATGGACACTCAATTGACTTGAACTGACTGCAGCTCAGAAGTCCCAACCTCAAGTGACCCATTAGCCTCAGTCTCCTAAGAAGAAGAAATTGCAGACATGCTTGGGCAGAAATCAAGATATAAAAGAATTAAATTTGAAAGGAGATCTCAAATACTGAAAATGTATCATTCAGGAAATCTGAACATTCTCTTCAGTGGATTTCTAATATTGTACTTTCCAAACTCTAGTTACTTTAGATAAAAGTTATTGAAGAACATTTTTTTTGTCTCAATCCTCCTATCTCCTACTCAATGCTGTTTCTTCATTGTTTGTTTTTTGGTTTTGTCTTATTTGGACTTCAGAGTTAATTTTGAGAAATGTGATATTTGTATTGATGTTCCTCCAAGTGGAGTATTCTGTGAGATTTCCTTCTCACTGTGGATTATTCTCTGTTTGTTCTGGACAGCGATTCAACCTAGAGAATGGAGATGTAATTTGCTTTAATCAATGGATTTCTTGCCAGGCATATATGCAAAGCTTCTTTTATTTCTAGTTCAAATGTTTGTTTTTTTCTGGTGATTGGTTTTGCTTTGCCGGTATTTATTCTGTGACCCATGGCTTAGGAGTATTATTTTTAGGAAGTAGCAGACAAAAAACTTTCTGTGGTGCCAGCTGAATTTAGTGTGGGTTTTAAATGTCTCCTTTTTGTTTTCCCAAGCAAATTTGCCAATATATTTCCATGTCAAAGTACTAGAGGAAAATCTTTGTGAATATAAAAGCTGTATTTTATTAAAGTGAGAATTTTGCATTTTCAGTGGTTACCAAAGGTTTCACAATAAGTAAGGTAAGCATTTTTACATTTTCAATGCTATTTGTTTAACAAATATCTATTCAGAACATGTTATGTGATGGTGTCTATCAGGAGTAGAAAAAAGAGAAACTTGCCATTACAGAGCGTACAATCCAGTGATTAGCACACCACTGGTACACAAATTACCCAAAGAGAAGACAGAACATTAAAGAATAATAAGTGGTACAAATAATAAGGCACCACACTTTCCTAGACCCCGGTCTATGTATACTGTGTTTCAGACAAGCATTATCTACCGAACTAGGATTACATAAGATAATAGAGGATACAGGATCTTCTGGTGACCCTGTAATCTGCAGCTTCTTGATATTAATTAGCAAGGTGATTCCATAATTTATTGTAAGATTTTGTGCATTAGTGTCTTGGAAATGTCATAAATACTACAGGTTGATTCCTGAAATTTTCAGAAGATTTTTTTTAAAGGCATATAATTAGGTTTAGTCAATTACAATTTGTTGCTTAGTTCCTACAGCCCTTTTTCTAAATACTACATGATGATTTGTAATTTATTTCAGGATTTTTAAAAATTATTTGAGGGGGTCATTGATTACTTTGTTTCTCTGATGCAGGTTACGGACCCCTTTTCAGAAAGTGTTGAATGCATAAACTAAAGTGTTATTAATAGTTGGAGGACAAAGACCATGTCATATTTATTCTTCTATTCACCTCCATTCCATTACCTAAAATAATAAATTACATATAAAAGCTGTTAAATATATGTTGGATAAATGGAAAAAATAATGGTGCCACAGAGAGAGTCCTGGTATTAGAATCCCAAGATAGAGTTTTGAGTGTTTGTTCAACAATTCTTAGCTGTGTCACTGTTGTCAAGTCACTTAATGCTTAAATTAAATACATGTTTCCTCACTATTAAGTTGAGGTAGGAATCATTTTACTATTTACTTCTTAGGGCTGTTATGTGGAAGGAATCTTGTAAACCATAGCAATTTGCATGATGTTCAGGTAACCTAATAATAAAATATATGGTTGTCTATGAAGAAGTGATATTGGGTTCCTATAAAATGTATTCTAGTAGTTCAGACTAGGATTCCATGTTACCTTTTAGAGAAAAGATTTTCCAAATATTGACTTTAATTGAAGAAAAAGTTGTAACTAATGATATTTCGGATTTTACATTAGTGAACATTTTATGCATAGACCAAGTATTAGCAGTTCACATTTCTGTTACTTTTATGATATAAGAACGGGCAGAGCCAAGATGGTGGCTGGAAAGCAGGGGCTAGTATGAGCTAACCGCCAAGTCCCTCCAAAAACCTATAAAAAAGACTCTGAACCAATTCTAGACCTGCAGAACCCACAAAACAGCAGAGGGAAGCAGGTCTCTAGCCAGGACAGCCTGGACGGTTGCTGGGTGAGATCTTTTACACACAGAGCTAGGAGTAAAGTCGAGCAGAGCCCAGCATAGGGCGCGGACCAACCAAAGCACGAGCTGGGCGGAGCGTACCCTGGCATCCTGAATCAGTGAGCTGCAGCAGTAACCAGACTTCTCAAACCACAAACACCAAAGAAAACAGAGAAGGTTAGTGGGCAAAGCTGCTGTGGACAGGAGGATAGAGTTCGTGGTTCAGCCACCACCCCAGGGGCAGCAGAGGTGGGGCAGCTACAGAACTACAGCTGCAGTTGCTTCTGGCCCCAGGCATACCCTGTGGGAGGAAGTAAGTGGCAGATCAGAGAAGGAGTAAAGAGCCTGCTGAAGATCTTAGTCCAGTCCAGGTTGGGGGTTCTTGGGGAAGGAGGAGTGCCAGTGTGGCAGAGCTGGCTGTAATACCTCTGAAATCAACAGCGCATCCCCCCAAGCTTGGAACATAGAACTCTTCAGTCTACACGCAGCCATACCCCGCTGAAAAACTCAAGAGTCAAGTAAGTTGACTGGGAACATGGCCAGGCAGAGAAAACCCACTCAGATTCAGTCTCAGACTCTAGAATCTTTCTTTGGTGACAAAGAAGACCAAAACATATAGCCAGAAGAAGTCAACAAAGTCAAAGAGCCTACATCAAAAACCTCCAAGAAAAACACGAACTGGTCTCAGGCCATGGAAGAGTTCAAAAAGGATTTAGAAAAGCAAGTTAGAGAAGTAGAGGAAAAACTGGGAAGAGAAATGAGAAGGATGTGAGAAAACCATGAAAAACAAGTCAATGACTTGCTAAAGGAGACCCCCAAAAATATTGAAAAATATACTGAAGAAAACAACACCTTAAAAAATAGACTAACTGAAATGGCAAAAGAGCTCCAAAAAGCCAATGAGGAGAAGAATTCCTTGAAAGGCAGAATT
>CM053623.1:259399847-259411700 GCA_028646595.1 Phalanger gymnotis | reverse complement strand
CCATATTTTGCCTTGGAGCATGATACTCAGTTTTGCTCAGTAGGTGATTCTTGGTTTTAAAGTACTCTGGACCTCTGGAATATCATATTCTAAGCCCTTTGATTCCTTAATGTAGAAGCTGCTAGATCTTGTGTTGTCCTGACTGTGTTTCCATAATACTCAAATTGTTTCTTTCTGGCTGCTTGCAGTATGTTATCTGTTATCTGAAAGCTCTGGAATTTGGCAACAATATTCCTGGGATCTTTTTGCAGAGGCAATCACTGGATTCTTTAAATTTCTCTTTTACCCTCTGGCTCTAGAATATCAGGTCAGTTCTCCTTGATAATTTCTTGAAAAATGATATCTAGGCTCCTTTTTTGATCATAGCTTTCAGGTAGCCCAATAATTTTTAAGTTATCTCTCCTGGATCTATTTTCCAGGTCAGTGGTTTTTCCAATGAGGTATTTCACAATGTCTCCCACTTTTTCATTCCTTTGGTTCTGTTTGATAATATCTTGATTTCTCATCAAGCCACTAGCTTCCACTTGCTCCCATCTAATTTTTAAGCTAGTATTTTCTTCAGTGGTCTTTTGGACCTTCTTTTCCATTTGGCTACTTCTGCCTTTCAAGGCATTCTTCTCCTCATTGGCTTTTTGGAGCTCTTTTGCCATTTGAGTTAGTCTATTTTTTGAGGTGTTATTTTCATAAGTATTTTTTGGGTCTCCTTTAGCCAGTCATTGACTTGTTTTTCATAGTTTTCTAACATCGTTCTCATTTCTCTTCCCAATTTTTCCTCTACTACTCTAACTTGCTTTTCCAAATCCTTTTTCAGCTCTTCGATGGCCTGACACCAGTTCATGTTTTTCTTGGAGGTTTTCAATGTAGGCTATTTGATTTTGTTGACTTCTTCTGGCTGTACGATTCGACCTTCTTTGTCACCAAAAAAGATTCTAAAGTTTAAGTCTGAATCTGAGTCAATTTTCCCTGCCTGGCCATGTTCCCAGTCAAATACTTGTTCCTTGAGTTTTTTATCAGGGTATGACTGCTTGTAGAGTTGAGAGTACTTTGTTCCAAGCTTGAGTGCATATGCTGTTGTTTTCAGAGCTATTTCTACACAGCAAGCTCTGGCACACCAGTGCTCCTTCTCCCCCAGGAACCACCAGCCCTGACTCAATTCAAATCTAAGCTGGCTCTGCACTCCCACTCTCATCTATCAGTTAATTCCTCCCATCAGGTGGATCTGGGGCCAGAAGCAACTGCAGCGGTAGTTCTGTAGCTACACCACCTCCTCTGTCCCTGGGGCAGTGGCTAAACTGCAAACTCTTTTCACTCTGTCCCAGCAGCTTTTCCCACTAATGTTCTCTGTTGTCTTTGGTGTTTGTGGCTTGAGAAATCTGGTTACTGCCACAGTTCACTGATTCAGGGCACTAGGGACTGTTCTGCTTGGCTCCTGGTCTGGTTGGTCCAGGCTCTGCTCCACTCTGCTCCCAGCTCCGTGCATGACAGACCTTACCCACTGACCATCCAGGCTATCCGGGGCTGGAGCCCTGCTTCCCTCTGCTATTTCATGGGTTCTGCAGTTCTAGAATTTCTTCAGGGACATTTTTTATCGGTGTTTGGAGGGTCCTCAGCAAGAGCCTTAGGCAAGTCCCTGCTTTCCAGCCACCAACTTGGCTCTGCCCCCACACCCCAAATTCTTTATATGATACAAGTATGATACTGATACCTACCCTGGGAAGGTCCAAAACAGAGAAAGAAAATTATAGAACAATTTACCTAAAGAATATAGATGAAAAATTTTAAATAAAATATTTGCAAAAAAGATTAGAGCAACTTATCATGAGAATAATGGTGATCACTATGTCCAGGTAGGATTTTTTATTGTGAATGAAGGGCTGGTTAAATAATTGGAAAACTGTCATTCTAATCATCAATATCAGTAACAATAATAATAGAAGACATATGATTACCTCAATAGATACAGAAAAAAAGCTACTGAAAAAATGTGATAACCATTCCTATGAAAAATGCTAGAGAGGACAGGAATAAATGGAGTCTTCTTTAAATTGATAAGTAAGGTCTACCTTAATCCTTCAGCAAGCATTATATGTAATGGAGACAAGCTAGAAGCATTTCCAGTGAGACTGGGGGTGAAACAAGGATGTCCATTATCACCACTATTATTGAATATGGTACTAGAAGTGTTAGCTTTAGCAAAAAGAGGGAAAAAAAGAAATTGAAGGAATCAGAATAGTCAAAGTAGAATCAAAAATATAATTCTTTACAGGTGATATGATGATATACTTAGTGATTCCTAGAGAATCAAGTAAAAAAAACTACTTGAAATAATAAACAACTTTAGCAAAGTTGCAGGATATAAAATAAACCCACATAAACATTGGCATATCTATGTTAATAACAAAGCCCACCAGTACGAGATAGAAAGAGTATCTATAATCATCCTCCTATATAGTCTTATAGATTCATATGTATCTATGCAAGACTGTACTATGCTTATTTATCCTCTGTTTCTCTGCGGGTGCATAACCACTTCCTTCATAAGTACAAGTCTCCCCATATTTTTCTAAATTCACGAACTCCTCATTTCCTACACCACAGCAATATTCCATCCTTATACTAATTATTTTAGTGTAAATAAATACTGATTTATATGGCTGACAAGTAGTGTAGTTTCCCTATTTTTCTCTATAAATAAATATTTTAGCTTAAACTTTGTCTAAAATCATGATTATTAACCCTGCTTTTTCCCCCTAATAAATTATACTCCTTATCTCTCCTTTATGTTGATGTTTATTTCTTACTTCATATACATCCTGACTCTACTACTTTACTGCTTTTCGCTACCTTGACCTACTTTTACTTAGCCTACTCCCCCCACCAAAGATCCCTCCTTTATCTTCCCATTTCTATTAATCTAAAAACCCTTCTTTTAGCCTCATTTATCCTAATCCCTCACTCTCTCCTCTAGAATTCCCTGCCTTATCCTCTTCCTCCTCCCTATCCGCTTAGTCATTTATTTTTCTCTGAATTTCTAAGACTTTTGTACCCTTCTACCTTTTTAAAGTCATTCCTGATGAAATTAGGGTTCAAGAAATACCAGCCCTCTTGCTCCATCTAATTCTTCTGTGTCAGTTCTTCCTATCAGACCTCATTTGTATAAAATAATTACTCTTTTTACTTGTGTGTAAACAGTTTTACATTTTGAAATCATGTCATACTCAGGTCTCCTCAATGTTTTTATGAATATCCAATTACTAATAAGATTCTTAGACATATATTTTGCATTTCCTCATATAAAAGGTAAAGAGTCTGCCTTTATTGAGTCCCTTGTAATTGGCCTTTGATATGTACCTTACATTTCTCTTAGATCCTGTATGTCAAATCTTCAATGGAGCTCAATAGAGCTCCATTTTTTTTTTTTAAACAAATTCCTGGAAGTCTGAAAATTCATTAAATGTCCTTTTTTTTTCATTCGGGATTATATTTAACTTTGCTGGATATGATATTTTTGGCCACAACCCCAGTTACTTTGCTCTTCAATATATGGTGTTCCAAGACCTGCAGTCTTTTAGTGTCACCACCGCTAGGTCTTGTGTGATTCTAATTGTGGAGCCACAATATTTATTTTTTGTTGCTTTTAATATTTTATCCTTGATCTGGTGGCTCTGGAATTTCATGATTATGTTACTGTACATTTTTTTCTATTTCTACTTTCTCCTCTTGTTCTAATGCATCAGAACAATTTTCTTTAATTATTTCTTGAGTTATTGTATGAAGATTTTTTATTGTGATTTTTACAAATTTATTGTAATTTTTATTGTAATTTTTAGGTGGTCTGATTATTCTTGTTTTCTCTTCTTGATCTGTTCTCCAGATCACTTGTCTTTTTTTTTATTACAAGATTTTTCACATTCTCTTCTATTTTTTTCATTCTTTCTCTTTTGTTTTATTATTTCTTGGTCTCTTATAAGTTTGTTGGTT
This sequence comes from Phalanger gymnotis, assembly GCA_028646595.1. NCBI lineage: Eukaryota > Metazoa > Chordata > Mammalia > Diprotodontia > Phalangeridae > Phalanger > Phalanger gymnotis. The sequence goes on along the minus strand of CM053623.1, from coordinate 259,407,719 downwards.
TCCTCTTGCCCAATACTAATTTTTAAGAAATAGTTTTCTTCCTTAAGATTCTGGATCTCTGACTTAGAAAGAAAAATCCTATTTAAAGTTAATGCAGACATTAGAAAATATTTAGAGTCTATCTGCCAAAACAAACCCAGGGACTATATAAACGCAATTACAAAATACTTTTCACACAAATAAAGTCAGATCTAAATAGTTGGAAAAACATCAGTTATTCACAGATAGGTCAAGGTAATACAATAAAAATGACAATTATGCCTAATTTAATTTATTTATTCAGTGCTGTACCAATCAAACTCGCCAAAAATTATTTTATGGAGCTAGAAAAATAATATGAAAATTCATCTGGAAGAACAAAAGGTCCAGAATTTCAAGGGGATTAATGAAAAAAAATGCTAAAGGAGGTGGGATAGCCATATCAGATCTTAAATAATATTATAAAGCAGCTAGCATCACAACCACTTCATACTGGCTAAGAAATAGAGAGGTAGATCAGTGGAATTGGTTAAGTACACAAGATAGAGTAGTCAATGATTACAGCTATCTAATCTTTGATAAACCTAAAGACTCTAGCTTCGGGGACAAGAATTCACTGTTTAACAAAAACTCCTTCAAAAATGAAAATAGTACGGCAGAAACTAGGCATAGGCCAATGTCTGACACCAGATACCAAAATAAAATTCAAACAGGGACATGATCTATGTATAAAGGCTGATACTATAAACAAGGAAACGAAGGAATAGTTTATCTGTTAGATTTATGGAGAATGGAGTCATTTATGAGCAAACAAGATATAGAGAACATTGTGAAATGCAAAATGGATAATTTCATTACATTAAATTGAAAAGTTTTTGCACAAACAAAGCCAATGCCACCAAGAATAGGAGAGAAGCGGGAAACTAGGAAAGAATTTTTACAACTAGTGTTTCTGATAAAGGCCTCATTTCTAAAATATATAGAGAACTGAGTTAAATTTATAAGAATGCAAGTCATTCCCCAATTGATAAATGGTCAAAGGATATGAACAGGCAGTTTTCAGAGAAAGAAATTAAAGCTATTTATGGTCACATGAAAAAAGTGCTTTAAATCCCTATTGATTAGAGAGATGTAAATCAAAACAACTCTGAGGTATCACATCACACTTGTCAGATTGGCTAACATGAAAAAAAAACAGGAAAATTATAAATGTTGGAAAAAGTTTTGGAAACTTGGAACACCAAATCATTGTTGGTAGAGCTGTGAGCTGATCCAACCATTCAGGACAGCAATTTGGAACTATGTCCAAAGGGTTATAAAAATGTGCATACCCTTTGACCCAGCAATGATACTTCTAGGGCTGAATCCCAAAGAGATCATAAAAATGAGAAAAAGACCCACACGTACAAAATTATTTACAGCACCTCTTTTTGTGGTGGCCCAGAACTGGAAATGAAGAGGATACCCATCAATTGGGGAATGGCTGAACAAGTTGTGGTATCTTAATGTAATGGAATATTATTGTGCTTATAAGACATGATGAGATTTCATTGATCATAATTCTTCTTTACAAATTGATTATTGGGAAAATAAGTTTAATGTGAAGGTATGTGTAAAATCAATATCAGATTACATGCTGTTTGGGGGGGCAGGGGGTGAGGAGAAGGAGGGAGAGAAAATTTGGAATTAAAAAACTTGTGGAACTGAATGCTGTAAACTAAAAAATAATAATTTTTAAAAAGAACACAAAAAAGAAAGGTCCCTTCCAGCTATGGAATTCTATGATTCTTTAATTTGGTAATGGATGCAATTTTTGTCTATTCACATTTACAGCTATACTTCAGCCTACAGGGTTTAAAGAAATTGGATTTATGTTAGCTTGTGGTTTCTAGCTAAGGAGATCTTGAAAAGGTATTATAGAGGTATAAAGCCCATCCTCTGAGATGGTGATAAAATGTTCCTATGTTGTCAATGTAAACGACTGTCAATATCTTTGGTTTTATGAGAACGATGAAAATATAATTAATACATTCAATTTCTAGTGCCACCTGCTTTAGTGGCCATAATAAAGGTCACACAATCATAGATGTGGAACTGGCAGAGACATTTGAGTTCATTGAATTCACTTATCTCATTATATAGATGAATAAACTGACCTCTAGAGAGGTTATGAGATATATACAGGGTCACATGGTTACCAAGCACCCAAAGGAGCATTTGAATGCAGTTCTTCTTGTCCCCATATCCAGCATTTCACTCATTGTATCACACTGCCTCTCCAAGTAGCTATGAATGAATTCTTTATGGAAAAATCCTGGACATAAAATATCTAGAATCTTTGGGACCTGCAAATTCTATCATTTTTTTTTCTTCCCCACTCTCTATATATGTAAATGTAATATAAAATGTTTGTCAGAGTTTGAATAAAAGGTTTTAATATGAAAGAAAAGAAATGATGAGTAAGCAGACTTTGGGAAACCTGGAAAGACTTATATGAACTGATGCTGAGTGAAATGAACAGAATGAGGAGAACATCGTATATAGTAACAACCAAAGGGTGCAGGAACTGATTTTGATAGGCTTAGTCCTTTTCAGCAATGCAAGTACCTAAAGGTTTTCCAAAGGACTCATGTTGGAAAATGCTATCCACATTCAGAGAACAAACTAGGGAGTTGGAATGCAGAGTGAAGCAGACTCTTTTCTCTTTTGTTTTTTTTTCTTTTGGTTTCTCCAAATTCATTATGATTCTTCTATGCAACATGACTAATGTGAAAATTTGTTTAATAAGAATGTATGTGTAGAGCCCATATCCGATTGCATGCTGTCTTGGGGAGGGAGGGGGAAGAAGGGGGATAAAATTTAAAATTTATGGAAATGAATGTTGAAAACTGAAAATAAATAAATTAAATGTTATAAAAAGATTCTGTATCTCTTTTTGAACTCGATTTTCTTTTCATAATCTCTTTGTATTTCATGGATTTTTTAAAAAAAATTCCTCTATATCTGTTATTTGATTTTCAAATTCTTTTAGAAATTTCTCCTATGAATTATTTTTGGGCAGGTGATCATTTTACATTAGTCTTTGGGGTAGGAGAGGCTTTTTTTTACTTCAGTGTCCTCCTCTGAAGATGAACCCCAGTCTTCTCTATTCCCCTTGTAAGTTTCTATGGTTAGATTATTTCTCCTTTGTCTGTTCATTTTTTTTTATTTGTAGCAGCTTATTTTCTGTAATCATTTCTAGCACTGGAGTATGGGTGATGGTACCTCTGGCCTCACATCCTTCTTCAGTTCTCCTCTCTAGCTTGGAATGAAAACCAAGAATTCTGCCTTCCTATAAGCACCCATATCCAGCAGCATCTTGCCCTACTGCTTCTGCACTCACTGGGATTGGTCTAGTTCATTCTCACTCAGGGTTGCCTCTCAGAAGTGCAGCACAAGTGGGATTGATGTTCCTTATCAGCAGAGGCTCCCTCAATCTTCCCTGGTTCTGATGCCTGCCCAGCTCCCTACACTGTCCTGAAAGTGAAAGTTCCTGTGGCTGGGGCTGAGACCACCTCCCAACCAAGGTAGCTCTAGGGCTTGCCACTTATTTCAGTAAAACTAGCCTGGAGGCCTTTACTCTTCCTAGGGACCAAACCTAGGTCCTGGGATTTTTTTTTTTATCTTCTGCTCTTGTCCTGGGAAGACCACAGTTCTCTACAACTCTGGTTCACTTTTAGCTCTCTGTGTTCACCCTGAGGCAGTATTTTTTCTTGTTTGTGGGGGAAATCTTGAGAGCTTGGAATTTTCTGACCTACTCTACCACCTTCCCAGAATCCTCTAAACCTGATTTAGAAAAAGAAATTGAATAAGCCATTAATGCACTCTGTAAGAAAAACATCCCCAGACTAGATGGATTCACAAGTGAATTCTATCAAACATTTAAAAATCAATTAATTCTGATACTATATAATTTTTTGTTGTATAAATAGGCAAAGGAGTCCCATTAAATTCCTTTTATGATACAAATGTTGTGCTGATACCTAAACCCAGAAAAGTAATAACAGAGAAAGAAAAAATATAGACCAATTTCCCTGATGAATATTGATGAAAAAAAATTAAACACTAGCAAAGAGTTTCCAGCAGCATATCACAAATGATTAGGTGGGATTTATACTAGGAATGCAGAGCTGATTCAATATTAGGAAATTTATCAGCATAATTAGATATATCAATAATAATATCAACAGAAATCATATGATTGTATCAATAGATCCACAAAAAGCTTTTAAAAATACAATTCATTCCTATTAAAACCACTGGAAAGTATATGAAAAAAATTGATTTTTTTCCCTTAAAATGATATTATCTACCTAAAATCATCAGTAAGCACTGTCTGTAGTGGGGATAAGCTTTCCCAATAAGATCAAAGATGAAACAAGGATGCCTATTATCACCACTATTATTAAAAATTATACCAGAAAAATGCTAGTTCTAGCAATATGAGAAAAAAATAAATGAAGGAAATTAGAATAGGCAATGAGGAAAAAAAACTATCATTCAGCAAATGATATGATGGTATACTTAGACAATTCTAGAGAATCAACTGAAATCTAGTTGAAATAATTAACAACTTTAGCAAAGTTGCAGGATATAAAAGAAATCCACATATATCTTCAGCATATATGTATGTTACCAACAGCAGAAGAAAATAGAAATTCCATTTAAAGTTACTGTAGGGCAAATAAAATACTTGAGAGTCCACTTGCCAAGATAAACCAAGAAATTATATTAATGGAATTACAAAACACATTTGCAGAAATAAATACAGATCTTGTCATTTGGAGAAATATTAATTGCTTGAGGGTAGGCCTTACCAATGAAATAAAAATGACACCTTTACCTAAATTAACTTAATACATAGTAATCAAACTATCAAAATTTTATTTTATAGAACTAGAGAAAATCATAATAAAATACATCTGTAAGAACAAAAAGTCAAGAATACAAAGAGAATTAAGGGGAAAAAAGGGGGACAATGTAACCTAGTAGTGCCTGATCTCAAACAGTATCGCAAAGTAGTAGTGATCAAAAAAATTTGATACTGGATAAGAAATAGAGTGGTGGAACAATGGAGTAGATTAGGTACACAATACATCATAGTGAATGACCATCATAATCTAGCATTAGACAAACCCAAAATCCAAGCTTTTGCTATAAAATATTGCCGGGAAAACTAGAAAGCAGTTTGGCAGAAACTAGGTATAGACCAACGTCTCAGTCCATATACCAAGAGAGTGTCAAAATGAGCATGATTTAGATATAAAGGGTGATATCATATGCAAATTAGGGAAGCATTGACTTTCTTACCTGTCAGATATATGCAAAAGGGGAAAGAATTATGACCACACAAGGAATATAAATAAGAAGTCTTCAGAAGAAACAATGCTTTCTACATTAATATGAAAATGTTCTAAATTTCTATTGATTAGAGAAATGCAAATTATAGCAACTCTGAGGTACCACCTCACATCTATCAGATTGGCCAATATGACAGGAAAGGGAAATGACAAATATTAAAGGTAGAAAAACTGTGACACTTTGGTGGAGGTGTGAACTGATCCAAAAATTTGGTTGAGCAATTTGGTACTATGCTAATAGTGCAATCAAACTATGCATAACTTTTGACACAGCAATAGCACTTGTAGGTCTGTATCTTAAAGAGATATTTTTTAAAAGAAAAAAAAAAAAGACTTACATGTTTAAAAATATTTACAGCAGTTCTTTTTATGGTGACAAAGAATTGGAAATTGGGGAGAAGCCCATCAATTGTGATACGGCTGAACAAGTTGTATTATATGATTATGATGTATTCCTTTTATATTATTAAAAATGATGACAAGGAAACACTTTCAAAAAAACCTGAAAAGACTTAAATGAACAAAGTAAAGTGAGGGGAACCAGGAGAAAATAATACACAGTAACTGCAGTATTGTCTCAGCAGTATAACAATCTCAGACATTTCAGAAGAATTAAGGATGAAAAATGCTATCCACTTCCAGAGATAAAAACTGATAGTTATTTTTTTTTTCTGATAGATCAAAGCATAGTTTTTTTAAAACATTATTTTTCTTGCCTTTTTGTTTGTTTGTTTTGGTCCACGGTTTATTTATTGGTGATGTTTTGCATGACTGAACATATATAATCTATTTTAAATTGCTTGCTTTCAATAAGGGGAAAGGAAGGATAGAATTTAATTATCAAAAATATAAAAAAGAAGTTAAATTTTTTTACATGTAATTAGAAATGCATGCATATGTAAATACATACACACATATATATTTTAAAAGAGACATGCATTTTATGTAATTACACTTACAGACTTAAAATTTCCAAAATATGTTTCCTTGTCTCTAGCTTATACACTTCATTAGCATAAAAATAACTAATCATAGCACTAGTTAGCAAAAATAATTAGGTAAAATAGGCAATTACCAGATAGTTTACATGATTAATAATACATGTATTCTGTGATAGTAAATAATTCTGCTGCTCAACTAAATTTTGTTGAAATCATTTCTAAGATTATTTTTATATCATAAACTGCAAAAAATGATTTAATGAAGATTTTCACAATTTTTTCTTTGGAAACATTGCTTGCCATGGCTTTCCAGAATAGCCAATTATAGTCCTTTAGATGAAAGTGGGAGAGGAATGTCAAGTCATATAAATGAAAGGCTAGGCGTATTGTTTTATACATTTGAGCTATCATTAAAAGGATGTTGACATGGGAAGGGGAAGTTATCCAGCTTGGGAACTTGGAATAAAGAGCAGAATGCAGCTTGGAGAACAAAGATTTGAAAGGCCTATTTGTACCTATCTATTTATCCATTGTATGTGTATACATATATAAATTTGTGTATGTATATATATATGCATATATATACATATATGTATATACACAAAATATTTAAAGCAACTGTTTGTGGTGGCAAAGAATTGAAAACTAAGAAGGTGCCCACCAATTGGGAAATAGATGAACAAATAAATCACGATATATGGTTATAATAGAATACATTGTGCTATAAGACATGACCAAAGGATTGGTTCCAGAGAAACAAAGAAAACAAGTCATACAATAACAACATTGCAAAGAAGACAAACTTTGAATGACTTAAGAACTTGAATTGATGCAATAATGAACCATGATTCCAGGAAATTATGTGCCAAATGCTATGTTGGGGTCACAGCTGGCTACATTGCATGAGTATAAATTAGCAAGGGCTTCTGCCATTATCTACTTAGAGTCATTTTACATAGCCATCAAATGCTGTAACTAATTTTTCTCCAGCATCCAAGTAATAGGAAGAAGCTATAGCATTATTTGGTGTCATGATAGCAATTCCCTTAAAAGTCCAATTGAGTTTTGAGGACAGAGAGAGGGCATATAACTAGCACACACTTCAGCTTAAAAAATACCATCATTCAGCTCTTCATGTCTAACATTCTCTGTGCCCTGAAAGTAGACATACAATTTTATCATTTTGGATATTTCTTCAAATCGATATTTTTTTCAACACAATGCATAGGCTCTATGGGCTATGTGACGGATAAAGATTACTTGTCATTCTTTTTTTTAATGTGTATTCAACACTTCAACTAATAAGGAAATTGCCTTTTGGAGGGGTCAAAGTGTCATTTGTTTAGCAAGTATATGAGCGCTTACTCAGCCTGAAGCATTAGGTAGATCTCTGCTGTGTCTTTAAGCCAGAAAGTCCTGAACTCTACAATCGCTAACCTTTCTATCAATCAATTTCTCCCCTATACCTTTTATATACTTTTCAATGAATTTTTACTGAAGGTTCATTTAGGGTTGGTATTGAGTGACAGTTATGGAAGCCTAAGGAAAAAAAA
>CM053623.1:259387002-259399347 GCA_028646595.1 Phalanger gymnotis | reverse complement strand
TATACATGATTATGTTTGAGATTATAAATTCGGCTTTCCTACTACACATAGATATGAAGACTTATCTCAGGTCTATCAACCAATCATATATTCCATCTCATATGAAGCAGGACACATCATAGTTATATCCCTCGGAAAATCTTCTTGGACAGGAGCGAATTTTACTTCCCTCCCATTAACCAAACTTTTTTCAGTCCCTTTCAAAAATTGTCCTGTAAGTTTTAAATCTGTAATTACAGAGTAAGAATACAAACATTAGTGCTTTAAAATAACAAGGGCATTTTCCCTACATTCCCAGGTGACCATTCTATGATACTCTTGAAAACAGAAAGTAAGTGTAAATTAATAGTGTATTCAATAGAAATTGAACCATTGGAAAGGATACTTTTGTGACATGTCCAAGTACATGTAGGACATAGTACATACAGAGATTCAGAGTACATACACAGCCATAAAAAACGATCATAAGGAGCAAAGCAAAGCATACACTAAGCTAATAAATTGTAACAGTCTCACTTTATTATTCTTTTGGTAGGGTTAAAATCAAGAAATTGGGGAAGCAGTAAGGCTAGACCCATAGGAGTTAATAATACAAGCCAAGATCAGGAACCATTCCATGCAATTGGAGGTCCCTAGTTACTGTGCTACCTTTAGAAGTCTAGTTTTCTAGCTTTACCCTCTCCAAAGTATAAATGTGATTCTTGATATTCTCTAACTCCTTAAGACTCTGACATTGTTTGCTTCTAAGGGTCTCTTCTGCCTCTCAATTTACATCACTAGAAACTAACCTGGGAATGATGAGAGTTTATTTGTATTGTCCATAGTCCCATAAGTAGTATGGATCAGAGACAGGATTTGAACACAGGTCTTTCTGACTTTAAAATGATCCCTCTATGTTATGTGGCACTCTCTCTCACTATTTTTAACATTATAAGCTCTTAATAAATGTTGTTGTATTGATATTATGGAGGTAGAATATAATAATATATAAATATAAAAATTCAAACGTTTTGAAGTACTTTGTAAACATTTAAAGTAATATCTAAGAAGGATTTTTTGTTGATTTTGCTTTGAATAATTTTTTTTTCTTTAAGATATTCATGTACAGATTTCTTTAGTGAACAAATTGGATTAGATTATTTCTCAAGATCCAATTTTATCTAAAGAGTCAAAGATCCTGAAAATTCTATAAGTGAGAAACAACTTTCCTTTTTTTTTTACAACCTTTTACTTTATCCTTTGTATTTAAATGATACTTTCATTTGTGTGAAGTGTTTTGTAACTTGTGAGTTTGACTGAGAAAAATCACCCATAGACAAACACAAAGTAAAAGTCATAAAAGTACTATTCTTTAGGTAGTAGAAAAACAAGGGGGAACCAAATCTTTTATTGGTGAAGTAGAAAGCATCACTGGAGCTGAGTGGAACTTTACCTAAAAGTCTAGTGAAGGCTGTAGAAAAGGTAAATGGTTGTTGCTAAGACAAATTTTAAGAAATTGACTTCTGAGGAAGCATTCTTTCACATGTATCTATGAATGTGTATATACGTGTACATATATGCATATATACACATACATGGTGGGGAGGCAAGGCAATTGGTGTTAAGTGACTTGCCCACGCACAGCTTATGTAAGTTTGCAAGTATCTGAGGTCAGATTTTAACTCAGGTCCTCCTTACTCCAGGGCCGGTGATCTACTCGTTGTACCCCCTAGCTGCCCCTCTTTTATATATTTTTTATAAATAAGATAAATGTGTAAAACATTAAAATACAGATGCATCTAGCAGTCACTTGTGCAGCAGTCCTACAAATAAGGCTTTGGACATATCTTTAAAAAGGAATTAAAAATATTAAATGCCAGGAAAATGGCATTTATACAGGATAAGATAGCTTTATGTATTACCAAACAGTGATGAAAAGTCAGATTAATACATTTATTGATTAATTCATTCTCAAAACATATTGGAAATACTGGGAATTAGTCAAATAATGGAAGAAAAAGCAAGTGGAAAATGTATTCCGAAGGCAAGAAAGGAGAATATACTCTTGGGAAAATCCTATTTCTTATTAGTGCTAGAATTCATCATTTTTAAATCTGGTCTGTTCTATGACTTCCAGGAGCCAATATGCAAAGTAAGTAGTAAATTGCTATAACTATCCCATATTTACCTCCAAATAACTATAAAATAGCACCTCAAAACAAATAATGGAAAAGCAGAGCCAGAAAAATAAATGTGAAACTTTTTTTTTTTTTTTTTTGCCCAAGGAACCATGGAAGATTAACAAGGAAGGTCTGTCTCACTCAGGAAAAAGGAGAGTGCAGTCCAGGACAAGAAGCATCCCAGCAACCTAGCAGCAAGCCCCACCTCAGTGAACCAGCAAGAAATCCCAAGTCCCACTGCATTAGAGCAGGCAAATGCCAACATCAGAACCCCCACATTCCTCAGAATAGCCAGTGGAGCAGGTTGACTCCAGCTCCAAGAACCAGCAAATGTTTTGGCATAGCTCTGGGCAAACAGACAACCTCCAGCAACAGACTTTCACATGCTTCTGTGTAGCCCCAGGCAAACAGATACTGGTGCCTAAGCAAATACACACCAGACAGTTGGAGGAGCCCCTCTGCCGCATGCTTCAGTCTAGCCTCTGGGAAATGCAGAAATACTGCTCCAGCTTCACCAGACACCAGACACAATCACTAAGACTCCAGCTCAGTACCAGGTAAGCTGCCAGATCCCTATGCCTTCCAGCAGCTCAAGTCACCCTTCACCCAACCCCCTCAATACAGTACTAGACGTAAGGGTCCTCTGTGGGCCCCAGAGCAGCATCAGTGTGGCACCAGGCAAACAGCCATCACTTGCAGCCCCTGGTGCAAGAAGCCTGAGACAGTACCCTTTTGACTCTGGAGCAGAGCTTAAATTTAACAGAAAGTAAAAAAAGGCCAAAATAGATGAAGGAAAAAAAAATTTGTCTATGGAAAGTTATTAGGAAGACAGAGAAGATCAAAATACAAACTCAGAAGTGGACAACAAGGTCGAAACAACTACAGGGGAAAAAATCCAAAGAAAAATGAGAAGTGGTCTCAAACCCAGAAAGAACTCAGGGAAGATCTCAAAAAAGGGCTTAAAAATCAGAGGTAGAAGAAAATATGTGTAGAGAAATGAGAGTTATGCAAGAGAATTATGAAGAAAAAAGAATCAACAGCTTGAAAAAGAAAAAAAAAACCACTGCTCGAAAAGGAGATATGGCCAAATGAAAAAGTAGATAAAAATGTACTGAAAAAAGCAACTCCTTAAAAAGTACAATTGGCCAAATACAAAATGAAGTACAAAACCTGGTGGAGGAAAACAGCTCCTTAAAACTTGGAATTGTCTAAGTGGAAGGTAATGACTCTAGGAGAAATCAAGAGTCAAACAAATTCAAAAGAATAAAAAAAATAGAAGAAAATGTGAAATACCTAATTGGAAAAAAATGACCTGTAAAGTAGTTCCAGGAAAAACAATGTCAGAATTATTGGACTACCTGAAAGCCATGATGTAAAAGAGGATGTGGACAGGATACTTTCATCAGTATTGTCTCAAAGAGGGAAGAGCATACATACTCAGTGGAATATAGAAAACTCTCTATAACAGGAAAGTAGGAGGGGAGGAGAAAGAGTAAAGGCAGGGGAGGGGGGATGGTGGTAAGACTGACAGAAGGGAGGGCAGACCATTGGGGTGGTAGACAGAACTAAAATACTCTTGAGGATGGAAAAGGTGACAGGAGAGGGCAAACAGGAGGAAAAATAGAATGGAGGGAAATTCACAGTAAGTAATTATAACTGTGAAGGTGAATGGGATGAACTCTCCATTAAAATGGAAGCACATAGTAGAGTGGATGAAAAAACTTTATTTTCAAATATAAGACAAGAGAAGCATAAAAAAGTAAACAGAAAAGGAAAGTTTTTTTTTTCCTCTAATGCTCTTATTTCATTTTAAAAATCATTTTTGAGTTCTTCCATGGCCTGAGACCAATTCATATTTTTCTTGGAAGCTTTGGGTACATGAATTTTGACTTTGTTGTTGAGTGAATGTTTGGTTTTCCTTATCATCATAACAACTTTCTATGGTTAGAGATTTTTTTTTCTGTTGCTTGCTCATTTTCCAGCCTATTTCTTGACTTTTTACTTTATGCTAAAATGGGGTTCTGCTTCTCAAGTGGAAAGGGCTCTGTCCCAAGATTCAGGGTTTGTGTGTGTGTGTGTGTGTGTGTGTGTGTGTGTGTGTGTGTGCATTTGTGCATGTGTGTAGCAGTTTTTAGAGGCAATTATGGGGACCTGTAAGTTTTTGGCTCTTCCAAAGTGATATAATCTGGAAAGAGGTGTGGTTACTACTTGCCTATACTGTGCACTCGTTTGTGAGTGACCACAAGCACTCTTTTCTATGGTGACTCTCCTGGGGCTACAAGCTCTAGTGTACTAGTGCTCCTCATATTGGGACTTGGATCCTGGACTATAACCCAAATCCACTTATAGGTAATGCAACAGAGTCCTGCCTCTTGTTCCAGCAAAGGGACCCCTATAAATCTCCTTCTGACCAGTTGTCAGATCCCTTTATGGTTAGTGGACTGAAAGATATGGAGAATGCTACTGCTGCCACTGATTCAGTTGCCCTAGACCCACACATTGTTTGCTGGCCTGGTATGTGCTGGTATGACCTGGGCTGGACTGTGCTTCTCTCTCACCCTGGTGTAACGGACCTTTCCGGCCAACCTTCTAAATTGCCTTGTGTTGGAAAATTGTTTCACTCCATCTTTTTTGTGGTTTCTTCCAATCTAGAATTCATTTAGAGTCCTTATTTAAAGGTATTTGAAGGGGTTTGGGAGAGAGCTCTGGAGAATCCCTGCATTCACACTGCCATCTTGGCTCTGCTTTCTTCCTTTTTAAAAAAATCAAATTAACCAATTCTTTATTTTTTAAATAAAACCAGGTCTTTTAGTTATTAGTTCAATGGTTTTATTATTTTTAATTTATTAATCTCTCCTTTGATTTTCAGGATTTCTAATTTGATATTTAATTGGGCATTTTTAATTTGTTTTCTAGCTTTTTAAATTATGTGCATAATTTATTGAACTGCTTTATCTCCATTGTACTGATGCAGTCATTGAGAGATCTAAATAAATACTGCTTTGGCTACATCTCAGAATTATTGGTATTTTGTCTAATTTTTTCATCCATTTTAATGAAATCATTGATTGTTTCTATGATTTGTTCTTTGACTCACTCATTCTTAATCATTAGATTATTTAGTTTCCAATGAATTTTTAATCTATCTTTCCATGGCTGTTTATTAAATGTAAATTTTTAATGCTTTGTGTTCTGAAAAGAGTGAATTTAATATTTCTGTCTTTGTGCCTTTGATTGTGAGGTTTTTTGTTCTAATGCATGTTCTTTTTATTTAGATGTTATTTGCAACTGGGAACAATGTATATTCCTTTCTGTCTCTATCCAGTTTTCTCCAGAAGGCTATCATATCTAACTTTTCTAAAATTCTATTCACCTTCTTGACATTTTTTTCTTTTTTATTTTGTGATTAGTTTTATTTAGTTCTGAGAAGGAAAAGTTGAGGTCCCCCACTTATAGGGTTTTAATGTCTGTTTCCTCCTCTTGTAACTCGTTTAATTTTTCCTTTAGAAATTTGTATGCTTATACCATTTGGTACATTTTTGTTTAGTATTGATATTACTTCATTGTCTATGGTAACTTTTAGCAAGGTATAGTTACCTTCCTTGCCTTTAAAAATTATATTTACTCCTGCTTTTTCTCTATATGAGATCAGAATTGCTACCTCCCTTTTTTAAACAGCTGAAGCATAACATACTTTGCTCTAGCCTTTTACCTTTAATGTGTGTAATGTGTGTATGTGTGTTTGTGTGTGTTTTTGTGTGCACACGTGCTTCCAACATGTTTCTTGGAAACAACATATTCTTGTTTTTAATCCGCTCTGCTATACACTTCTATTTAATGGAAATGTTCACCATGTTCACATTTACAGTTATGATTACTAACTGTATTTCCCCCCTATTTCCCCTCTATTTATACTTCTCTCTCTCTCTCTCTGTCTCTCTCTCTTTCTCTCTCTCCTTTCCCCCTACCCTTATTTTGCTTCTGACTACTGCCTCCTTCAATATGCCCTCTCTTCTAACAATTCTTCCCCTTTCTTTTCCCTCTCCCCTTCTACTTCTCTATAGGGTAAGATAAGCTTCTATACCCAACTGAGTGTGTATGTTATTCTCTCTTTAAGCCAAAGTTAATGAGTATAAGGTTAAACCATACCTTCGTCCCCATATTTCCTTCCACTGTAATAGGTCTTATACAACTCTGATATAATTTACCCAGTTATACCTCTCTCTTCCCTCTTCTCTCAGTGCAATCCTCTTTCTTATACCTTAATTTTTATACCATCCCATCTAATTTACTGGACTGCTTCTTTGGTGTCTTGGGCTGGGGGCTTTCCTATTGGGGTGGGGGATCCAGGGCTGGTGGATCACCTGTTGCATTTGGGGGCTCCAGGGCTGGCAGCTTGCTTGCTTCTTCAAGACTGGAGGTCTCATTGCTGGCCTTCTGTTCCTTTGGCCTACTGAAACTGGACCACTGATCTTCAGTTGCTGATCTGTGCTGTGTCTGGGAATGTCCTTCTGGCTTGCCTAGAAACTATCTCTTCTGAGCTGCACTCCCCTTTTACTCAATAAGACAGACTTTTCTTATAGTCCTTCTAAATTATCTTGGACTGGAAAATTGTTTCAAAATATCAATATCAATACTTGTTTGGTAAACAAAACAAAAAGAAACAAAGTAGATGCTTTTTAACTGGGGAATAGATAAACAAATTATTTGAGATGCTGATGAAGCATCTGTTTGTAAATGTCCAAAAGACAGTTAATAATGTAGCACTGGAACTACAGAGAAATATTAAAAGAGGAGATAGATAGATAGATAGATAGATAGATAGATAGATAGATAGATAGATAGAGGAGTGAGTCATTTGCTTAAAGTTGTAAATTGAATCATGGGAACTGACAAGGTCACAAAGAGAGAGAGCATAGAGATGTGAGTGTTCTGACTGAATTTGGGGGTATACCAATGATGAGCTGGTAAGGGGTTTAACAACTAGAACTCTGATTTTTTTAAAAGTATGTAAATCACTTTTAAATGCAATCTAAATTATTAGAATTTTATCTGTCAATTTTTAAATCTAAACAATTAAACAAAGAAGCCTTGATTTGTACCATTTGCCTATTTAAGAAGTACAAATGTTCACATTGAAAATTTAATATTTAGGTCAACTTGGCTCCAAAATATCTTTGGGATGATATACCTGTAGTCCAATATGAGATCTTGATGATGGGCACTCCAGTAAGACAAGATTGAGAATCAGTGGTTAGACAGGTTGAAGAAGAACCAAAGTAGAACAATGTTATAAAAACCCAGAGGAGAGAATTTATAGGAAGAGGTCTCACCAGAATCAAATAGTGTAGCAAATTAAAGAAGGCAGAGTACCACACAAAAATTATGTGATTAAGAATCAAGAGTTCACTGAAAAGTTTGGAGAGAATAGTTTTAGTTTAGTGATGCTATCAGAAGCCAGTCCTAAAGGAATTATGAAAGGAAATGAAGGGAAGAGAAGAGAAACAAGGAGCGTATTCAGCTTTTTTCTAGGACTTTAGCTGTAAAGGGAAGAGCCATTAGGTCAATAGTAGTAGGTAAAATAAGGGCACAATACAATCACATAAAGGAACTTTGGATGATGGGAGATATTTTCATATATTTGTAAAAAAAATAATGGATTCAGTAGATGGCAAGGGTTTGAAGATTAGAGAGAAAGAAGGGCTTGGTTTGGGATGTAGGCCACAAGAGGAGACAGGAAAGGAGAGCGACAAGTGTAAGTCAGAATGGTTGGCCCTGATTAAGCCAAGGAACATTTTTCACCTAACTCATAGGAGTAGAAAAAAGGGCTTACAAACAAAGCAATTTGAGGAAGTAAAGTAGAAAAAAAAGAGAGCTCTTGGGGAAGGGACTCAATTTTCTCGGTAAAGTAAAGCCCTCCTATCAGAGGAAGGAGTGGTGATTGTATGTGAAGCTTGAGGAAAGAAGAGGTTTTGCATAACTATTAGGGGAATATAATAGCCAATTCTGTAAGATTAATATGATTATTTTATAGCAAGTACTCAATTGAAATTAGAAAATTAACTTTTATGATGGACTACCCAGAAAAAGTTGCTTGATATCTATCAGCATCCTTTTACAGTATAACAGTAGGAATGGAAAAAGCAGATAGTTAATCTAACTTTGGGATTGTCTGTAACAGGACCAGTTATAGCCGACCCCAAAACATCGCTGGATCTCCCCGCCCAGAACCAGCTGAGATAACCTCAGGGCTCTGAGGTATGGGAGGAACAAGATGGAGTTTGGAGGAAGGGTCTCGCCCTTGTTGGCAACATGGTGCAGGGTTCTTTTCCGGGTTTACCTGTGCACAGGTGAATCATGGGGAGAGGTGGGAAAGAAAGAGGAGGAGAATAGGAGAAGAATAGGCGGAGAGTAGGCGGAGAGTGGGCGGAGAGTAAGCGGACCAAGGCAGTCCTAGTACTATGTAATGAAGGCTATAAAAATCTGTTACTGACTTAATTAAACGGAGCTGCTTACCACCTTGGCTTCCGGCCTCATTCATTGCCCGTGAGATCAGACCTTTGCTGGACAAAGGCCTGGGAGTATGGGGTAAGCGAGTTCCCCAACAATTGTCCAGGCATGAGAAGCAATAGAATAAGGGGTGGGGTGTGTGATTCAAGAGGAGTAGGCAGTATGAAATAAAACTGTGTAATAGTTTCAAAAGGGGAAGAGAGGAAATTGAAGCCAGAGGAGAGATTATGACTTGTTCTACCACTGAGGAATGGAAAGACAAAAGATTGCATTGAGGATGAAGCAAAGATTTAAAAGTAATATATAAGAAGATACAAAATGTCTAATTGACTCTACCTCTCTTCCATTTTTAAAGATTATTTTGCCTGAGTAGTTGAATATCTTTACCTTTCTCATGTATCATTTTTTTTCAGATTTTTGCAAGTAGAATATTCTTTTCATATCTGATTTGATTTACTTTTTTTTCTTAAGCAATTCCACAAATGATGCTTTATTATTTAACATTGTATTTTCTACTGACGTTAGATCTCAGGTTTGCAGAGCATATCACTTTAAATTGCATCTTAAGCTCTTATGCTTTTCAGCATGTATCATTCTATTTTCTTTCTTTTCTTATGAGTCCAGAATGGTCTCCGTTATTCACATTTTTATTTCCTTTAATTTTCTTTTCCTTAGATGGTTCATCATTGCAATATTTCAATCTAAGTGTCATGCTTCTAGATGTTAAAGCCCGTGTGTGTATGTATGAGTTTTTGTACTTTTTTGTTCATTCGTTTTTGTTATTTTTTTCTTTCTAGAAGCAATTGGTAGATTCTTTCTATTGTCGCTTAGTTTTCTGTATTCAGAAGTTTTAGATCACTTTCTTGTATTATTTCCTGCATTACTGTATTTAGATTATTTTATATCTTGTGTTCTTTTTAAAGATGTTTAATCTTTAATTTGTCTGTCATTAATTCAATAAGTATTTACTAAGAGCCTACAATGTAACAAACACTGATACCAGAAAAGGCAGAAGACAATCTTCACCCTCAAGAAGCTCGTAATCTAATGGAGAAGACAAGCAAATGTATACAGACAAGGTATTGGATACACAGGAAATAATTACAGGAGGAAAGGTACTAGAATTAATAAGGGGTGGGAGGAGCTTTCTATAAGAGGTAGCAGGTTAGTTGGGACTTGAAGGAAGCCAGGAAATAGTCATGAGGGGAGAGAGAATTCCAGGCATAGGAGAGAGCCAAATGAAATGCAAAAAGTTGAGATAAAGGTCTTTTCTTTTTTTTCCTGGGGGGCAGAGCCAAGATGGCAGAGTGAAAGCAGGGACTAAGCTGAGCTCTCTCATAAATTCTTTCAGATATCTCTAAAAAGTGAATCTGAACAAATTTGAGAGAGGTAGAATCCACTAGGAGAAAGAGTGTGGCAGATTTCCAGTGCAGGAGAGTTGGGAAGGTTGTCGGTCAGGATCTGTTGCACCAGAGTGGGAGAACACTGAACAAGAGAGACTATACCCAACCACACCACAGTGAGAGAGATTAATAAAATTGAAATTGAGAAAACTATTGGCTTAATGAATAAAATTAAGAGCTAGGTTTATGAAACAAAAATCAAGAAAATTGATAAACCTTTGGCCAATTTGATTTGAAAAAAGAAAGAAGAAAACAAAATTACCAGTTTCAAAAACAAAAAGGGTGAATTCACTTCCAATGAAGAAGAAATTAAAACAACAATTAGGAATTACTTTGCCAAATGGTATCCACATAAATTTGATAATCTTAGGGAAATGGATGAATATTTACAGAAGTATAAATTTCCCAGATTAACAAAAGAGGAAGCAAAATAATGTAATATTAATTAAGGTGGGACTTTTTTTTTTGTTTTTTACTGTTTTCCCTTTTAGAATGCTAAAGTAATTACATACTTACTTTTGATTAAGTCTTACTAGGTCCAAGGCCTCAGGCCCACAACTTTAGGCTAACTAGGTGCAAAACCCTAGTCCTACACTCTTTTGCTGATTAGGTGTTAAGCTTTCAGGCCCTAAGAAGAATATATATACTGGAGGTTAGCATTTTGCTTTGGGGCTCTCTCACTCGCTGTTAGAGTGTTGAGGAGCAAACTCTGGTAGCTGCAGGAGGCCCTGGCTTTGAAAAAACCCAGGTAACTATGGTACGGATGTCTTGATCAGACAAAGCCTTTCTGTTGAATTGTTTTATTTGATCTGTTGATATTTTCTATTTGAAATTTCTATTTGTATTTCCTCTGAAGTTCAGGGTGCTGGCTTTTCCCCTTGAAATAAGTGAATGATATATGCATGTTTGATTTAGGTGAGGTTGTTAATCCTTTAAAGTTGCTTTCCTTCAAAAAGCAGATCAAAGAACTTGTGCTGGCAGCTCCCATGGCTGGTCTTCTGTCTTATACCCCTGCAGCAGCTGCTAGCCACATTGTTGATACAAATAATAAATAATCCCATTGCAGAAAAAGAAATTGAACAAGCCAGAAATGAACTCCCTAGGAAAAAATCTCCAGGGCCAGATAGATTTACAAGCAAATTCTATCAAACATTTAAAGCACAATTACTGCCAATAGTTTATAGACGATTTCGGAAAACAGGCAAAGAAGGATTCCTACTAAATTCTTTTTATGACACGAATATGGTACTAATACCTAAACGTGGAAGAGTCAAAATAGAGAAAGAAAATTATAGACTAATTTCCTTAATGAATATTGATGCAACAATTTTATATAAAATATTAGCAAAAAGATTACAGCAACTTATCACCATAACAATACACTATGACAAGGTAGGATTTAATCCAGGAATGCAAGGCTGGTTTAATATTAGGGAAACCATCAGCATAATTGATTATATCAACAACAAAAGTAGTACAAACCATATGATTATCTCAATACATGCAAAAAAAATCTTTTGACAAAATACAGCACCCATTCTTATTAAAAACACTAGAAAGTGCAGGAACAAATGGAGTCTTCCTTAAAATATATGTAGCACCTATCTATAGGCAAATGAAAAAATGCTCTAAATTATTATTGATTAGATAAATGTAAATCAAAACAATGCTTAGGTACCACATCTCTCCTGTCATATTGACTAACATGACGAAAAGGAAAATAATAAATGCTGGAGAAGATGTGGGAAAATTGAAACATTGTTTCATTGTTGGTGGAGTTTTGAACTGATCTTACCATTCTGGGGAGTAATTTGGAACTATTCCCAAAGGGCTAAAGAAATACCACTTCTAGGGCTGTATCCCAAAGAGATGATAAAAGTGGGAAAAGGACCTGTACATACAAATATATTTATGGCAGCTCTTTTAGTGGTGGCAAAGAATGGGAAATCAAGGAGATGCCCATCAATTGGGGAAAAGCTAAACAAATTGTGGCATATGAATGTAATGGAATACTATTGTGCTATAAGAAATGAGAAGACAGACTTCATTATAACCTGGAAAGACTTATATGAACTGATGCCGAGTGAGGCAAGCAGAAGCAGGAGAATGTTCTACATGATTACAGACAGACGGTATCTGTAAGGACTAACTTCGATAGACTTGGCTCTTCTCATCAATGCAAGGTTCAAAGACAGTTCCAAAAGGCTCATGATGGAAAAATCTATGCATATCCAGAGAAAGAATTATGGAGTCTGAATGCAGATTGAAACAAT
>CM053623.1:259376892-259386902 GCA_028646595.1 Phalanger gymnotis | reverse complement strand
ACTTCGATAGACTTGGCTCTTCTCATCAATGCAAGGTTCAAAGACAGTTCCAAAAGACTCATGATGGAAAAATCTATGCATATCCAGAGAAAGAATTATGGAGTCTGAATGCAGATTGAAACAATCTATTTGCTCTCTCTCTCTCTCTCTCTCTTTCTCTTTCTCTTTCCTTCTTTTTTGATTTTTTTTCTTCTTTCTCGTTGTTCATTCCATTGGTTATAATTCTTCTTTACAAATTGACTATTGTGAAATAAGTTTAGATATCATCCCTTCATATTCAGCTTGCGGTGTCCCTTCTATCTATCTATCTATCTATCTTTCTATCTATCTATCTATCTATCTATCTATCTATCTATCTATCTATCTATCTATCTATCCATCTATCTATCTATCTATCCATCTATTGATCTAGCTATCTATATTCCCTTCAACTACCCTAACAGTGAGAAAGGTCTCACGGGTTACAAATATCATTTTTCCATGTCTGAATGTAAATGATTCAACTTTAATAACTCCCTTAAGGTTTCTTTTTCCTGTTTACCTTTTCATTCTCCTCTTGATTCTTGTATTTGAAAGTCAAATTTTCTGTTTGGCTCTGCTCTTTTCATCAAGAATTCTTGGAAGTCCTCTATTTCATTGAAATTCCATTCCCACCTGAAGTATTATACTCAGTTTTGCTGGTTAGATGATTCTTGGTTTTGATCCTAGCTCCTTTGCCTTCCAGAATATCATATTCCAAGCCCTTTAACCCCTTAGTGTAGAAGCTGCTAAATGTTGTGTTATCCTCATTGTGTTTACACAATATTTGAATCATTTCTTTCTGGGTCCTTGTAATATTTTCTCCTTGACCTTGGAACTCTGGAATTTGATTACAATATTCCTAGGAGGCTTCCTTTTGGGATCTCTTTCAGGAGGTGATCAGTGGATGCTTTCTGTATCTATTTCATCCTCTGTTTTTAAAATACAGGGCAGTTTTCCTTGACAATTTCTTGAAAAATGATGTCTAGGCTCTTTTTGATCTTGGCTTTCAGGTAGTCCAATAATTTTTAAATGATCTCTCCTGGATCTATTTTCCAGATCAGTTGTTTTTCCAATGAGATATTTATGGAGGGTCTTCTTGCAGCATTTGAGATCAAGATCAGGTTTTCAAGCAGAGCAGAAGGTAGAAGCTGTCTTGTGCTTAGTAGATCAAAACTGATCTGGATCCTTGCCACTTGCCTTCAAAAGTTATGAGAAACTGGAGATTCTAGAGAAATGCTCAGATGGAGAGTTGATGCTTTTCTACCTGAGACTGGTCAGCCAAGCACAGCAGGAAGTGAAAGTTTCATTAGCAGGGAGAAATGGAAGTCATGTTGGTGCAAATCAAAAATTCTCCCAGCCTCCTGCCACTTTCCTTCAGGGGACATGAATTGCAGGAGATAGAAGTTCAGATGGAAGGTCACTTCTCACTTGTCTCTGTTTTTTCCTGTCTTTGAGGTCAATGAATTTTGCTTTTTTAGACTGTGTGTGTATGTGTGTGTGTTTGTGTGTGTGCATGTGTTTGTGTGTGTGTGTGTGTGCGTGTGTTTTCCTTTTGGAAGGAAGGAAACAAGTGCTTATTAAGTGACACCCACTGCACTAAATATTTTGCAAATATTATCTCATGTGATCCTCACAATCCTGGGAGAGGGATGCGTATTATCCTCATTTTACATTCGAGGAAATTAAGACAGATAGCCATTGTAATTTGCCCCTATTCATACAACTAGTAAGTATCTGAGAATGGTTTTGAACTCAGATCATCCTGACACCAGGCTTATTGTGCTATCCACTATGTCACCTAGCTGCTTGTCATTCTCATCATGTTGTCTGTTACTCAGCATACCAGAATTCTGAATCTGTTTTTATTTTTTTCTCTCTTTCATTTCTTTAGGAGAGGTGCACAACCATAGATTCAAGATTTTTTTGTCTGTTCTGCTAATAATTTCTATGTAGGCTATAAATTCTGAGATTTGTTCTTTTCAAACTTGTTCCTTTTTCTCTCTTTAATTTCACATTTGTACCAGTGTAGCTCATCTAGCTAGGGGCAGGTAGGTGGCACGGTAGACAGAGTTCCAGGCCTGGAGACAGGAAGACCTCTTCCTGAGTTAAAATCTGACACCAGACACTTATTAGCTTTGTGACTCTGGACAAGTCATTTGACTCTGTTTGCCTCAGTTCCTCATCTGTAAAATGAGCTGGATAAGGAAATGACAAACCAAACATCTTTGCCAAAAAAAAAACCCTAGAAGAGGTTATAAAGAATCAGACACAATTGAACAACAACAAGGATATCTAGCTATTGTTTCATGTTCCCTTGGAATTCAACAAGTTTCAGTGTTTCAAAAGGAATTAATACAATTCCTGTTGCCATGTAACATTCATTTAGATTCATTTAAAGAATTTAAAAATCTTTTTCAATTTTGAGTATTCATTCTTCCTTCAATCTCTATTATTAATTTTTGTGCTTATAATTTTATAATTTAATTTTCATCCTCTTGAACTCTTTGGTGGCTTTGAATGTACCCCAGACTATAAAACTTCCTCAGTCTCCCGTGAATTTGAAGAATTTACGTTTTTAGAAGCCTTTATCCCTCTTGTAGCGTTAGCTCAGTGGTGTAGTTGATAGAACACTGGGCTTGGAATTAGGAAGACTTATCCTCATGAATCCAAATCTGACCTCAGACACTTGCTAATTGTGTGATCCTGAGTAAGTCATTTAATCCTATATACCTCAGTTCTCATCAGTAAAATGAGCTGGAGAAGGAAATGAAAATTCACTCCAATATCTTTGCAAAGAAACCCCAAATGGCATCACAAGTAATTGGATATGACTGAAAACAATTTAACATCATCCATGTCATATAAAAGGGGGAGGGATTGACACTAGTTGGATTTCAGGTTTGCCATTATGAGTAGCACTCCGGGATGAATTAGCTTCTGGTGATTTTTGTGGGACAGAAAGACAGGGTGAGTGTTCTAGATAGAACCTCTAATGCCTTGTGGTTTTTTAACTTACGGATTGCCCAAGGAAGAAGGGAATCTAATACCCCTCGTCTCCACATCTTCCCAAGCTGCTCTCTGCTCACTGCTTTTTGAAGTGGGGTAGGGATATGTATCAATCACAGACTCAAGCCCCTTGGCTTTGATATGTGCCCTGCTCGCGTATGTAAGCTGGTGAGGGAGGTGTGTTGAGTGATCACATTGATGCTTAGTGTTATCAAGTGTTAATTCATAACATTGTAACCTTGTAAGGGTTCTTATTTTAAATTTCTGTGGATTGAATTGTAATTGGGGTTTTTTTTGTATTTGTCCTTCATTTTTGAAGAGGACCATGACATCAGGGAGATGATGACATGGCTTGCAGTTGACTGATTTGAGTGAGGGAGGGTTGTGTAAGGTCACTAGCCTCACTTTCTCCTCCAGAGCCATCTGGGTCCAGTGGCCAGATATTCATCAAGATGAGTAGAGATGGCTCAGGGTGCGATGGGACACCCTAGCCCTTTTATGCTAAGGCCTTTTCATGTTCTCACTCTAATGCCCATTCAATGAATAGGCCTCTTAAAGAAGTGATTCAAGAGATAGCCCTTTAAATTAAAAAGAAATCAAACTGGGAGGGGAAGACCCTCAGAGTCGCTGGTCAAAAGAGAAACAATTACTACTTACATTCACTCTGAGCTAGGAGGGCCCAAAATATCGCCATT
Organism: Phalanger gymnotis; assembly: GCA_028646595.1. Classification (NCBI taxonomy): domain Eukaryota; kingdom Metazoa; phylum Chordata; class Mammalia; order Diprotodontia; family Phalangeridae; genus Phalanger; species Phalanger gymnotis. Next base: position 259,383,180 of record CM053623.1, on the reverse strand, counting down.
TGGTAAACTGCATCTTTTTGAATGATTTCTTCCCTTGCAGGTAGACTTTACTGGAGAACTGGGTAGTCCTTCACCTGGTTTGTCATATGTGACCTTGGGGATATGACCTTTTACTGACGTATTCTAAGTGGATTTCCCCCCATTGATTTTGTTGTTGTTGTTGTTTGTTTTTCAATGAAATTGGCATAAGGATCTAGATAAAGCAATTTTTTTTCTTAGAGAAAACATCAATGATGTTATGGCTTAGTTTGCTAGACCTAGGAAAATTTTAACATTTTAACAGCAAGCTACTAGAGATGACAATGTTCCAACAGCTTGAACCAAGTGCTAATGATATATTTTAAGCACCAGATCTGATAAGAAGAACTACACACAAGGTATGTCTTTTATATATCTCTCAGGTCATAATATATGCATGATTGGCTACTCTGTCGATGTATTAAACTTATCCCAGTGCTAAGATCTTCCTCCTGGGTCACTCCCAGGACTATCCTTGTCATCTATGGAGCTTAACATTTGAAAACTGCTTTAGATGGCCCTGAAGCTAGTTAATGTAGCCTAAAGATAAATGATCATGTTTATAAATTTTGAAAGTCAAATGAGAGAGAACTGATATATCCCATTCATTCATTTTATTTATGAAGAAAAAAATATCCTACACCTTTACTTTTCTCATAAGAAAGAAAGTGATCTGGGAAGAAAAAATGCCTTCCTTTGGAAAAAGTACTTTTCTTTTGGCTATTTTCTATGGAGCATATAGAGAAGTTAAAAAATCAGGGGCATAATAAGTATTTTGGTCTTACTTGAGTTTTTAGAGAATAGACAACTCGTTTCCCAATTTTAAAATTTTAGTCTTATCATTATTATTTGTTTATTTTCCTTTCAAAAATCCATCAGAAAATGGACTATAATTCCCCAAAACAATAGTTTCCAACCAATTCCTGGGAATATTTTGTTGCTTTCTTCTTTGGATAGTAAACAAGCAGCATCATTACAGTATTGCAAGGGCCCATCACGGAGCAAATACTCTGACAGCCCTGAGACAGCAGGTGCCTACTGACAGCACAGTGAACTAGAACTTCAGGTTGTGCTGCCTGAAGCAAGTCCTCTGGCCAATTTCGAAGTAGTCCTGATGGCTTCCAAAGGGACCCATATCCAACTGTCCTTAGGAAGAAACTGCATCATGGATGGAAGGGTGTAAAAAGAGGTGAATGCTTAAGCAGGGTTCCAAATGAGCTTTTTAAAAGATGGCCTTAACATATCTAACCACCTTTCCCAAATAGTGCCTAAATGAAAACAGAGCATTTCTAGTTTTTATTTTATTCTGTTTCATTCATTTATTTATTTGTTGGTGGGAGAGAGATTAGAAATCAGTATTTCATGTGCTAACATAGTTTTAATCTTGGCATTATTAATTCTCCAGATATCCTTGTTAGAACAATGACGATCATGTCAAATGGATATAAAATACAACCTACTATTGTCACCCTCCCCATGCTTATCATTAATTAATCCTAAAGTGGCCAGATCCCAAATAAGTTAATGAAAACTCTAAGTAATTAAGTGTGTTGCAGTTTAAATCAGTTAAATACAGTTGTAGCCAGCAGACCTAGGTTTGAAACATAGCTTTGACTTGTATTAATTTTGTGTTCATGGGTTATTAATGTCACTTTTAGAATGTAACATATCCTCTTAAAGTAGGAATGATAATAATTGTAGTGCCTTACTTTCCATGGCTATTATGAGAACTCTACAAATTTTATTTTATTTTAATTTTGACTCTCACTACAACAAAGACATAGATACACACGCAGACACACACACACACGTACATGAACACGTACACACAGAGACACAGACACAGATATCTACAGAGTTAGGGACACTCATTCACTGATGTTTGCAGCTTATCTCATTCTCAAACAGAGAAATCCACAATAGTCTGTTTTTTTCTAGTCAATGTCCAAAGAAGCACAAAATCTAATAAGGTATATGATAGGAGCAAAGAGGAAATATAGACAAGTAGCTAAAGGAAAATTTGAAAGAGACATAATAACAGTTATAAAATGACTTTGAAATCTTTTCTCAAAATAACCTTTTGAAATAATATGCATATTTATACCCCCATTTTACAGATAAAGAAACTGAGGCAAGAAATGCAAAGTTACTACTTTAAGGTAATAAAGAACTCGTGAGAGCAGTGAATAATCCCAATTTTACTGAATCCTTGAAGAGCATTTTGTGGTGGTCTATCTCTCAGGGAAAGGGCTACCTGTACTCATTCTCTACCTCCCTTTAGGGCCCTAGACATATCATGTGAATTTGGGCACTTGTAGGAGACTGCTCTTTAGGTGGCAGGGAGGAAGTAGACTTAATGTAACACAATTGCACATAACACTGATAATACATTTACGACCAATGAACAAAGTTATACCAGAAATGGAATGGCAAAAGATCCTGAAGGTAGGAAATAAATATCTTTCCCTATCTTGAATATTGGTATTTCTGTTTTAACTTTAACCTTTGATTTCTTAGGTATAAGGTCACCTGGAGAAAAAAAAAATTTCTACCTCACTGGAATTCATCCATAATTCTAGAACTTATGGCCTTAAGGGGTTGCTTTGGGCAATGAGAAATTAAATGACTTATCCAGGGTCACAGAGTCCCAATATATCCTTGTCTTATATACAATATGTATTCCTCTCATGTTGGAAAATATGTGAAAATTAAGTGGAGAGTATTAAAGTACAAAATCAATTTGCCTAAGTCTTTCCCACTTTTATTTGATCTTGAGTGAAAGAAGGAAGGAAGGAAGGAAGGAAAGAACGAAGGAAGGAAGAAATGAGATGAATTGCCCAACTGGAACTGGACAGTTTGGTCCCCAATATAGCAGCTCATGCTACTCACAGGTTATTGGTTGTCCTTCACACTCAAAGAAAACCATGACGTAAGGAAAGTGAAGCTATGACATATAAGTGAATTGGATTTCAGTGAGGGAAGGCCATGCAAATTACCAGCCTCGCTTTCTTCTCTCAAGCCATCTGGGTCCAGTGACAAGATATAGATCAGGATGGGTGAAGATGGCCCCAGATGCAGTGGGATACCATTGATTGGAGACTCCAGGACCTTGATATCCATTGCCTTCCCTGTCCACATAGAGTATTAAACGCTTACCTGTCGGTACTCTGTCCAAAGGAATATAAATTTTGATCAATGAAACCTCAAAATATATCTTGGGATTCACAGTCTATATTTCTTTCTTGAGCATACCTTAAACCCAAATCATTAGTTGGCTAGCAATAGCTCCCAGCCCAAGCTCACTAGGTCATAGTTGGGGCTCTGATTGCTCCGAGTGAATGTAAATAGCAATTGCTTTTGTTTTGACCAGAAACCTTGAGGGTCTTCCCCTCCTAGATTGATATTTGTTTTTTGACTAGGTAAAAGAGGGCATTCTTTGACTCATATCTTAGTTAGCCTTAGTCACTGAATGAATTTTGCCTCAGTCAAGCTGAGACTTGGGAAAGAACTTTATTTTAAAAGGTTATGGTCTCTCTGCAACCAGTGCCATCTCCAATTGTCCTGATATATATCTTGCCACCCAGATAGTTCCAAATGAGAAAGTGAGGTTGGCAACTTTGCAATGCCCTCCCTCACTTAAATCCAGTTCACTTGCAAATCATAGCATCATCTTCCTGATGTCATGGTCCTCTTCAAGAATGAAGGACAAACAACAACAACATTTGATCTTGGAAAATTAAGTCTCCACTCTTGCCTGAGGAGAAGCAAGAGCAAACTTCTTAAAAGCCAAAGATTTCTCATTTTAATCATTCCATCTTAAAACTTTTTCAGGAGTCAGAAACACAATTTAAAACACTAGTACCTAATGTGGTGAAGTCAAAATTCAAGGGAAAGAGACATAATACCTGTTGAATGCACTTTGGGGTTGAATACATTTTGTCAACGTATTTTTAATAGTCTCACTTTTCCCTGCTATCTATGCCCATTGGCTAGTGAGAGCTGCCCATTGGCCAAGACTCTTCTCTCATCAATCAAGTGTTCACACAAAAGGAATGTGAGAGCTTAGGCCATCAAATAATTTTGACTGTCAGTCTTAGAGGCCAATTAAACACTTTAGTTGGTTTTGTCCTCTCTAAAATAGCACATGGCAATGCCTAAGCAATGTTTAAAGACAGAAATTAACATAGATTTAAGATAGAAATTAACGCAGAAGACTAGAAATGCAATACTGACTTCAGACCAACTTTACCATTCTTAACAGCAGTTCTAAGGTGGAATTCGATTCTCTGAACTCCCCCCAAAGTTTATAGGTATGTGCTAAATATCCTTAACTTCTCCTCTAGAGCTTAAGATGTGTTTGTTATCTGCTAATTTAACTAAACCTTTCCAAAATTACCCAAGCTTTCAACTACAGAATTTCTTTTAAACTATTTTATTCATGCTCTATTTATGTTGCTATTATTTCCCATTGACCCCAAACACTAAGGGAATGATTTTGAAAACAAGAAGTCACAAGATAATAACTTTATACCTAAGAGATATCTTCTAATAAAACCTTATATAGACAGAGAAGAGCAAAAGAGATCAGTACATACCTCGCAACATACACCTGATTCAAAACATACCATACACTACTTCTCTTCTAACACATTGGAAGCATGCAGCATCAATAATCCACTGAAGTTATGATGAGTCTCTTCCCTGATCACAGTTCTCCCATCTTTCATTATTTCTTTATATTCCTCCCTCTATGTTCCCCTAGTTCCTGCTCACTTTGGCCTGTGCTGTAGAATCAGAGGATCATAGATTTAGAGCTCACAAGGCAACTTAAAGCAACCTCCTCATTTTTTATATGAAGAATGGAAGTTCAAGGGTCCTAAGTATCTTGCCCCATGTCAAACACTAATAAATGACAGTCATGGCTTATATTAAGTCTTTAGAAAACTTCCTTTTTACATAGTTTTGTATTTGTACTAGTTTCCTATACAACTTGGTGATTGAATGTTAATTACAGATGTTTGTTATAAAGATATATTTTCACCTAATAATTTCTCTCCATTAATCAATTGTCATTGATGTTGTTTATAGAAAGCCTTTTAAAATGTGATATAATCAAAATTATACAATAATCGTTTATGATCACCCCCATCAAACTTTATGGTTAAGAATTCTCTTCCTACGCATAGTTATCCATGGTATCACCTTCCAATATCTTTTAATTTTTTTTTTATCATGTGGCCATTTATATTTCAGTTAAATATCCATTTGTAACTAACTGTAGTAAAAGTTTCAAGAAGATTTTCTCTCCAACTGATGTCCTTTAAACTTGCTTTTCACTTTTCCCAGAAGTTCTTTTGAAGTAGGTAGTTCTTCCTCTGATATTTTTTAGTTTGTGGTTTTCATTCATTCATTCATTCATTCATTCATTCATTCATTCAATAAGTAACATAATTAAACCTAATAACTTGAATATTTAATAAATGTTAGAATGAAAACTGTTAGGGAGAACATTCTCTGTCTTAAAAGAACTTCTGGGAAAATTCAGAAGCATTTTTGGCTGACTATATGTTTGTATGATCATCTTAGAGCATAAACCTCAATAAATTTTAAATTAATATTTGACTTAAGTGTAAATGTTTATAATATTGAAAATGTGGGAGGGATGAGGAAGATTTACTTTTCATAATCATATCCAGGGAAAGAATTCTTAACCAAAAAAAGGGTTTAAATATTTTTTAATAAAAGTATAATTTTGACGACCTAGTACTATAATGATTAGCATGAATTCCTAATTATTGAGGGAGCAAATGCCTGATAGTCAGAATGACCTAAGTTCATGCCTTATATTAATCTCACTAGGTAACTATAGAAAACTGTTCTTTTAAGAATAGATGAAGATCGGCAAGATGGCAGTGCAGCTCTCCAAGAAGAGGAAGTTTGTTGCTGATGGCATCTTCAAAGCCTGGCTGAATGAATTTCTCACCAGGGAACTGGCTGAGGATGGCTATTCTGGGGTGGAGGTTCAAGTTACTCCAACCAGGACAGAAATCATCATCTTGGCCACCAGGACTCAGAATGTCCTTGGAGAGAAGGGTCTCCAGATTCGTGAACTTACAGCGGTGGTTCAGAAGAGGTTTGGCCTCCCTGAAGGCACTGTAGTATGCTGAGAAGGTGGCCACCAGTGGTCTCTGTGCTATTGCCCAAGCCGAGTCCCTGCGTTACAAACTGCTGGGAGGTCTTGCTGTTCGTAGGGCCTGCTATGGTGTCCTC
>CM053623.1:259339590-259376392 GCA_028646595.1 Phalanger gymnotis | reverse complement strand
TGCACAGGCAATGGGGCATTGAGATTTATCTTGCCCTACAATAGACAATAAGGGAAAGGGGGATGGGAGGGGAATGGGGTGACAGAGGGGAGGGCAGACTGGGGAACAGGGCAACCAGAGTGTACGCCATCTTGGAGTGGGGTGGGTGGAAATGGGGAGAAAATCTGTAATTCAAACGAGTGTGAAAATCAATGCTGAAAACTAAGCATATTAAAAATAAATTAAAATTAAAAAAAAAAGAACTAAGTCTACATTTACCTTACTCTTGCCCTGCTTGATTATATTGACTTCAATCATCTCAATTCTCAATATTGGTTTGTCAGCCAGAATCAAAACCTGTCCTCATGCTATAGAGGCTCCACCTTTTTATTTTAGCTGACATTTTCAAATATTGTTGAATCTGGCTGTCAGTTTGATATTTAGAATGTTTTCTGGTCAACTTTGGCTGTAGTCTCAAGGTAACTCCCTCCACACTTGTATGTATTCTTCTATTGTTTCCCGTGATTGACTTTTTTTTTTCTGGAATCAGAGTAGAAATCTGCTCTGTTATTCAAAAAAGAAAAGAAAGAAAAAAAGAAACTGAAAAGATGCTTTATAAAATTAGGAAAAATAAACAAATTTCCCAATATAAAGCAAACCAATGCAATAAATTCAATATGTTTATTGAAAGGGGAATTAAAATAAATGATAAAAATACATGTTGGGAAAATATTATGAAGGTTTACATAGTGCAATTTGTCACTGTCCATTTTCTTAACATAGAGCACATCCGTAAAATATTCTTACTATTCAGTATTTTTATTCCACTTTTCTATGAATACAGCTCAGGCGATTTGACATGAGAGTTAAGGAATCCAAGGAATGAGTTCTTATTCTGCAACTTCGAAGGAAAATTTCAAACGTTAACTTTAAAAAGTGCATTTCTGGATATATTTCATTTTTGTAGCACCTACATTTCCCCCTACATCATTCTTTATTAGAAAAAAGTGGATGAAAAACAATTCATTGAAACTAAACACAGAAATATTATGCAACAATGTGCTATATTTCATACCCATGGTCATCTCACAGCTTTTTTTGAAGGCAAATAGGTCATTATAATTTTAGAGTATTCATTTTCAACTGTTTTGTTTCAACTGTTGTTGTTTCTACTTTTCCATGTACTTTTTTGTAGTTATTGTGTACATTGTTTTCCTGGTTCTGCTTATTTTAATTAGCATCAATTCATATCATTGTTTCCATGTTTCTCTGTATTCATCATATTCACATTCCTACTAAAATATATTCTATTGAGTTAATGTACCACAATTCAGTTAGCCATCCCCCAATCAATGGATTTTTTTTTTTTACTTTTCAAACATGTATTTTTATTTTTATTTAAAAAAATAAGTGTTATCTGTTCAAAGAAAGAATACCACCTTTAAAAGGAAGATACTTATTGGGCAATAAGGCATAAACGACTTCAGAGAGATAAAGAATATGAAACAGGACATTCCATATAGTGGAAATAACATGAAACAAGTCTAAATTTAGTGTATTTGTGTGTTTGAAGAAATTTCAGAGGGGATTGGAGGGTTCCAGTTTGAATCACTTTGTTTGTGCACACTATGTGCAGAGAATTATTCTAAGAATCATAATAATAACATCATTAACAATAAATAATAATAACAACAAAAACAATAAAACAAAAAGACTACCATAAATTTTCATAATGTTAAAAGGTATGAAAAGTACTTTATATAGATTACTTACTATGAATCCTGCAACAACTTTTAGAGGTAAGTAATATCAGCATAATCACCTCTCTTTTACAGATGAAGACTACACACCTAAAATGACTTGTCCATGGCCACATAGGTATTAAGTGTTACTTACTTCTAAAAGTTGTTGCTTATTTTAATTAGCATCAATTCATATTATTGTTTCCATGTTTCTCTGTATTCATCATATTCACATTCCTACTAAAATATATTTTATTGAGTTAATGTACCACAATTCAGTTAGCTATCCCCCAATCAATGGATTTTTTTTTTTACTTTCCAAACTTTATCTTTGAACAGATAACACTTATTTTTTTCAGTCATTCCTTCAGGAGCTTAATCCCAAAATATCTTACAAAATTTTCTTGCTATTTCATGTTTGAAAGTCTTAACTCTTCAAAGAGATTGCAAGGTCTTTTAAGGGTAGGGACAGTGTCTTAGAATTATGCTAATTTTTGTTTGTTTAGAATGTGACCAATGTCATACTACTAAGAATTAGGCTAATATAATAAATACTTATTAAATAAAATTAATAATATTAAAAATGGACTCCATCATCAGTAATGTAGAAATATTTTCTATTCAATGCCAGCCTATCAAAACAGCCCCAGTCTATTGTCAACCTCAGGCTAGAAAATGTTAATATTATTTTTGAAACTCTTCAAACTTTAGTTTAACATCTATTCACATAGAACCAGTTAAATGGAGTAGAAAGTTGCTTTAAAAAGCAAACAAAAATCCTGACTTTTCATATTACTTCCTACCACAGACCTTAAGACTTAACAAAATACACATTTATTTCTTTTGATGTACATACTTAGCTCTCTTATGAGTCCTTATATCTAATCTGACCGCTAAACTTCTTTTTCATTTAATATTGATAAAAACATTTCCAATTCTTTCAGGCACAGGCAAGAAAACCTAACTTTCTAAATCCCAGTTCTTTTTTATACCCATTTCTGATACTATGCAATATTTCCTCTTGCTTCCATTTTATTGTAAAAAAAAAATGTAGTTGACGAATGGAAATAAGAGAGGGCTGAATTTGAAAAGAAGTAGCTCTTAAATTAGGAATGTCTTAATATCAAGTAGTGCCCATTAATGTTATAGACAGCCAACTGTTTGTACAGATTGTCACTAAATTATCTTTCCCATTTTAACACAAGAAAAATAATACTAACTAATGCATAGCAGTGTTACCAATTCTAGTAGTCGTTTCCACAAAAAGGATGCCCCTGAGCTGTGAAGTAATTCCTGGATGTCCAACTGTGTCCATAATGACATAGAATACACACCATGTCATTAAACCCAATGGAGGTAGAAGCCCTAATAAATAGATACAAATGTGGTTTTCATTTTCTCGTGGTTTACTGACAGTTACCAGCGGTGCATGTTTGGAAGTATATTAACTCAACTATATTCTGTGAACTATAGAATATGGATATATAGATGGACATATATATGTATACATATACATATATATGATAGATATAGATACAGATAGATGTAGATATATTGATCTTTCCTTGTTGTACTATTATTTTTTAATCTAATATGGAAATATATTTGGATAGAAGTATTAAAACCAATAATAATGCTGTATTTTTCTAATCCAATTCATTCCAACAAACATTTGTTAAGTATCTATTGCATGGTGGGCACTGGAGATACAAAAATAAAACATTATTAAACAAAAAAAATAACTGTCTTCAGGGACATTATTATATTTTAGGAGAAAATCACATGTAAAAATAAATATATAATGATATTTCAATAATTGAAAAAGCAGTGTCAACTAGGGAATTCAAGAAAAAGCTTTTATGGGAAGTAGCAGATGAACTGATCTTTAATGGAGCCATGGAAGACATATTTTACAATGGTCTGGAGGCTGGTTAAAATTCAGAAACAGCAAGTAGGTTGGTTTCTCTAGATCATAGACTATGGGAAATAGGGTTATGTGAAATAATTATGAATAGACGGACTAGAGGAAGATTTGTGAAAAATCCTGAATGACATGTCCAGGTATTTATATTTTATCTTATGGGCAATTGGGAGTCATTGAAAGTTCTCAAGAGGAGTGGCCTGGAAATATTTGTTCGTTGGAAATATTACTTTATAGTTATGTGTATGAATTCATTGGAAATAAAAGAGGCATGAAGCCTCTTCAAACAGTCCAGGCGAGAGGTTACCAGTATTTCAACAAGGGTTATGGATGCTTGAATGGAAAAGAGATAGATTCAAAATATTTCGTGTAGAAAGAATAGATAAGGCTTTATAACTCATTAGATATAGGAGTTGAGAAAGAAAGAGGAGTCAAAGATGATTCTGAGTTTGTAAATTCAAGTTGTTAGAAGAAAATTGGAACCATCAACAAAAGTTGTAGAGTTTGGAGGATGTTTAAATTTTTGGTGGACAACAATGTAGACCTTGAGATGTCTATGTGGATGTGTTCAACTGATAAAATAATGATAATATGATGCAAATTCATTTTTATGTCTACATTATGTCTTAAATAAGAAATATAATTCAAGATTATTCTGGTCTATATAGTCTCCTGGTAGATTGAATACATTTCCTCATGTCAATACAACTAAACAAGGGCAGGGGAAATAATGGCCCAATTCCCCAATACAAGCAATATTGTAGGGCATTTGCAAGCATATCACTTTTCATAGAAACGAGTTGAGTTCAATTGTCTTAATAAACACCAAAGAAGTAGATAAAAAAGCTTAATAAATATTTATATCCATGTATTGTTCTAAAAGAATCAAAGTGTGATATTTGAGTGTGAACAATTTAGTCCATTTTTCTTAATGGCTTTGAAGATACATTAGACAAATGCAGGTCAGTGACTTTCAATGTCAGAATCTGTCATGGGTAAATAATGTATTGAAAACCTATGAACTCAAGGTCCATTTGAGGTGTATTATTCTACAGAGGATGGCTAGTTAGGATGAAGATGCAGAAAAGTATAAAAATAAATAACAGCTAAGAACAAAGCAATCTAAAAAATACTCCAGTGGTAAATTGTCAATTGTAAAAAAGATCTAATTATTTTAATTATAAAGGAATACATCAGTGCATCTATTGAAGTAAATGGTGAATTTTAATAACATATTTCATAGATTTTTGGAGTTAGGAACGTAGACTCCATTTCCTTTCTTTTAAAGGAAAATGAGGCTTATAGATGTAAATGAATTTATACAGGGCCACACAACTTAAATCTATGTCTCCAAACTCTCAGTTCGGTGATCTTTTCCCACCATTATCTCCTCTTGTCAGAAATTCTGTTACCAGATGTAGAAAGAATGTGGAGGTTATTCAGTTTTGTGCATTTTCTTTATATTACTTTCTCCTTCATTTCATTTAGGTATGCTACTTTTAAGTAAGAGGAAGGGTAGGATATTCATAACACTCTGACAATATCTCCTCTCTATACTATATCAAAGTACAGTCTTGACTTCTTCATTTTCCCCTTTCATTTCTGCCTATTGTGTTGGACATTGGAGAAGCAAAGATAAAAAAAAAATGAAACAGTACCTGCCATCAAAGAGCTTAAATTGTATGGGGAGTATCAGCATATACACACACATGCAAGAACATATTAAAAAAACATACAAACTGAAGACAAGGTAATTTGGGGTGGAGGGATGATCAGGAAATAATATGATGCTCCACCACTGCTTTCAAGGAAACTAGCCATGCTCCACGATAGAAGTGGGAAAGAAGTAATTCAAGGCATGGGGAAAAATGTGTGCAAGTGTGCAAAGATAGTAGTAGTACCTTGTGGGAGAAATAGCAAGAACCTAGTTTATAAGAACTCTAGGAATGAAAATATTCTGCAATAAGTTTGAAGGGTTAAGTTGGGGACTGGTTCTGATTAATAAAAACTAAAGAGAATAGTTTATATCTGATCTTAGAATCAATAGGGTGCCATTAGACTGTGTTAGATAAGGGAATGTCCTAGTCAGAATTTTACTTTTGGAAAATCACATTTAGATTTCTGTAAGACGAATGGAAGAGGGGGATAATAAAGACATTAGCAAATTTGTGTTAGAGTTTAGGAGAAAAGTGATGAGGACTTGAACTAGGATGGAGACTATGTGAGGGGGTAGAAGGGACCTGAAGCAAAAAAAGTTTCAGTCAGAATTAATAAGATTTTGTGACTGAACATTTTATATACGTATGTGTGTGTGTGCACGCACAAGCATGCATGTACATATGTAGGGCTGAGGCAAAGCAAGCCGTTGAAGATAAATCTAAGGTTAAGAATCTAAATAACAGCAATGATTTGGAGTCTTTCATTGAAATAAGGAAATTAGAAAAGTGATAGGTTTGGGGGAAAAGATGAGTTCTTTTTTGATGACATGGAATTAGATGTTTCTACAGAATATAGAGTTTAAAATGTGCAATTGGCAGATGGCAGTGTGGGAATTGAGTTCAGGCCTGGTTTTATAGAGCTGGGTGGTATACCTACAGCAAAAATAACCAGACAAGCAATAACTATCTATTAAGTTACCTTCTATGATCTAGGCACTGTTCAATCTTCTGGGGCATAAAGAAAATATACATATACATACACATATACATATATATGTATATATATATATATATATATATATATATGTAGTCCTTGCCCTCAATGAGCTGCAACAAAGGAAGACAGTATGCACACATAGAAATATATAAAATAAATTCAATGTAATATTGAATGGAGATGATAATTGAGTCCATGGTAGATGATGAGACTATAAAATGAAACAGCATGGAAGGAAAAAAGGACCAGAGATAGGCTTGGGGAACAGCCATAATTAACCAGTATGAACTAGTTAAAGAGACCTAGCAGATTGAATTGAACACAAACAGGAATAGGATGGCATTCATATCATCCTTGTCCGGTTATGTAGTATTTAAGTTATCCTAAATTACTTTCAGTGACATCTCAGAAGATGGAGTCATTTTATCCACCTGCATATTCATCCATAAACATGAAAATTAAAAGAAAATTAGTCAATGGGGATATTCCAGGAATTGTTATTTCTGAATTCTCTCAAAATAAAATGAGAAGAATATGATCAAGGTGATGGTGGTGGTAGTAGTAGTGATGTTTATAGCAGATAAGATAAGCTTGTATTCATATGGTGTTTTAAATTATGTAAAGTACTTTATATAAGATCATAGATTATGTCCTTCAAAAGGACATAAAATATCATTTAGCCAAATGACTACATTTAACAGAAGAACTTGAGGACCAGAGAGATGAAATCATTTGCCTAAAATCATCTAGGTTGTAAGGGGCAAAAAAGAGAGAGGAATCAAACCTGGATGCACTAAATCAAAATCTAAGGTAGAATCCATTACACTACCCTACATTCATTACCTTAATTAGAAGTGTCCTTATTAAGTGTGAGTTTCAAGTGAACATCAAATGAATGTCCATCTATCTCTGTCTCTGTCCTCTGTTTCTCTTGTCTATCTGCCTTTCACTCATGATGCAATCAAAATACATTCTAATTTCCAAAGGATGCTTTGCTTTTTCTCAATTTAGTACCTTTAAGACATTGTTGATTTACTTCAATTTGAAAGATTTTAAAATATAAAGTAACTTCTTGTAGAGGTAACTTACAGTCCACATTTGGGGTTTTGCATTTTAAAAGTTATAACTACAATTTATTTACTAAAACATTATTCCTCAAGGTATTTTAGAAGAGCAAAATACATTTCCTTCATGTCTTTATAGACAATAGTTACAACCAAAAGCATGAAAGAAAAGCTTTTGGCCTCAGACCAAATCATGGCAAATTTCTGGATGAAAAGGTGAAATTTTCAGAGTTCTGAGCACATGAAAATAAAGACATAAGGGAGATCATTTTGCAACTGTAACTACACCTGTCACTGCACATGACAGTTCTAATGAATATAGTCCCCCCTGAGTCTTACGGAAAATGAGATGTGATTCTCATGAGGCTTTCTGAGTGAGCAGAAATTTTAAATACTTCTGTATTTTGGTGCCCACATGCAGTCTTTCCTTTGATTGCATTGCTGTTCATCCTAAAGCTCTATCATTGTTTATAATAATATTCACTGAACAACAAAGTAGTAGACAATAAAATAGAGTGCTACAGACCAAGCGCAATACAATCCTTGTCCAGTAGACTGAACATTGTTACATCGAAATTATATGCTATTTGTGTTCTGCTAATTCAAATCACCGAAGACATCATGTGTGTTGTATTCACAGAAAGATATCATTAGAAGCTACTAAATATTATTTGTGATAAGTCATGGAGCACAGTTGAAGCACAATGGCTTAGCCAATAGCTGGAGCTGTTAGTGAGGATGAAGTGGCTTCCAGTTCTGACTCTGACAGCTATTAGATGTGTGACTTTCAGCAAATGACAACTATTATGTGTCTTAGCCACACTGGGAATCTCTCATGTTGATAATCATAGATTATTCCTCTATTCAGTTATGGAGGGCAACTGAAGTCTTTGAAAACTCAAAAAAGGCAGATTTTATACAATTTTAGATGGAAAAAGAGAAAAACATACACCTGATCATTAAGTAATTGTTATAAATTGAGCATTCCAGACTCCCTCTCTCTCTCTCTCTCTCTCTCTCTCTCTCTCTCTCTCTCTCTCTCTATATATATATATATATATATATATATACACACATTTATATAGTATATATACACATATATATGTATATATACACATATATACATTTAAATGTGTATATATACATATACATCTATAGAGATAGTCATATAGATTTAAATATATATATATATAATATAGTAATATAGAGAATTTATATTCATTTCAGGAAATAATCAGTTTGGTTTTCCCTCACAGAACTGTTTACAATTCTTTGAGAAAACAGTCCAATTTCTATTATATTTAAAATTAGACATTTTTAGTCCATATCCCAGCTTTGCCATTTCTTTCCTGTGTCATCTTTGGCATCTCACTTAAACTCTTTGAGTCCAAATTTTGATCTCTTAAAAAATAAATGGTTTGGGTAGGATGACCCACAAGATCCCTTAAAACTTTAATATCTGTGATTCTCTGAACCTGTTGTCTACCATGAGTGAACGGCAGACACATAAGAGAAAGAGGGCAAAGATAGAGAAATAGATGGGCATTCATTTGATGTTCACTTGAAATTCACACTTAATAAGGACACTTCCAATTAAGGCGATGAATGTTGTGTAGTGCAATGGATGGTACCTTAGATTTTGAATTAGTGAATCCAGGTTTGATTCCTCTCCCTTTTTTGCTACTTACAACCTAGATGATTTTAAGCAAGTGATTTCATCTCTCTTCTTCTCAAGTTCTGTTAAATGTCGTCATTTGGCTAAATGATATTTTATGTCCTTTTGAAGTGTAAAGTCTTGAATGATTTAAATAATATTTTTAATAAGGGCAAAGAACTTAGTTTGACAATGGTTCAAAATAATCTTATATCTCATAATTGTAGTACGATAGATTAATTCCATAAAATGTTATTTCTACTTTCTAAGAATGAGATTTTAAGGAAGGCACAGTATTAACATAAGTACACAAGGAAGTGTTTAACCTAAACATATGAGATCATAATATTAATCTAAGTTTAAAGTGAATTGAGACGTGAGATTTCAGGCATTAGCACTTTTTGAAAGAGGTCTGAAACCTTGCAACCTATCTCAGTACCTGTAAATCCAATAATACTACTAAGGATATGTTACAGTGCAAGGTCGAAGATCATGGTGGTGAGTTCCATGAAAAATGGTAATAATTGTAAAACTAATATTTTACCATTCTAAGTTTTTGTAAGTCCTTTCTCCAATTACCTTCTGACTCTAGCATTCTCTGTCTAGGCTATGAGTTGTCACTTCACAGTAATTGTTGTAAATGATAGTGCTTGTGCTTTAGCCATGTTTATCTGACTGTAACAACAATGTTACTTGCAGCTACTATGGCTGTGTAAAGCCAATAACACCAGCATGTAGCAGAGCTACTAGCACAGGTTCCTTGATCTACTTTTCTAAAGAAAGCAACTTTAGGGGATTTACAATCTCACTTTAATCATAAATACATATATCATTCACTTAGTTTAGGGAAAAAGTAAGCACCCTGTGAACTTTGAGGAAAACACAAACAGAAATTACAAGCAGAAATTATGTAAACAGAGCAAAGAACACAAATCAACAGATAGGCTTCTGTTTGACCATAGCATTATATACATAGTTACCACAGAGCAAAGCACCAACATCTGGGTTTCCAAAGCTGGGGGCTCCTTAATGGCTACCCAGAGTCTCCACACCAACACTCTTTCAATGAGTGAGCCCCAAGAAAATGCTAACATCAGAGTATATTTATAGTTCTTCAGGGTCAGAGGGAGTCACAAGCATGGGACTTCAACCCACGTGACCTAGGCTTCCCTGTGAGTTAAGCAGGTCATCAAAGACTCCTGATTCAAAGACTTTTGACTGAAACAAAGGCAAGACTCAGAGGCACTTAATTGCCTTTGTGCTGAAAAGCACTCCAAAACAACAACAACAAAAAAAGCAAAAAGCCACACCCTGCTTTCCATTACACTAACCAAGGAAGAAGAATATTATGTCAGGCTGATCATGAATTCACAAAGCTTCATTCCCTTTAACTGGAAGAACACAAAGTTATTTCTGAGGTGAGATTTTGCTTCATCTATACATTAAAGAAGAAAAAAAATATCTGAAACTTTTGTCCAAATTCAATTGATAAAGCAATCATTACAATAATTTGTAGAATCATAGCACAATATATTTATAGCAGAAAAGGACTTTATAGGTCAGAGGTAATCTAGGACAATTTTCCTATTTGATAGATGAAGAAAATGAGTCCCAGAGAGGTTAAGTAACTTACCCAAGGTCACGCAGGTACTAAAAGACTGAAGCAGTATTGGAACTCTGGTCCTCTGAGTACAATGTTAGGAAATTATTTTTTCATGTAATTTAATAATTGATTCTATTCTGTAATTTGTTCTGTTATGTATTGCTGCCTCATTTTGTGAAATTTATCAATCTAAATTTCTCTATGCCTGAGTCAATTCTGATTTAGTTTAAAGTTACAAATTAGCTTGTTACTATCCCCAAAAAGCCTATTGTCCATACTTATTTGTGCTTGTACAATTTTTTTTTTATATCCTTAACAAATCTTTTTTTTTTGGTACTAGGGAATCTGCTAATTCAGGTCTACTAAAATAAAGAACCTGAAAGATGCTGAAGAGTCCCATAAACCAATTAACATTCTATAATTGATGGAAGGGGATTATCACTAGCCCCAAGCGTGCTAACCTACTTAAAAATAAACAAACAAACAAAAACAAAATAATCATGTCATTCCCAGCCATACAATTCTGTCTGCCATGTAACCAATTGCATCATCTTCCCCATCTATTCAACTCTATACTCTTCAAAGCTATATTGAAGCTGATGAGACCTACTTCAGGTTCTTTAGTGATTGATTGATATCATAGACCCAATTTATTGGTTACTGCTAGCCTAACTAACAAATTGATCATTCTCAGATCATTGTCTCTGAGTTAATCTTAATGTTCAAATGGAATAAGAGCCAAATATCTTTATAACCAAGTAGAAAATTGAAGGGAAGAGCTACATGATACTAAGGAAAATTATGATTGAGTTCATGCTATCTATGTTGATCACTAATTGCTCAACTGTGGATTTCATTTTGACAATCCTAATTCAAATGTCAAAAATGATGTTTACCCCAATCACTATATATACTATTATGTTCTTTTCACTTAATACCAATTTATTATTTATTGTCTGTATTGTGGAAAAAAAAAACACAGCATAGTAGAGCTCACCTGGAGGCAGGAAGACCTATGTGTGAATTTGACTTTAGATATTTTTTTTGACACTGGATAGTCCCTTAACTTCTTTAAAATGAGGACTAAGTAACTGTCAGGGTTATTTCAATTCTCTTAGGCAGCCTTTGCAGGCAGGTCTTAAAAGTCAGCTTTCTATCCATTTCACTTTGCCATTTCTTATTATTATTTTAACATTTGCTTCAGTGAAACTACTTCAGAGTACATCGAAGGAAAAGAATTAATAGAAGTTTTGTAACTGATTGTGTAATCTCGGGATTTTTGCTGTAGTTTATATACTTTGAAGGACATGATTTAACCTGAGGTGTATTCAAATTCATGTAAAGAGCAGGAAATTCAGTTTGATCTTTGTCTAAAATCTGAAGAATAAGTGCTGACTATAGATTGTATAAGTAGTGTTTGAAGGCTAAATAAGATCAGCATTTGTTTTATTTCAGAGTGGAAAAATTCCAATGGTATACAATTAACTCTTGAAACCTGTAAGTTAAATTGTTTTAAGGTTGTGATTTACATTTGTGGGAGGGCTATCTATGTCAACAAAATTACTAAGCTTTGAAACTTTAAAGTAAATTTTGGAGTACCTTTCCCAGATCTTGATTATTAGTTCTCTACTTTCTTGCTTTATTTCCAAAATATAACTGTTCTCTGTTTACTCTCCCTTCATCTTTTCTACAAAACTTCTAGCTAATCGAATAAAATTATGTGAATTAATATGATAAGTATTTGTTTACATACACTAATGTGCTAATTGCAAGAGTAAACATTTTAAAAGGTATCACCACATTAATAAGTATTTACTGAGCAAATAAAATAAGTGAAACAGGGTTAATTAACATACTTGCTTTTAATCTAGGACCTTCTGGAGACATTGCCTTAATTTCTGAAACATTCTTCCTCTCCCTTTAGTGGTAATTCCATTCACACCTCCTTTTTCTGTACAATTCTTATACATTTTTCTTTGCTTGTTTTGTTTTATTTTATTTTCCTCTAAACACTCTAAGGAAGTCCTTCTAAAACTGGAGGTCTTGTTTTGTTTTTCAATGACTGGATAAAATGGTTAGAATTTCAGTGTTATGAAAATGGAATGTTTTGTGTTCATTCAAATCACATTAGATGGGCACTTGTCTATTTGTGCAGTTCTATAACTAGGAAATTAATATTTATTTCTCACTTTTAATCCTCTCAGAAGAAACCAACAAAAATACAATTGAAACATAAATTGGGTTGTAATAATTATTTTTACACAGCCACTCTAATCCTCTGGCTTTTAAAGGTCATGGACATCTCACTTAATTGGGCCCACTTAGACTTTCTTTTTTTCAAAAAAGAAATAAGCAAATAAGAGGGCAAAGATGTCAAAGATATGTTTAAAAATATCTCATACTTGATGTAAGTGAACTGGATTAGGGAAGCATAGAGAGGGTAGAGATAAGGAGATTGCTTACTGACTTTTGTTATCTTAGAAGATCATAATTCAAAAGTATAATTGGATTATCCTCTTAACATATGCAGAATTACTTCTTTCTATTCCTCCCCTTAACATAAATAACAATTATAGATAACCCTAACAATTAAAAACTTGAATAAATTTGCTAACTTTTCTTCTTGAGCACATCTTACTTTACTGAAATTTATCTTAATGATACATTATTTGTCAAAAGAGACTCCAGTGCTCTCCATTTCCCTGCTTTGGCAATGGTCTCTCAATGTCCAGTAAGAGTTGAAAGTATTGTGAGAGATACACAACCATAAACAAAAATGAGACCTTCACAAAACTACCTAATATATTTGGCTATCTTAATGTCTCAAAAAAGGATTCCCAGAGTTTAAAACTTTAAAGAATAATCTTTTCTAAAAAGCAGTCCCAGTTTTTGCACAAGTCACCAATTTTCAATAAATGCCTAGAGGTTTATGACGGCAAGAAATCACTCATTTCTTCCTCAGTGGTCAATCTTCATAGGCAATGGGGGGTAGATTATTACCATTTTAATGGCCACAAACCAAGATACTGGCTAGTTGTTAACACCCTGCAAAGGTACTCTTCTCCTCAGTATAACTGATAAAGTCCTCAGTCCAAAAGAGTGGATGTTACAAAGTTACTTTAAGAATTAAGTGAAACTAAATGGTATTAGCTATTCCCTTTGGGATAATACATGGATCCATGCCAAAAAAGAACACATTTTTGTACTATCCACTAAAAGTTTCTCCTCCCAAGCGTATGGTGACTGGAGCTATTGGAGCATGTTGATTTAGTTCTGCTTGGGAATCCAACTGAAATCCCTGACAGTAGGCTGCATTACTAACCTTTAGTGCTGTCAGCTATTTGCAAATCTAGGCTTGGTAAAACAGGGACTGATGGGTTTGAAAGAGTACAGCTATCTATTTATTTATACAGCTCAGTATTTGATTTGTAAGCTAGTGATACCAATTTTGGTCTCAAGAGGAAGTACTTTTTGAAGTGTTTCAATATTTCAGGCTGCAGTAAATGGCAATATGCATTGCTAATGAGTTTTACTAGCTTTCAAATATTAAACATTTAAGATTAGAAAATTGATACTATCCCTTAAAATGGTTGCTGGGAAAGATATTAAGTGTTACTAATCAATAAAATTCATTTGGTTGTGCAAATATGTACAGAATAGACTTCTTATCTGTGCATAAAACTTATCATGGGAAACAACTGAAGTAGTAGTTTATCAACTCATTCTAATGAAACCTTAACAAAAAAGAAATAGTGACCATATGAGGAGGATTTTAGGGAGCTAAAGTCAAATGAAATATGTTATATCACCTTCCATACAATTGTGTAATATGATGATAGGATGAAAGTGGTCAGGAAGAAATTAAATCGATCAGCAGTACTGTTTCCTTGGTGGTAATTCTATATTCATTTTCTTAGGTATGAAGTATTCATTAATTCAATAAGTATTCATTCATGCATTCATTTTTTTCACCAAATGCCTACTATGTGCATATGGTATGTACATAGACAGCATGGTATAACATATTTTTAGCCATACTTAGAATTGGGAATGCCTAGGGTCAAATCTGGCCTCTGATATCCAGTGGTGGCATGATGCTGGACAAAAGACTTAATTAATCAGTACCATAAACAATTCCCAAAGACTCAATTGTGCAGCATTTGCTAACTTGCACTGGGAGTAAAAATTTTTGCTCTAAGAATTCCATACTGTCATGAAATCATAGATCCAATCTTCTGTGAGAGAGACAGAGAGACAGACAGAGACAGAGAAACTGAGACAAAGAGATAGAGACACAGCAACAGAGACAGACACAGAGAGACAAGATAGTGCTAATGAAAAACAAAAAAAAGAAAGATCTTGTCCTCAACAAGCTTACTTTCTTTTATTGTTTTTGCATGTGAAATGGTTAAATATTTTTCCACTTACATATAAAAACAATTTTTAAGATTCATTTAAAAATATTTGAGGTCCACGTTATTTTGTCCTTACTCCCTTCTGCCTCCTTTGCAAATGCAAACAACTTGACATGACTTATACATGTGCAGTCATGCAAAACATATTTCCATATTAGTCATGTTGTGAAAATAAAGTAAAAAAAATCGTATGCTTGTATCCGTATTCAGATACCATCAGTTCTTTCTCTGGAGGTGGATAGCATTTTCCATAGGTCTTTCAGAAATGTTTTGGATGATTTACTGCTGACAAAAGCTAAGGCATTCACAATTGATCTTCATACAATATTGCTGTAATGCATATAATGTTCTCCTTGTTTTGCTCCTTTCACTTTGTATCTGTTCATGTGAGTATAGGATTTTCCAAAAGCACACTGCTCAATATTTTTAATACCATAAGAGTGTTCCATCATAACCATATAATACAACTTGTTCATCCATTAGCCATTAGATGGGTGTCCCCTCAATTACCAACTCTTTGTTACCACAAAAAGGGATCATATAAATGTCTTTATACATATAGATTATTTTCTTTAAAAATTTCCTTGGATATAAACCTAGTAGTGTTATTGCTGGCTCAAAATGTATGCATGGTTTTATAGCCATTGGGGCACAGATCCAAATTGCTCTACAGAATAATTGCATCAGTTCATGACTCCACCAACAGTATATTAGCGTATCAATTTTCCTACATCATCTCCAACATTTGTCACTTTCCTTTTCTGTTATGATGTCCAATCTGATAGGTGTGGGATAGTAACTCAGACTTGTTTTAATATGCATATCTCTAATCAATAGTTGTTTAGAACCTTTTTGCATGACTATAGATAGCTTTGATTACTTCTTCTGAAAACTTTATATATGCTTTGACCATTGGATTCTCATAAATTTGACTCAGTTCTCTATATATTTGATAAATGAGGTCTTTATCAGAGAAACATGTTTCTCTGGTAAAATTTTATATATATATATATATATATGTATGTACATGTGTATATATACATATATATATAATTTTT
Source organism: Phalanger gymnotis (assembly GCA_028646595.1). Lineage (NCBI taxonomy): Eukaryota > Metazoa > Chordata > Mammalia > Diprotodontia > Phalangeridae > Phalanger > Phalanger gymnotis. Next base: position 259,360,301 of record CM053623.1, on the reverse strand, counting down.
TCACAGTTATGATTACTAATTGTATATTTCCCTCCAATTCTCCCTCCATGTTTATTCTACTCTCTCTCTCCTGTCACCTAATCCATCCTCAAAAATATTTTGCTTCTGACTACTGCCTCCCACAGTAGACCCTCTCTTCTATCAGCCTCCCACCTTCTCTTAACCCCTTCCACTCCTATTTTCCTATAAGTTAAGAAAGATTTCTATATCCAACTAAGAGTGTATGTTATTCACCCTTTGAGCCACTTCTGATGAGAGTATAGTTTAAGCACTCCACACCAGTTCTCTCATCTTTCTCTTGCACTATAAAAGCTATATAATGCCTATTTTGTGTGAGATAATTACCTGTTCTATCTTCTCTTCCCTCTTTTCTCAGTGCATTTCTTTTTTTTATTCCTTAATTTCATTATTTTAGGTATCATCTCATCATATGAAACCAAGGATGAGGAATCTGCAGCCTCAAGGCCATATGTGTTCCTCTAGGTCCTCAAGTGTGGCCCTTTGACTCCAAACTACACAGAAAAAAATTTCCTTAATAAAAGCTTCTGTTCAATAAAACTTGGACTCAGGAAAAAGGCTGCACCCAAGGACCTAGAAGGCCACATTGTCCTCAAGGACACAGGTTCCTCAGCCCCTGTATTAAACTCACACCTGATCCTTCTGTCCATGTATATTTCTTCTAACTGCCCTAATAATAATAAATTTCCAAAGAGTTTCAAGTCTTTCCATGTAGGAATGTACACAGTTTAGCCTTATTGAATTCCTAATGACTTCTCGTTCTTGTTTACCTTTTTATGCTTTTCTCGAGTATTGCATTTGGAAGTCAAATGTTTGTTTCAGATCTCATCTTTTCATCAGGAATGCTTGAAAGTCCTCTCTCATTGAATGTCCATCTCTCCCACCAGAATTATATTTAATTTTGCTGGTAGGTGATTCTTGGTTTTAATGATAGCTCTTCCCCTCCCCCAAAAGTCACAGTCCATGCCCACTGATCCTTTAATATAGAAGCTGCTAAATCTTATCTTATCCTGACTTGGCTTCATGATATGTTAATTGTTTCTTTCTGGCTAGCTGTAATATTTTCTCTTTTACCTGAAAGTTCTAGAACTTGGCTGTATTATTCCTGGGCATTTCCACTTTGGGATCTCTTTCAGGAGGTAATAGGTGGATTGTTTTCATCTCTATCTTGCCATCTGTTTCTAGAATATCAGGAAAGTTTTCCTTGATAAATTTTTGAAAGATAATATCATAGCTTTTTTTGTTTTTTGATCATATCTTTCAGGTAGTCCATTAATTTGTAAATTATCTCTCCTTGTTCTACTTTTCGGGTAAGTTATTTTTTTCCAATGAGATATTTTACTTTTTACCTTCTTTTAACTTTGTTTTCTTGTTTCTTGATGTCTCATTAGCTTTTTTTCCCTATTTCTAATTTTTAAGCAATTATTTTCTCCAGTGAGCCTTTGTAACTCCTCTGTTTCACCAATTCTACTTTCTGAGTTCATTTTTCAGTGAATTTTTTACATCTTTCTTTTCATGCTGTCAATTTATTGTTAAGGAGTTCTTCTATCCAGTGAATTTTTGTGCCTCTGCTATTATTTGGCCTATTCTGTGTTTCTTTTTCTTATTCTGTTTTTTAAAGATTTTACTTTCTTCAGTATATTGGTGCCTTCTTTACCAAGTTGCTAAACATTTTTCCATAATTTTCTTCTATCACTTTCATTCATTTTCCAAATTTTTCTTCTCATTTTCTTATTAGATTTGGTAATTCCTTTTTGAGCTCTTGCTCCTGGGGTGGAGAGGGTATTGTCTCAAGCTTCCATTTTTTATGCAGCTATTTTTGAAGCTAGTACTGGGAGGGTCTCTAAGTTTTTAGTACATTTATGGTGGCATGATGTAAGCAGAAGTATTTTTTTCTAGTCTCCTGCCTTGTACTCTGCCCTGTGAATGACCACAAGCACTCTTTTCCAACCTGGAACTGTGACCAGGGACTCAATACCCCTGTGGCCACAACCTCTGATGTGCTAGTGCTCCTCCTCATACTGTGTAATGGCAATCACACTGGCACACCTAAGATGGGTGCTAGAGCAGGTTCTTTTATTGCTTTACTAATGAAAGATAGCTGTTTCAGGAGTCAGCAATCTTTCTTTTTTAATCACATAAAGTACAATACAGTAAATATAGAGAAGAGAAATAAAGACCAACGCACAGGGCTCTACTTCCTGAATCAGGGCTTTACATACACCACTGAATTGAGAGAGCCTTTACCTCTGAGGAGCTCTGAACATAATGGCCACTCAGAGTCTTGACCAGAAAATCACAACTTCTTTCTCATAAGTGAACCCCCAAAGCGAAAACTCACCTCTCAGAATATATACTCTTTAGGCTCAGTGCTTAATTAGAAATTAAGAAAAGGTGTGTAAGCTTTCCTACAAGCAAGTAAGCTTGTGGGAAATCAAGAAGCCACTGCTGCTGATTCAGCTGCCCCTAAAGTCTTCTGCTGGCTTGATGAGGTGTGGCCTACTACATGTCATTCCTTGCCCTGCACTGTGTTCTACTCTCACCCCAGTGCAACCAACCTTTCCAACTCACTTTCTAGGTTGACGTGGGCTTGAAAATTGTTTCAACATATCCTTTCCTTCATTCTGTGACTCCTGAATTCATTTTGAGGCATTATTTTAACATTTTTGGAGGGGGATTTGGGAGAGTTCAGGTGGTCCCCTGACTTTGCTCCAGTATCTTGACTCCTGCCTTATGTGTCCTTTAATGTTTGGTAATATATAAAGTTTCACCATCCCACTCTAGTTTTGGACATCATAAACTATTTCCCTCCCCCACATCTGTTTTCTACGGCAGTAGCTCTGCTGCTTTAAATGAACAACTCTACATTCCACTCTTCATGACATCTCTACTCACACATGATTGACTTCATTCCTTGTTGATATGGCCTTGTTTATCTAACATGGTCAGGGAAATTAGCTTTTAATTTTCTGGATAGATAGCCAAGATAAGTGTGTTAGAGGCAAATGGGTCTTGGAATTGTAATATACGAAATCATGCCTAAATCTCAATTCTACTCCTTTCTGGGAATATAAAGTTGAGCAAGTCACAACACTTCTTCAAACTTCAGTTTCCTCTTCTGAAAATAGGTGTAAGGCCTTTACAACTCACTTTTTATGTCTTTTGAGAATAGGAAGTAAGAAGATATATTTGTAGTTCAGTGGAATTTTAATGCTATAATATTCTAGTGGGCAAAGGTATTTGGGGGAGTTGAATCTGGCCCATATAGACTTGGAAAACATCCTATGTCAGACCAAAGTTGCATATAAATGGGAAACTTATCTGGACCTGTCACTTGAAATGTACACATCCATCAGAAAATTAATACATTTAAAAGGTTGGTCCTTTCACAATCATAAAGGCAGTGAGTGTATCAACTTGCACTAATCATTGATTTATAGGCTTCTCTAACTTTGCTATTTTTTGTTACAGTGGACCTACCTTGAAAAATAACTATATCCATAGTTATACTATGCCACATGGATCCCACAATAATCATTCCCAGAAAAGATGAATTTGCTTTCCGTGAGACTTGAAGGTGAGAGGGAGCAGGATAAAAAAAATCAAACACAGTTACCAGAAAAATCATCAGTAGATGCATGGAAAAAAATCCAGGAGATGGAAAAGTTGAGAACAGTTTCTGAAGTCCAGTAGATGAAGATATAACTTGGAAGTATAAGAAAAGCAAGGCAGTAAGTGGTCTACTGAGCCCTTAAGATGATATTTAGTCTTTTCTTATTCCTTTTCATCCTCGACTCCATTTCTCTACTCCTCCTTTCCCCCCTCTCCTCCTTCTTTATCTCTTTGTTCTTTCTCCACCTGCTTATCTTCCTCCTCCTCATCTTTATCTTCTCTCCATATCTCTATCACAACCCATCCTCAGATCTGGAAGGTGAAACATGGAGAACCTATGTTTAGTGAGAGTGGGTATCACGTGTTATTGTTATTGTCGTTCAAGTGTCAAATCAAGTCATGCATGTGTTAAAGACTTACTATCAGCCAGGACATGATGATTGAGACAAAACAGAACAATCCCCTCCCTTGAGGTGCTTGGAACTCTACCCCATCTTTTGATGGGTGCTATTATTGGAAACTTTTTGGTGCAGTAGTTGTGCACTTTGTCAGATGGGTTTCTGATTGGTATAGTTTGGCTATAATGTAGTTACAAATTGTTATTACAGTGGTCTTATTTAGAGTAGTATTTCATAGTATACTAATGAGATTGTACATAGGCCATTAAATATGACTGATTAATATACAAATTTATAAAGTCATAAATTTGCAATACTACTTAAAATGCTTTCAGTTCACATGTCTGCAGGACATTGGAAAAGAGAATATTATTTTATTTATTTAAGTAGGTCAGTCAGTTCACAAACATATATTAAACGTTTGCTATGTGCAAAGCACATTTGATGTTCTTGGGATACAGAGAAAAGCAAAATCACTGTCCCTGCCCTCAAGAAAATCACATTCTAATGGGCATAAAAATATGAATCTAAGAATTCTTCCTTTTTCCTATGTTTGTCCTTTTCATCTCTCCTCTTTATAAGAAGAAAAGAGTTTCCTGGGTGTCTGCATTTTCTGTTATTTTACAACTTTGGTATAATAAAGTTAAGCTATATTTTATTTTAATATGTCATATATGACTATGCTTTCTAGCTATTAAATCATTCCTGGAGAAGTGAGGTGAGACTATCAGTTATTTTTCTGAGCATTATTTGGTTTGAATCTTGGCAGAGTCATGATTACTATGATATTAATTTATCTATTAATCATGTTTAAGATGATTAATTTGACAAAGTAGATGTCTCCTAAATTTAGTAATCTCCCCTCCCAACAAAGTGCTCAGATAAGCATAGAAATGTAATATTTATAAACAGGTACAAAACATCAGAAAAAGTCAATCCAGGAAAAAAAATAAATTCCAAAGTTTATTTTTCTGGAAAACACCATCTTGGTTACGTATCAAGCATATCTTTGTAAAATGTTTTTATTTTTGACTCTTTTTTAAGAAAGGCAGCAAATTATATCAACTACATTTATTAAATTTCTACCTCTGTGTAACACTGATTTAAATACTTATGGAGTTTATAAAGGAAGATGTGTTTTATGTTTTGGCTCTGTTTTTCACTCAGTAGTTCACACTCTTAGGAGATCAAACATAAATGGAACTGCAAATAACAAGTTTACGAAAATATATGTACTTTTAGCAGCATAGAAAAATATAAAAACATTTATGCTAGTAGAGAGATGTATTGTATTTATCACCACATTTTGGGGGGCATTTTGGGAGTACATAGGCAAGAAGTATTCCAGGTGCTAAGAATAAAAATAGATAAGATCCACACAACTTATCCTCAAGTGGCTGGAAATAGATTTCAGAAGACTATCATCTATCTATCTATCTATCTATCTATCTATCTATCTATCTATCTATCTATCTATCTTTATACACACATGTGTATATTTATATACTATATATAAATTTGCACATGTATATAAATGCAAATGAATCATATGCCAAAGTAGAAATAGAGTAATGTAGACTATGAGTGATGCATGATTTTGGAGGAAACCAAAACCCACATTAGTTTGGGGAAATTGAGTAAAACCAAATAGAAATTATTCTACGTCTTAAAAGTATATGGTTGTGTATATGTGTGTATGTATGTATATATACACACATATGTATGTAACTATGTATGTATGTGTATATACATATATATGTACACATATATATGTATGTATGTATAAACACTTTAGGCAAAAATTCAAAAATTCACGATGTGTTTTGGGGATATGATTCAATCAATTTACCTGGAGTAATAGGCAATAAATTTGGATAAATTGTTAATGATCACTTTGTCAAGGGTCATGAATGACAAGCATTGGTATTTGGAATTTCTCCTGTGGGCAAGGGCAAATGTTTTTACATCAGATGGGCCTTTGCAAAGTATTGAAAAGAGATAAACCTAAACCAATGTAAGAACAGTAAAATAGATGACAAGGTATATATTTGGGATTCTGTAAAGCAACATTGAGAATACTTGCCTGTTAACAATGATAGGGGAAAAAAAGAGATAAAAAAATATGATTGTGAGCATTCAGTCTTTATTGAATGGCAAAATAATGATGTTGCTAATGGAAATGATGGCTGGTTGTGAGCAAAAGTGTTTTTAATTTATGTACATTGAATTTTAGTGGACAGAAGGAACTAGTGGTACATAAACTTTGATCCAATGATATCAATCCAAGAAATATATCCTAAAGGTGGCATCATGGGAAGAGGAAAAGGTCCCCATATCAAAAAAGTCTACAGTTTATCTGTAAAATTGGGAGCTTGGACTAGATGACCAGTAATGTCTTTTCTAGCTTTAAATCTTGATTCTTCAGATGCACATGGGAACGCCCAGAAGGACACTGGGAATGGAAACCAACAGTTCAATGCTAAAATAGGCAAATTTAGTAGCTATCTTTATAGGGTTTCAAACTGTATTTATGGAAAAAAAGAACATAAGATCTCCCCCAAAAGAGAAAGTGCAAATGTCAATGGTGTAAAGTTTTAGCTTTGGAGCATGTTCCAAGGGACAAAAACAAGGAAACAAGCACAACTTGTTGGATAAGAGGAAGTCTTGGAGAAATACATGACACAGAAACCATAGGAAGAGAAGATTTTAAATAAGAAGATAATGCTTAATAGTTTTAAATATTGAGAAGAGTTAATGGAGTGTTACATTTATTGGGGGTGGATATTGAGGTGAACAAATTAATAATAAACTCAAAGTGCTCATCATAAGCAGAGTAGATAGAGCTGAGACCAAATCACAAGGTACTAAAGACTAAATTGGTAATGGAAAATGAAGGCACGTTGTTTATAATACTCTTTCAATTTTTTTTGTTTCATATTGAATAGAAAAAAAAGAAAAAAAATATGATGGCAATTCAATGTAATAGTTGGGAGCAGTGGAGATTTTTATTACTTTTTTTAAGAGAGAGGAGACTGATTGTATCGGATGACAGAAAGTGATGTTAGTCATGGAAGATTTTTGGAACAGATGAAGTATAAGAAGTATTTTGAAAGTGTATAGGCAAATGGACAAGAGTCTTACTTTAAATGGTCTATCCTAATTTTTGGTTCCAGTCCTCAGATTTGGAAGGCTTCTGCAAATGTATTAAATAGCAGGTAAATTCTCTTACACAAGAATTCAGGGAATTATTGCTCCTAATCAAAGTGAGGGGACTTAAAAAAGGCAGGTTACTTTTAGAATTAAAGTACTAAACAGGTTCACAAAAACTCTTTCCAAATACAGGATGGGGGGCAGGGGATGGTGGTGGCTGACTAAACATTAGTTTCTGCAGAAAAAAAAAATTGAAGGTTTTGATGAATTTCAAGGTCAATATTAATCAACAGTTCAAAATGACAGTCAATCAAACTAATGAAATTTTAAGTTGCATAGAGAGAAGCACACTTCCTAGTGCTAGGAGGGGAGTAATAGTCTTAGTGCACTCTGACTTTTCTCACCATCTCTAGAATATCATATTTAGGTCTGACACTACACTAGAAGAGACATATTGATGAGCATTCAGAGGAATGTCAACAGGATGGGGAAGGACTTAATTGCTTATGTGGATGTGGTTGAAGGGTATGTGTAGTTCAGAGGAAAAATTTGGGAAGTAGATTGATAGACAATAGCTATCTGAAAGAATTTGAAAGTCTGTTATGTGGAAGAGAGATTGGACTTCACAGAGTAACACCAGGATCAAAGAGTGAATGTGGAAAAAGACTTAAACTTAGATATGATTTGAAGAAAAAAACATTCTTAAGAAGTTAATTGTTCAGTCATTTATTCAGTTATGTCTGACTATACACAACCCCGTTTGAGGCTTTCTTGGAAAAGACATAGGAGTGGTTTGCCATTTTCTTCTCCAGCTTATTTTATAGCTACCAAAAAGTGAGATGAGATACATTTTAGGGAAATGAGTTCTTTCTAATGGAAGGCTTCATACAAAGACTTACATATCCCTAGTTAAATATATTGCAAAGGGGATTTTTGTTGAGGTATAGGTTGATTTCCATGGCCTTTTTAGTCCCTTAAAAATTGGATAGTCTGTGTTTCTGTGGACTATGAAGTAAAATGGGATAGGAAGAAAGGAGAGGCTCAGGAAAAATTTCTATAATAATTATGAAGAGAAAGAGATGTCATTTGGTTTACTTAGTTTTATTGTCTTTCAAATCCTCTCTCTTTTGCTTTCCTCTTAGTTTCCTAGAAACTTGAAAAAATTTAAATTTCTTGACATCTAGAAAGATTACTCATTTCTTATTGGACCCATTAATCCCTGAGCATATATCCTTGCATTGACATATTTTACTTGAGTTCTAGTATATCAAGTATTGGTGACACTTAAAGAGATCACACTGATGTCCCTCTATTAGCATTTCAAAATCAGTTCTTGGTTTTATATGTTCTATGCCTTGTTATATGGACGTATGGTGTGATAAATGCCATGAGTTCTGTTCCAGATCTGTTCCCTCTATTCTTCTCCTGAGAATTGCTAGATTGTTAGCTATCACTCTGAATTCTTGTGTTTTTTTTTAATGTCACACCAACCAGCCTGAATATTTTATTTCATGAATTTTTATTTTTTCCTCTTAAATGTGAATTTTAAATTTTCTTGATAAGGGTAGTAAGTTTCCTGCCACTTTATTTTAAGCTTTCTAGTCTTATTAGAAATCACTTGGTTAGAATTTCAAGCCATATTGCAGGAAGCCAAATTCCTTCATCGACACTTACTTATGGTCATTTCTCATGTCCTTTCATTTCCACACTCACTTCTTTCAGTTAGAAAAGAGATTGGTAGACCACTTAGGTCCTGACCCCTTAGGTTTCCACCCAAAATCCCTCTCTATATGGATCCTGGGTTAATAATTTGAGTACTTTTGTGTACTAGTGCTCATTGAGGCTCTTATTATTCTATTGATTTAATGATGTTTCTGTTTCATGAGAAGGTTTAAATTTGATCTTTAGGGAATGAGCTAATAACACATATAGATTCCATAATGAAGAACTTACTTTCCTTTCTCTACTACTCTTCCATACTATTTCTTTCCTTTAACTTGTCATTTTGTGGACATTCAGCTAAGGCTGGAAGGGTCTCCTTTTTGGAATTCCACAGAGATAACAGAGTAGAGAAGCACTCAGATGAATTCTCCAAGTATTTCACTTCACACAACTTTAAAATAACACCTCAAAGAAAATACGGGATTGGTAGAGACAACAAAAGGTGAGAAATCCTTTGAGCCCAAGACAAAAGGTGAGAAAGAGAGATCTGTGACATGGGAGAGGGGATTAACTTGAAGCCCTAACCGGTGGTGTGACTACATGGTGGCAATAAAAGCTTCAGGAATCCTAAATCCAGAGATGGTAAAAGGACTTGGCAAATGGTCAAAAAAGAGGTTCCAGGGCACCCCTGTACCAACACTGGGCATAGAACTGCATGCTGTTAAGCAACCCCATTGCCTATGCCCACTTCTGGATCATAGCTAAAGGACAGGAGGAGGAGCACTTTCAGTCAAGAAAGAATGGTAAATTTGAAGGAAAACTGTTTAGCAACTTCCTTTTTATAAATACTTCTGGGTCATATTTCATAGGCCAAGAAGAGCACTTCTGGTCAAGAGGGAATGGAAACCCTAAAAGGCAAGAACATTTCAAAGCCCAAAGTATCAGGGATCCTGATAAATAGTACCATTTCCAATCCCAGGGGAAAAGAGGCCCTGAAGTGTAATATTAATTGCAATCCCAAGAGACTGGGGACCCTCACTTGTAAGGAGCAGAATTCAGAAGTGTGCAGTGAACACATCACTCCACATATCTAAACACCTTGGAATAAATTGAAAAATTCCAACCCCCAGAGCTAACTCTAAAAACAGCAGTGTGAAAAAATCTGAAGCTTAAGACAAGTGAACCCTAGATGCCTCACTCCAGGGACAGAGCCAAGAATTAACATAAAGTTCCAAATCAAGAAATAGGGTGAAATATGATCAAACACAAAAAAGACCATAAAAACTACGAGGGTGACAGATAAAATCTAGACATAACTCAGAAGAAAATAAAGTCAAAATAGCTAAAAGCAAAGCCTCAAAGAAAACAAAAATAGGCAGAGAACCAACAAGAATTCCTGAAGAGTTATAATGATTTTAAAATCAAATAAGAGTGGTAAAAGAGAAAAAAAAGAAAGCAAAGGAAGAAAATTATGAAAATGCAATTGGTCCTTTGAAAAAATGTGAAAGAAAATAACATTTTAAAAATTAAATTGGTCAAATGGAACAAAGGAGATAAAAAAAATTCACTGATGAAAACACCTTAAAGAGCAGAATTGGCCAAATGACAAAAAGAGGTACAAAATTTCTCTAAAAAAATTCCTTAAAAATTAGAATTGGGCAAGTGGAAGCTAATAACTCCATGAGACTCCAATAAACTCCAGGAAGCAATAAAATAAAATTAAAAGAATGAAAAAATAGAAGGAAATGTGAAATAGCCCCTTGGGGGAAAAAAAGTTACCTGGAAAATAGCTCAAGGAGTGTAATTTCAGAATCATCAGACTACCTGAAAGCCATGAACAATGAAAGAGTATAGATAACACATTTCAAAAAAAAATATTAAGGAAAACAGCCCTCATATCCTAAAACTGGAGGACAAAATAGAAAATGAAAGAATCCAATGACTGTTACTTGAAAGAGATCCCGAAGTGAAATCTCCTAAGACTATCTTAGTGAAATTTCAGAGCTTCTATGTCAATGAAAAAAAATACTTCAAGCAGCAAAAAAGAAATCATTCAAATACTGTGGAGCCACAGTCAGGATTTGCAAAATTTATCACCTATTTCATTAAAGGAGCCTTGGGTTGGAACATGATATTCTGGAAGGCAGAAGAACTGAATTACAACAAAAATAATTTCCCCAGAAAACTGAGTATAATCATTCAAGAACAAAAATGAAATTTAATGAAATAGAGGATTTTCAAGAATATTTGATACCAACACTAGATCTGAATAGAAAATTTTACTTTCAAATACAAGATTCAATAGAAGCACATCATGGAAAACATTAAAGAGAAATTATAAAAGACTCAATAAGTTTAAAATATTTACCTTTGTATATGGGAAGATGATACATGCATCTTCTAAGAAAATTTTCGTTATTAGAGCAGTTAAAAAGATTCCATAAAGAATGAGGGTAGAAAAGTGAGCCATTTATGTTAAAGCAATGTGAAAAATATATAAGCAAGAAGATGAAAAGGAGAGGTAGAATTGGGAAAATGTCTCACATAAAAAGGTTCAGAAGGAAGAACTCTTATAATGGAGGGGTACAATGGTAGGGGTGGAGTGGAAAAATCTTGTACCTCACTCACATCTAAATAGGTTCAAAAAGGGAAATATATATATGTATATGTATAAATACACACATATATATAATATACATATAATGTATATGTATGTAGGTGTGTATATGTGTATACAAACACACACACAAACACACACACATGCACATAATTTTTAAAATAAATCTATCTTACCCAAAAGGGAGGAGATAAGAAAAGTGAGGAGGGATGTAATAAAAGAGAGAGGAAGTAAAACAGTGGACAGAAGTAAAACAGATTTTAACAGAGGGACATGATTAAAAGACAGAGATAAAGATGAACAAGAAAACAGGATGGAGGGAAATCCACAGGGGATTAATCATAAGTGTGAATTTGAATAGGATGAACTCACTAATAAAATAGAAGCAGAATGTAGAATGTAATAGAAACAGAATGCAACAACTTTTTTTTGTTTTTGTTTTTCTTTTTAACAAAAAAAAAACACAGAGAGATACACACACAGTTAAAATATGGGGCTAGAACAGAATTTATTATGCTTCTGCTTAAGTTAAGAAGGTTAGGGTGGCAATCATGATCTCAGATGAAGCAAAAACAAAAATAGATCTAATTAAAAGAGATAAGTAGGGAAACTACATCTTGTTAAAAGACATCATCGATAATGCAGTCATTTCAATACTAAACATAAACATACATGACATAGCATCAGAATTCTTAAAGGAGAAGCTAAATGAGTAACAAAAGGAAATAATAAAATTATATCAGTGGGAGACCTTAATGTTCCCTTCTAAGAATCTCACCAAAAATAAAGAAGAGAGAAGTTAAGACAAAAAGAATCAAAGAAAAGTTAGGATAGACCTCAGGAGAAAATGGAATAGGAATAGAAAGGAGTATAACTTTTTTCTCAGCTGTACATTGGCATCTTTACAAAAATTGAGCATGTATTAGGGCATAGAAACATCACAAACCGAAAGCAAAAAAAGAATTATTAAAAGCATCATTTTATAACCACAAATGTAATAAAATTAGTTTTAATAAAAGTTCACAGAAACATACATTAAAAGCCAATTGGAAACTAAATAATCTAATTCTAAAGAATGGATGGGTCAAAGAAGAAGTGAAAGAAACAATAAATATTTTTTTGTAAAGAGAAAGACAACAATGAGACAACATTCCCAAATTTGTGAGATATAAAAAAAAATGCTTAAAGGATCAAAATATGGCTCTAATTGTGGAAATTGATAGAAGAGAGTAATAGAAGATTAATGAATTGTTCATACAACTAAAGTTACTAGTAAAAGAAAGAAAAATATAAATAGCCAATTAAAAATCAAAATGGAAATCCTGAAAATTTAAAAAAAAGGGATTAGTAAAATTAAAAATAAAATAAAACATTAAACTAATAAATAAAACTAGGAGCTGGTTTTGTTAGAAAAACAATTAAATAAATAAACTATTGGTTAACTTAATTTTAAAATGAGAAGAAAACCAAATTAGTAATATTAAGAATAAAAAAAAAACAAAAGGCAAATACAACACCAATGGAGATAAAATTAAAATAATTATTATGAGTGATTTTGCCCAAATATATACCAGTAAAACTGATAATATGAATGAAATGGATGGATATTTGCCAAAATATAAACTACCAAGAATAACAGAAGATGAAAGAGAGTTTTTAAATAACTCTTAGATAAAGAAATTGAAGAAGCCATCAATGAGCTCCCTTAGTAAAAATTCCCAAGACCAATGGATTTACAAGTAAATTCTACCAAACATTTAAGGAAAAAAATTAATTTCAATAGTATATAAACCATTTGAAAAGAAAGGAAGAAGTCTTACACAATTCTCTTTATGGCACAAATATAGTTTTAATATCTAAACCAGGGATGGCAAGCACAGAGAAAGGAAATTATAGATCAATTTGCTTAATTAAATATTGATGTTAATTTTTATATAAAATAATAGCAAGGAGGTTATATCAATATATCACAGAGATTATACACTTTAAACAGTGAAATTTATACCAAGATTGCAGAGCTGGTTCAATATTAGAAAAACTGTTAGTGTAATTGGCCATATGAATAACAATAATAACAAAAATCATATGATTATATAAATAGATGCATCAAAAACCTTTGACAACATATAATGCCCATTTCTGTTAAAAAAACATTAGAAAGGATATTAAACAATGGGACTTTTCTTCCAATAAGTGCTATCTATTTCAAATGAAGAAAAAGCATTATCTGTAATGAGGATAAACTTAAAACCATCACATTAAGATTAGGTTTGAAACTAGGATATACATTATCACCACTGTAATACAATCTTGTACTAGAAATGTAGCTATAGCAATGACAAGAAAAATAAATTGAAGGAATAAAAAGAAGAAACAAGGAAACAAGACTTTTTTGCTGATGACAGATAGATAGATAAATAGAATCCTAGAATAAACTAAAAATACTATTTGAAACAATTAACAACTTTAGCGAAGTTTTAGCATATAAAATAAACCCACAGAAATCATCAGAATTTCTGTACACCAGCAACAAAGTCCAGTAGCAAAAGATAGAAATAGAAATTCCATTTAAAATATCTGCAGAAAATATAAAATATTTGGAGTCTTATCCTCTAAGGAAAAACAGGGATTATGTGAACACAATTCCAAATTGCTTCCCTCAGAAATAAATAGACCAACCCAAGTTAGATTACATCATAGGGTGTAAAATTAATAATTTTGATTACCTGAAATGACAAAGCTTTTGTACAAAGAAAACCAATATAGCCAAAATTAGAAGGAAAACAGTAAACTGGGGATTTTTTGCATTAAGTTTCTCTGACTAAATACTCACTCTTCAAAATAGTATATGGAACTGAAACAAATTTACAAAACGTAAGAACAATTTCCCAGTTGACACATACTGAACAGATATAAACAGTAAGTTTTCAGAAGAAGAAATGTTACCAATATTTATATGAAAAAATGTCCTAAATTATTACTGATTAAAGAAATGCAAATTAAAAACAATTCTGACATACCAGTCCACACCTATCAGATTAAATAATATGACAGAAAAGGAAAATGACAAATATTGGAAGGGATATAGGAAAACTGAGACACAAACACATTGGTAGAGTTGTGAACTGATTCAAACATTCTGAAGAGCAATTTGGATCTATGAAAACATGAATATTCTTTGACCTAGAAATACTCAAAGAAATCAAAGAAGAGAGAAAAGAACCTATTTGTACCAAAATATTTATAATAGTTCTTTTTGTGGTGACAGAGAACAGGAAATCAAGGAGATATATATCAAATGGTTTTGAGGTATATGCTTTTGATGGAATAATATTGTGTTATAAGGAATAATGAACAAGTTGTTTCAAGAAAACCTGGCAAAAACTTAACTGAACTGAAGCAATGTGAAATAAGCAGAATTAGGGGAAGATTTTACACAATAACAGCAATATTAAGAATCATTAATTGTAAAAGACTCGGCCACTCTGATGAAGAAAATTCCAAAGGGCATATGATGAAAAATAATATTTAGCTTTAAATAGAGAAGTGACAAATTCTGAATGTAGACTGGATCATACTTTTAAAAATGTTTATTTTTGTTGTTTTATTTTCTTTCTATTTTCATTTGCAGTATGGCTAATATGGAAATGTGTTTTGCATGACCTCACTTGTATAATCAAAATAAAATTGCTTGTCTTCTCAAGAAAGGAGAAATGTGGGAGGGAGGGAATTTGGAACTCAAAATTTTGAAAAGTAATTATAATAAAATTACACATAATTGGGAAATATTTAATGTAGTAAAGTAAAAAAATAATTCTAAAAACATATTTTTTTCTTTTTTATTCCTATCATCCTCTTTAAAATATTTTTCTTCCTGATTTCCTCTCAGAATTTTTTCTTCTATGGTGCTTTAGAATGGTTTAGTCTACTTTAGTCAGTTCACCTTTTCTAAAGGTTGAATTTATTTATTTTCATAATTGATGACAACTTTAGGCAAGGAGACAAAGATAGCATATACCAAGCAAGTCATTGGTACAGATTTTTGATGCCCATAATTCCTATTGAATCTCAAGTTGAACTGCATATTTTTTATTGTTTGTGCCTCTTCTCCATTCCTGGATTTCTATTACTAATAACCATTCGCATTTCCTTTGAACATCCTTACATATTCATTTCCTTTGCTTTATTAATTTATGAATTTAGTCATAATTCCAAAATTTTACCCTTTCACATCTTTGAACACAGAGAAAACATATTTGAACAACTTGTAGCCCACAAAATCTTGCACCTAGGGAAACTGTTTTACCAGTCTGGAAAGATCCCCATGAGAACACATCGGAAAAGCAATCAGCTGAGACCAACTAACATTGTAGAAAACTCAGCAATTGGTGAATTGCTTTCTGGAATCAGTATAGGATTTAAATTCTACTTCTAGTTAAATCATCCATGAAATATAAGCATGTGTCAAGAGCCTAAAATCAATCAGGCTGAGTCTAAAGGTAATCAACTGAACCTAAAAGAAATCAGACAGTGGCTGTTCGAAAATCAGGCAGAAGGCCCAAAATAAATTTAACACAATTTACCACTCCTTTTAAATTCTCTATTTTTTTCATGAGTGTTATTTTCTGTAAGTGTATATATGAGTAGAAGCTGTGACTATCTAGGATTTACTAAACACATAGGAATGATTTTTCTTAAAATACTGATGAAGGTGATAGTTTTTAAGAAGGTGAACATGACTAGAAGTCATGCTGTTGCCATTCATTCTCATGCACTCTGTCTTACCTAGATCACCTTGAATCCCTACTTCCACTCAATTTATTCCCAAAAAGAACTAACAGGAATTCACAAAATGTACAATGCCAATATAATATTCAGCAAATATGATTTGTAACTTTTGATAACCTCTCTCTCTCTCTTTTGTTATATGTGTGCTTGGTAGAGGGGACACTAAAATCTTGGTCTCTGACCTGTAGAGTAGATACTATGTTTTTCTTTCTGCCAGTTCCAACTAATAGCTAAAGGTGTGCAAAGAACAGGATGGTTGTCCTACCGAAGGAAAAAAAATGAAAGAGCTAGTCAAATGAAAATCTACTTGTTTGGTTTTCAGAGCATTCGTGAAGTGCTCCTTGAAAGAGAGGGGAAACATGCTTCAAAAGTAAAACAAGGAAAAAAAAATAATTTTAAATAGTTGAGGAAACTCATGGAAGTTGAAAGACAGAAGAAGAGTAATGGAACAATTGCTACTATGCTATAAATATGAAGCTTTTCCCATTTAGGTTAGAGCTGTACCCTCAAAGTAAAGAATAACTTCTTACACTTTGGAGGAAAATGGTGAATGTTCAAGACAGGGGCCACAGAAGAAGAAAGAACCGGTTATGGTAATTGTTGAATTCTTGTTGAGGTGGCCATATGTTGACTTGATATAATCATGTTGAGGTACATTATATTCCTAGAAGTAATGGAGAAGATTCTTACATTTATCATCCACATAAAAAGAATCAATAATTCAAAAGAAAAACTATCCAAGAAGAAGACAGAAGGAAAACTCATGGACTTCAATGTCAGTGAAAAAATGTATAAAATATGGGTAATAAATAATATAAACCATAGATCATAATAAAAAGTAGATTAAACATAATTGTTAGTCTCATGATTGTTGTAATAGGATTTATGACTCGAGTGCATCTGTAAGAGAATTATACCTTGATGAATAAAAATGCTTATATTAAACTCTCATTTTGAGCCAAACAGTGTGGTAAGTCATAGGGGCATAAAAAGAAGTAAGAGTCATCAACCTTAAGTTTTCATTCTTTTTTTTTTTTCAAGTGGAGGACAGGTTGTTTTTTCCTATATAGACAATAATGCTAAACAAAGGAGCATCACAGATTGCATTAACAGAATGATTTAAAGAGAATTAAATAATATCACATAAAACAATGGTTATAATTTTCAAGAAGGCTGATGTTTATGCTTTATCAAGAAATAGAGAAGTTGTAAATTTGTTAACTAGCTATCTTACATTTTATCTTCATTGGTGTTTTCTGATCAACTCATATAAATCTTTCTGCAAAATCAGATAAGCTGGTTAGTGCTCTTTGTGGTGGCCTCTTTCTGATACAGATGCTTGCCTTGACATCAACCACTGCTATTATCATGGGCATTACTGCTGCTGTTGTGATGGTGGATGCAAGTGCCACCTCCATTGACTTGGTGTCACCATTGCTACCACGACAGACTTCAATACTTTTTGAATCTCATGAAGTCACTTGTTCATAGAAAAGAAACATAAAAGACCAGGGATCTAAATGCAAGCTAGCCTGATTGCAGCACCTAGCATCAACTTCCATGTAGGTGAAGTTACTGTGGCAGAGACAGAGACAGTACTCTGTTCCTTCACAACTCTTGCTGAAGTCGTATCTTTTACCCTCAGGAGCTATAGCTCACAAGCCATCAGCTAAAAATTGCCTCTTCCTTGAAAAGAGCTCTTGAGTTATCAGATCTTCCTATGCAATAGTCAAGTATGAGACTCCCAACAATGAGTCACACACGACCCTAAGTCAGTAAACAACATTTCAATGTGACTATCTTGGAACAGGTAGAGAATATCTAAACATGCACCATAGGGATGTGGGGAAAGCCTCATTACAGCATCATCAAGCATTAGTAAGCAAAAAGACTTTTCATTTTAGTTCTGCCAATATTTTCTCTGTCCATGAACAAACTTTGGGAGGGAAAATTCTGCCAGTCAGAGATTGTGCTTTGGGCACTGCATAAGAGGTGTGTCTACAATGCTTTCGTGAGTCTCCATTTCTTTCTTTCCCACTTTATATTTCACTCAAATAGTAGTTTTCTGCTTAGAAATAAAATCACATTTGGGCAGCTGCAGTCAGAGAAGAAAATAATTTACAAAGAAAATAAAACTAGGTCCAAGAATTGAGGACAAAAAAATAAGAGGAAAATCTTCCCCTCCTGTTTATGACTTTTTCTATCCTTTTTCCCTTTCCTTCTTAACTAGAGTTTTAATTTTAACTACTTCCTCCCTCAGTCATCCCCCTTTCTATCATTCTCCTGCCTTTTCTTCCCCTTTCCCCTTACTATGTCTTCCCTCCCTTCTATCCACCCCTCCCTTTTCTTTCCCCTATCCTCTCCTACTTCCCATAGGGTAAGTTAGATTTCTATACCTAATTGATTGTTATTCCCTCTTTGAACCAAATTTGATGAGATTAAGGTTCAAATACTGCTCCTCTCCCTACCTTATTTCCTTATACTGTAATAGGTTTTTGTGCCTTTGCATGTGATGTAATTTACCTTGTCTACCTCCTCCTTTCCTCTTCTCCCAGTACAATTGCTTTTCAACACTTAATTAGCTTTCTTATAATCATATCAAAGTCAACTTATACCCATTTCCTCTGTCTATATATATCTATTTTAAATGGCTTGATAACAATACAATTCTCAAGAGTTTCAAGTGTTATCTTCCCTTGTAGGGATGTGAATAGTTTGCTTTTATTAATAACACATTGCTTTTGTTTTCTTTCTTTCCTATTTACCTTTTTAAATGTTTCTTGAATCTTATATTTGAAGATTAAATTTTATATTGAGCTCTGCTCTTTTCATCAGGAAAGTTTAGAAGTCCTTTATTTTGGTGACTATCCACCTCCTCACCTAAAATATTATGCTCATTTTCACTGGGTAATTGATCCTTGCTCATAATCCAAGCTCCTTTGTCTTACAGAATATCGAGTTCCACATCCTCCTGTATTTTAAGGTAGAAGCTACAAGGTCTTGTATAATCCTGACTGTGATTCTATGGTATTTAAATGGTTTCTTTCTGAATGTTTGCAATATTTTCTCTTTGGTTTGGTAATTTTGGAATTTGGCTACAATATTCCTTGGCATTTTCAATTTGGAAATATTCTTTCAGGAGGTGATTAGTGTATTCTTTTGAAGACTATTTTACTTTCTGGTTCTAGGACCTCAGGGTAGTGTTCCTTGATGATTTCCTGAAAAATGTTTTCCATGCTCTTTTTTTCATCATGAATTTTAGGTAGACCAACAATTTTTAATTTGTTTAATTTGTTTCTCCTGGATATACATTCCATGGCTTGTTATTTTACCAATGAGATGTGGCATGCAATCTGATATAGGTTCTACATATACCTTTGCATTAAACTTATTTACGTAATAGTCAGGTTGTATCCAAGGGCAGGAATCATGAGCAAGAAGAAACAAAACCAAAAAAGAAGGAAAAAAAGAGAAAGCAAATAGTTTGTCTCAATCTGCCTTCAGATTCCATAATTCTTTCTCTAGATGTGCATACCTTTTCTTTTTCTATCATGAGCCTTTTGGAGCTGTCTTTGAACCTTACATTGATGAGTAGAAACAAGTCTATCATAGTTAGTCCTTACAGATATCATGTGTCTGTAATCATATGTAATGTTCTCCTGGTTCTGCTCCCCTCATCTTCAGTGAGTTTTTGTGCCTCTTTTTCCATTTGGCCAATTCTACTTTTTAAGGACTTGTTTTCTAAAATCAATTTTTGTCCTTTCTTTTCCAAGCTATTATCTCTCCCTTGCATACCTCTCATTACTTTTCTCAATTATTCTTTTGTCTCTCTTATTTGATTTTTGATTTTTTTTAACTCTTCCAAGAAGGGTTTTTGGGCTTGAGATCAGTTCATATTCCCCTTTGAGGTTTTGGAAGTGCTTATATTGACAATATTGTCCTCTTCTGAATTTGTGCCTTGATCTCCTCTATCTCCATAATAGGAATCTATGGTCATTGTTCCCTTTTGCTTTTTGTTCATGGTGTTTGCCTAATTTCTGACTTTTAGAGTTGAGCCCCCCTGCTGGAGCACAGGGGGCACCACTGACACAAGCTTATTGTACAAGGAGCTAAGGACTTCGTCACTGGCCTTGCGTGGTGGGCCCTCAGGTGCTGGAGGTCATGGGAGTCTGGTAGTTTACCTGGTGCTGAGGTGGAGTCAGCAACACTTGAGCTCTCAGTGTGGGGATGGGAAGTCTGGCCCCTGGTAGAAGCCTACTCACCTGTTTTTGCACTCAAATGTTTGGCTGCTGGAGGCTTTCTGCCAGCCTGGAGGTGTGCCTCCTGGAGTTGAGCTTCCTGGAGTTATGCTAAAGCACTGGGAGATTTGGCTGCTGGAGAACATGTGCTGGTTTCCTGAGCAAGTGTCTACTAGTTCCCCTGCCTATGCTGAAGCTCACACAGGGGTCCTGGTGTTGATGCTTGCC
>CM053623.1:259313355-259330655 GCA_028646595.1 Phalanger gymnotis | reverse complement strand
ACTGCCAGGGTCCTCAGTCTTCACCATGGTCAGAATGGTGCCCATGACACCCCGATACCGGGCATTGGTAGAGGAAGCTCGGATGGCCCCCTGGCTCTCTCCTTGAATCTGCAGCCGGACTTTGGCAGTGTCCAGGGGGAAGGTGATGAGGTCAGCGATGCAGGCAGCGGTGCCAGCCCCGAGGAACTTTACGGTGGCTGTTGGAGGCACATCTGTAGGCTTAAATCCAACCATGATGAATATTGGCTTTCTGCTACTTCCGAGGAGGCAGAGGAGAAACGGAAAGATAACCTCCACTGATTGGGCAAGACGAGATAGAGGAACCCTGCCGGAGTCCTGATCTGGAGGGTCTCATGACGATGGCACCTTGATCAAGCTTCTCTAAAGGTGTCCCGCTGTTCAAAGTTGTTCACGGCAACCATGGCCCGCCTCCCTTGATTTTCCATAGAAAGTTGTTGGGAAACTGAACACCTAATGATCATACCATGTGCCCGGGACCGTAGAGGAAAACACGAGGAGGCGGCGGGAAACATGAGGTCTGCAGCAGGGTCCGGCGTCGGGGGGGCTGGAGGGGCTGCCTTGCTGTCCCTCGGCCGGGTCCCTAGAAAGTCTCAGCCTTGGAGGAGGTAGAAGCGTGCACTCTTGTCTTGTTTTTTAATATTAGAAATCAAAGACTGAATAAAGAACTACATATTGTTATAGCCAGTGCCTTTTCCTCCTTGACCCCAGGGCTATGATTAGGAGCCCACTCTTAAGTACGCTCCCATGAACTTTTCTCTGGCATCATAAAGTGGTAGGTAAGGAAGACTACTGCCTCTCTTTGTATGGGATATAGATATTGAGAAAAATGATTATTAAATAACTAATTGTTAACATTGAGGAGAAATAAAATTTATCTTTCTCTGAAACCTTATTCTCCAATAGGCCAAGCCAGTAACTGGAGGACTTTGCTGACGATGAAATTGGATTGGCTTTCTCCTAATCTTGTTCAGATTCCACCCAGGTGGGGAAGTTTATTGTGTCTGTAATGTCTTTTTCTATGAATGCATTTTTTTTTAAATTACTAAATATCTTCTCTGTGCTGATGAGTGAGGTCCAAAATTTAGGTAAGAAACGAACCCAAAGAAAACGGAACTTTATTTGGTCTTTGTAGCCTAGGGATTAACGTAGAGCCTGACAAAGAGTAAGGTTTAATAAAGGTATACTGATAGATTGAGTGATATAAAATAAAGGCCTAGTTATTGATATCATTATATGCTGCTATAAGTAATGTCCATGTTTCTTAGGTCAGAAAAAATATCTTTGACTCTCTGGTATAAGTAATGGATGAATAAGTATCCAGAGGGACTTGTTGTTGTTGCTATCATTATTATTATTATTATTTGTGTAGGATGAAGTACCTGGGGCAGGGCAGGGGGAGGGGAGTACTGACTCTGGAGTCGAGGGATTTGGCTTCACATACCACCTCCAATGATTGCTACCTATGTCAGCATGAATAAGTTATTTTGCTTCCAAGGGACACATTTTACCCTTCTATAAAGGAAGCATGTTGAACCAAATGCTCTCTGAGGTCTCTTCATGCTTTTGATCTCTGATCCTTGATAGGAACCTATGAAATCACATACAGTCCAACACCAAAGCTAATTTTATTTAAAGACATTTTGTGTTCCAGTATGGCATTGTTTAAAAGGGGGATGGGAGAATGGAAATTAAATTTTCTTGTTGTGCAATTTAAAATCGAAATTATGATAGTTTTTGTTTATTTGTTTGTTTTTTGACATGAACTGATGCCTGGTTTGGAGGGATCATCTATAACAAAAATTAAGTCATCAGAGAAAATGAACAAGAAAGTTAATTAACAGAGATTAAATGTACGTTATATAAACAAATGCTGTTGGAGTAATACAGCAATATTGATTATTAGTCAATTATTTCAAGACCATTGTTTATCTGCACTTAGTTTAGTATAAATGAGAGTCAATATATGTCTACTTATACAATGAGAAGTCATACTAAATTGTGCTCCATAATTAGAGGAAGGATTATTTTTGGTTAGGGCCCAAACCTGAAACTTCTTATTTATTAGCAAACTCTTATATTTGGTAAAACAAATAAGCAAAAAAAAAAAAAAAACAAAAAAAAAATCCCCAAAACACACGACTGTTTAGAGTTGTTAAATTTTTTTTTTCAATTTATAATTTGTCACCGTTCTCTCAAAATAATTAAAAGTCAATATTAAGTATAAAATAAAACTTTTGTCAAAGAATTGAAAGAAACTATTATACATATATACATATTCATTTGCATAAGATATGCAAAGCATATTGGTTGGTACCATAAAATTATACAACAATTCTCTTATTCCCTCTCCAAGACTATGAACTCATTCTTGCCCCAAAACATAAAAAAAATACATATAATCAGTCTCATTTTTGAAAACAGTATTCAGATTCAGTACCTCAGTAACTACTTTTACTTTAAAATGGAGTTCAAAAGACATGAGTTTAATCCTTGAATCAAAGCTTTATTCTTCCAGTGATAGATTGCATGAAGTAGGTAAATATAAGTTAGAACTAGAGGCCAAACAAACTAGAGGAATCAGGGAAGATTTCATGTAGAAAATGATGCTTAAACTTTCTATAAAATAGTTTAGAACCCTTTAAGTAGAGGTAAAAAAAGAATGCATTTCAAAAATGAAGTATATCCAGTGCAAAGTGCTAGAGACAGAAAATGGATTGCAACATGAATGAAAAGGATGGAAAAGTCCAGTTTAGCTGCAGCATAGAGTATAGGCAAGGGAGTAATGTCTAATGATGATGGAATTATAGATTGGGGCCATGCCAAGAAACACTTAAACAGAGTAACTTTTATTTTACCCTTGAGGCAATGGGGAAACATTGGATTTTGTTTGATTAGAAAAGCCATGTGTGCTTAAGTGAAAGGTAATGAGGACCTAAACTAGAATGGTCCTTGTGCATATAGAGAGAAGGTCTGAAGAGTCAGAGATATTGTGAAGGCAGAAATGACAAGAATTGGTACCTACTCCCATTGTTTGGGGGAGGATATAATAATTATAAAGTGCTTACCACAGTAGTTGGCACATGGTAGAAACTATGTTAGTTGTTGTGGTTGTTGATGGGAGATGAGGGAGAGTGAGAAGAGTGTATGACTTCTTGGTTATGAATTTAAAAGACTGGGAAAAATGGTATTGGCCATGACAGAAATAGGGACATTTAGAGGAGAGATTCTCTTAGTAAGCTACTCCACTAAAATTATTTGCCTATCTCTTACCTTTACTTGGAAGCTGACTTTAAGTTTTTAAAAATCTATGCCAGTAAAATATAAATTCTGTTAGCTCCCACCAAGCTCAAAGGGCTGTAATTACATACAGGCTGAGAATCATCCTTACTAAATGCTCAAAAGCTTACTAAGATCCTAATCATCAGAGTCATTCATTTTTCCCCCAAAGCAAATTAAAAAAAAAATCCAGCCAATCATAGGAGTGCAGATTGTTTGCATTAGAGGAGGGTATCCATAATGATGTAATTACATATCATTTGAATTACTGAAAATATTTGGTGGAATTAAAACATAGACACACCTATTCTTTTTGTTTTTCAGATCCATCAATAAGTATTAACTAAGTATTTTTTAAATGCCAGTCACCATACTATAAAGACTGAGGATCCAAATAACGGATTAAAGTAGCACTTGCACTCCAGGGCTTACCAGAATCTATCCACGGGAGACAAAAGAATAAGTATGTACAGACAGATCTCTTAAATTCATATTATACAACTTTGACTCCCATGTGGTCTGCAGGACACTGTGCCCAGGCTTGGGCTCTGACTCTAAGGAGCATCTGACAAAGACCAAGCCAGTCCTCTTAAGCTAAAATCCCTCTGTAGGGCAAAGTATGGGTGGGGTCGGATGGAGCCCTGCAAGGGGAAGGATAGATCTGCAGGAATAGTCCGCTTAAGGAGTACAAAATAGATGCAGAATAACACTTTTAGGAGTTAAGGCAATAGCTTTCCTAATAAGATCATCCTTGAACTATCCTCAATCAGAAACCAGTGATTTTGATAGTGTTGAGGGAGGAAGTACATTCCAAATATGGGAGACAGTCATGTGTAATGAGACTGGAAAGTAGATTGGGACAAGATTGAGAAGGGCTGTAAATGCTAAGCAGAGGATTTCAGGTCTGATCCTAGAGATAATGTGGAGCGCCTCAAGGTTCCTGAGTAGGGGAGTAACAAGTTCAGATCTGTGCCTTAGTGAAATTACTTTGGCAGCTCTGTGTAGATGGATTCGAGTGGGAAGAGACTCGAGGCAGGAAGTCCAATAAGGAGACTACTAAATTAGCTAAGGTGAAGAAGGGTAATGAGGGCCTAAACCAGGAACAAATCATGCGACCTTGAACTAATCACCTGATTTCCATTTCTTTATTAAATATTGTCCAGTCATACAAAGCAGAGTGAATTTTCAAGGGAAATTGAAAGGTTCTGCTTTAGGGGAAAAGACTAACACTATATTCACTTCAAATACTCCAAAGCTAATATAACTTATTTATTTCTATCATTTTCCCCCTTAAACAGCAAGATAAAACTGAGGGTTCAAACTGAAAAAAGAAAATTTTGTAAACCAAAAACATTTCCACAAGGCTACGTTAATTAGTAGAGACTACAAAATGAATCGTATTGCTTTGAACTGGTATGGTGTAAAGGCAGTTCTTCTGGTCTGACACTAGTTTCCTTCAGAAGAAATATTTCTGTGGGGAATTTAAAATTAGAAGTAATTTATATGTGAACTTAAAGGAGAAATTAACATTTTTTTTCTTGTACAGTCTATATCAGTGAAGAAACCTGGAAAGAGGGAAATAAAATAAGATTAACTAGACTGCTCTTTTGAGCAAGTCACCTAGGCATTGGCTGACACCTTAATGTACAAAGACATTAAAAACTTGTAGTCTAATTTTGAAAAGATAATCAGTAGTGATGAGACTTATTTGTTAAAGGATATACTGAATAAACACAAGAATGAAACACAGAAATGGGGCTTGGTATTATTCCAATAGAGATTGTATTCATATACATTGGACCTGTTTAAAAGCAGTCTACATTTTCTTCCTCTGGGAAAGATTTGAAACCGACTTCGATTCTATTTTATATAATCTTCCATTTTGACTTTAAGGAAGTAGATAGTCTACCTTCAGTTTATTTTCCCCTTGTATGAAATTTTACATGTGTCTTATGCAGAAGTGGATTAGAATAAGAATGCTTCAAAGAGTCGATTATAGATAATCCTGTTATTCAGACCAAACAAGTGAAAAACTACTTTCTCTATTAACTTGAAGCAACAGAGCAGAAAAGAACCTCAAAAGGCCCAGTAGTCTTTGGAATCCACTGCCTGGAAAAAAGACAAAAATGGCTGTAATTGAGCACTTTATGCTTAAAAGGGAATTTACACTCATTTTTTTTTCCTTTTTGTGAAGCAGGTAGCAACTACCTTTATGGAGAAAAGAAAATAGTAGGTCAAATGGCTTTTTAAAATTAGAACTCAGAATTACCAAATTGCAAGTCAGGGCTCCGATACATATTTTCTCCTTGTAAAGTAAGCAGCATATATAAGGAATGAAAGTCATTTGTGAATAACTAGCGTAGTATATAAGAAATTGAAAACTGCCACGACTTCCAATGAAACCTAGTGCCAACATTCAAAACAATAGAAGTGAGATTTCGACTAGTTGTTTTTTTTTTTTTGGAACAGTTTGATGTTATGTCGTATAACCTCATTTTTCCTTCAGAGTTTCTTGACCATAAGTCATGTGATAGCTAGCTTCAAAATAGTTGGTGGAATTGGACCCATCTGACAAGTTCTGCTAATAGGACTACAGCCCAATGGATTAGATTTTTCTGAAATACAGTGTTTAGAGAAAAACTATCTTCCTTCTCTCACACTTTATTTATTTTTTGCCAATAATACAGCTCAGACCCATCAAATATGGCACCCCTGAGTGCAGCCTGAACCAGATTAAAATGTAAAAGGAAATATTTAACAAACAAATGCAAATACAATAAAATATAGATAATTGTACTTTTGAAGAGAAAATCAATAAGTGGCCAGCAGGGATACTTTTGTATGGATTAGTGCCCCCAGTTTCTATTTGACTTTGACATCACTGATACGGAACATTAAGAAAATCATAGCCCTGAGCAAGGTTAGCCAGCCAAAAACCATTCTGACATTGATGGCAAAAAGCAAATCCCTGATTTTCGTGGCTTCTGAGAGAATTCATAGATTTGGAACTAAACAGGGCCTCACAAATCCTGTAGTCCATTGAACTTTATTTTACTGATGAGGAAAAGGAAGTCAAGAAAAGTTAAATGACTCATCCAAGGTGACACAGGCACCACAAAAGAGACCCACTAATGGAGGTTGTTTGATACTAAAATAAGCAACTTTTCCACCTCAAAACCCTGCCAATTCAGCGAAGGTCATTAAGGACCTATGACAAATGATGTAAGATATTTTTTTAATGGAAGCTGTAGTCCTTCAGGTAAAGTTTATATCTACATAGGAGTGTATTTTTTTTTTTTTTGGCAAGATGAATACACTGGTCTACAGATGTGAGACAGAATGGACACAGTTTAGAAGGAGAAAAGACAAAGTATTGTATGCAGGTAGAATATACTACCCAAATAAGTCAAATCAACAAGCATTTTTAAGCATTTACTATGTTCCAGACCCTGAGGTAAGTGCTAGGAATACAAAAATAATAAATATTGGCAATACAAAAAAAAAGACAGTCCCCTCCCTCAAGGAGCTTACATTCTAGTAGGGAAAGACAACATGATGTCAAAGTTAAGCTGAAAAGTGAGAATTGGAGAGGGACTATGGAAAAAGACTTCCCTGCTAGTCAGGAGTAGAGCCTGAAGAAGACTAAAGGAAAGAACATTAGTGAGAGAACTGAATTTTTCTTCTATTATATTAAAAACCAAATTAGGGTTGAGTTTTTTTTTTTTCCTTTCTTTTTTTTTTATTTCCATATTCAGGGACAAGTCCTTGTATTTCAGTCAGTTTCTGAAGGACAGGGCTAATGATGATATTGACCTAATCTTCCAGGAACATTCTCCCCAATATTGAACAAAACCCAACCCAATGAGGACACCTTGTTTCCGATTAAAGTGTAAATAGAATCTAATGTATCCCTAAACAATTAGATTCGAGTGGAGATGAATTCCTTTGTCCAAATGAATGGAAATAGCTGAGTCTCATGATCAAACCAAGTTCTCAGCTGGAGGAGCTGAAGACTTTCAGGCCACCTCTTTATGTGAATTAATTGTCCACCACTCATTAATTGTCCACCAGAATAAGAGTTGACCTTCACCTGTCAGTGACGCCCATTTTTCAAAGGTATTTAAGCATTCATTGATCTCCATGCTTTTGTTTTTGCTTACCAAGAGAGCACTGACCATCAATTCATTATTTTCTAGCCTAATTCATATATTGATTATTAATTACCCAGAAATTCTGTCTCTCAGACTTTTCATTCATCTCAGTAGATATTTTGCACTCTTTCATTAAAACAGAAGTTCAAGAAGGAATCAAAGGAACTTTCCAGGATAGAGTAAACTTCTAGGATGAGAAGACTATAGGGAGATAGTGAAGAAAGAAGACCAGGGCAGAGTGGGGAACAAATTTGGAAAATCTTAAGTGGATCCTGAATAGGAATGGAGTGAGCATGGAGTGAACACTTTGGTATGAAGGTTCTTGGAGGAACTGATCAATAAGGTTTACTAAAGCATCAGTAATGGCTATGGACATTTAGAAAAGAAGGATTTGATTCGTTACTCCTTGAAGTGAAAGTACATTTCACAAATTTCTGGAAACAACACATTCCAAATATTCTGCCTAAAATGTCACCTTTCCTTCAACTATCAGTTGCCTCATTTGTAGTTTTTAGCACCATTTTTTACCATTTTACCAATTTATCTTCCATTACATGGCTAATAAACTGGTTTTCACTCCTCACCAAAATGTGCAAAACTATAATTTTGCCAATGAGTTATTACTTTTCCAGATACACTTTGCAAGTATTCTAATCTAACTACTCTAGTTGAAAACTCATCAAGGGATTCTGGACAGTGAATTCTAAAACTAAATAAACAGAAGTGTCTAGATCACTGCTTTACTCATTCAGATCTGCATGTATTGATATCTTAAGTAAAACATACATCAATAATATTCCTACTGCTAGAATCCAATGGTGTTACTTTTTCAATTTGTACAAATACATGATATTTTTAGAAATTTACATTGATTCTTGAGTAACATCTAAACCTGAAAGTTAATAGTTACAGATAAATTTACATCAAATGCTTACTATTATAGTTGCAATTGACTACTGCTCAAAATATCTTTCATCGGACACCTCAGACTCTAGCCTTTTCATGACGTTTGATCATGTTATATTTTGCACAAGAAATGCATGTATTTCTTATCTCTTCTATTTGATTGGAAGCTGTATGAGGACAGGAACAAGTCTTATTTAACCTTTGTGTCTGTTCCACTGCATATCACATAGCATCATACAGTTGGAACTTATTAAATCTTTGGGGAATTAATTTGAAAGAGGTGAAAAGAAATATCTAGTATATTACCACTCAACCTAAGATGGAATTAAAATATCCACAAATTGCTTGAAAGAAATAGAACTGTTTAGATTGGAAGAGAAAAGGCTTAAGTAGGCCCTTCAAATACTTGAAGATCAGCTTTGTGGAAGAGAAATTTCCTGGATACAAAAATGTCCTTATTATAAAAATATGCTATCGCAAATCAGACTAAATACTTAACCCCTCCCCACCTCCTACCAATATGGCTCTATATTTTTTGGATAAAGAACAATTTTAGAAAAGTAGATGGGAAAAATTTCCTCAGAGAATTCTGAAGGTTTAACGTACAAGGCTCACAGCTTTCTAGAAGTAGTATGGTTTAGTCTGCAATGTTTCCTTTTTTCACTAGGTACCAAAGTGCCAAATACTAGAGATGGAAAGAAAATCTCCTGTTTTCTCACTCAAACATATCCAGTAAAGTGAATTTTGCTTAAACTACAAGGAAGGCAGAGGTTGATTAGAGATAGATATTGATTTTTGTCCTTCATTCTTGAAGAGAACATTACTATACTGAAGTCAAGGGACAGTATGTCCAATTGTGTCCAATCAGACCAGTATAAGCTTGGAAGGCCCTACCACAGATCAGGCACAAATAGTCCATAGGAACATTTGGAGTGGATATGTCTCTAAATTTGCACATTTCAAGTGTATTTTCAGCTATTGCAATTCTGCTTTGCTGATTGAGTACAGAAGCATCTTTGATGCAGGCATATCATGTTGGCGGATCCTTTGCCAGTGCCTCCCATGTCTTACAATTGATTCTAAAATTCTTCGGAGCAACCTTGGGAATGTCTTTGTATTACTTCTTCTAACCTCCATGTGAGTAATTGCTCTGTGTGAGTTCTCTGTAACATAGACTTTTAGGCATCCAACAATGTGGCCAGGCCATCAGAATTGCCCTCTCTGCAATAGCGTTTGAATGCAATTGAAGGCAGTTCAGCTTGAGTGAGGACCTCAGTATCCACTATTTTATCTTGCCCAGTGATCATCAGAATCTTCTTAAGACAATTCAAATGGAAGAGATTTAGTTTCCTGATATGACACTGGTATATTGTCCACCTTTCACAGACCTACAACAACGAAGCCAGCACAATAGTTCCATAGAACTTCAGCTTGGTATTCAGTCTAATACCTTTTCTCTCCCATGCTTTCCTTATGAGCCTCCCAAACACTGAGGTATCTCTGACAATGCATGCATCAACCTTATCATCTATGTGGACTTCCCTGGAAAGTATACTGCCAAGGTAAGTGAACTTATTCACAGCATGCAGAAGAATTTCTCCATTTACTGTAACCAGTGGTTCCATATATGGATGGTATGGTGCCAGCTGGTAGGGAATCTCTGTTTTCTTGATGTTGACTGTCAGGCCAAAATTAACAGAAGCAGAAGAGTATCAATGTATACTACAATGCATCTCAGCCTCAGAACTTGTAGTGAGTGCATAATCATCTGTAAACAAAAAGTCATTCACCAATTCTCCCTCTGTTTTCTTCTTGGCTTGTAGCCTTTTCAAGGTAATTAATTTACTGTCAGTGTCGTAGCTGACTGTGATTTCTTTTTCCATCATCATAGAAGGTGTTCAACAATATCACTGAAAACATTATGCTTAAAAAGCTCAGGAGCAAGCACATAGCCCTGCTTAACTTCATTGGTGACTGAGAAGTGTGAAAGCATTGTCCACTACTCAGAACCTGTGAGACCATCCAACACGATGCTGACATAAAATACAAAGTTGTCTGGGCAACCAGATTTTGCCACGATCTTCCACATGTCCTCACAACTGACAGTATCAATGGCCTCAGTCAGATCAATGGACGTGGTGTGCAGATAGATCTCTGTTCTGCTCCTGGCATTTTTCCAGCCAGCAACAACCACTTTAACCATTCTTTTTCCCTTTCTGAAGCCATACTAGCTCTCAGGTAGATCACCATCTTCCAGGTGAAGGATTCAACTATTAAGGAGGACTCTGTCAAGAATCTTGCTGGCAGTGACTACAAGAGAGACTCCTCCATGATTGTCATGGGACAACCTATTTCCTTTTATAGAAATAGACAGTAGAGGTATTCTTGAACTCTTGGAGGATAACCTCCTCTTGCCATATAACCTGGAAGATTTCAGTCGGGTGTTGTAATAAACAGTGGACCTCTAGTAAATCCTTGTAAATCACATTTGGAATAAAATAAGCATCAGGAGCTTTGCCACAGGAGAGGAGCCTAATGGCATTCAAAACCTCTTCTTCAGTTGGAAGTTTGGCTGGAGAGGGATTGACTTCCAACTAAGATATAGAGTCACTGGCTTCAGCATTGGTATCGATGGTCTATTGGAAGAATCTATGTGGCTAAAACAGCCTTGAGTAGTTGCAGTACATCATAGATCTTTTTCTTCATCACCTCCATTGCATTATAAAATCCCTTTGGATAGTCACTATCAGCATAAAACTGAATTTTATCTGCCTTCTTACTGAATCACGAATCCTGCATCTCTCTGAGTTTCAGATGCACTTTACTGTTGATGGAGTTAAATGCCAACTTCATGGAGCCAGACAAAGTGTAAACCCTATGGCCTTCTTGTTTTTCATTTAACAGCTTCTGAACTTCCCCATCATTTTCATCAACCCAGTTTTGATGTTTGTGAGTGTTTTGACCCAGATGAATAAATGTGCTGCTACACTCCAAATACTTGAAAGTTAACTACTCCTATTCTGCTCTGTTGTTGCCAACCATGTGTTGACTCAGCTTTCTCTCCAAGTTATCAACAAACTGTTCATGCATGGAGAAACACTCGAATATGTTGACCTTAAATATTCTGGAAGTAGTCTTGCCTTGGCATTGCCACTTATGTTGAATGTGTATGTTTAGTTAGAGTTGAAAAAGACCAGAGAAGACATTGAGTCATGCCTTTCATTTTGTTAATGAGAAAACAGATCTGAAGAGGTAAATAGACTTTCGAAGATCACATGGCAAGTAAATGATAGAGGTGGGAACCAAAGGTAGATTTTCTGAAAATTCCCAATTTTTTTTTCCTACTAAATAACTTTGGGACTCAGAATCCAGAAAATGTAAGCTAGATTTCTACTTAGATTAGACCAGTTCTAGAATATTCTATTCAGTCCTGGATGTGAGGTTTTATGAAAACCTAATGAGGAAAAAGTAGTTTTGATGATTGTTGCTGTATAATATAATTTAGGATCTGGTCTGACTGGGGCACCTTCCCTAGAATTCCTTTTCATTAATTCCCTTGATATTCTGAACTTTTTGTTCTTCCAGACAAATTTTGTTATTATTTTTTCTAGCTCTATAAAATGTTTTTTTGATAATTTGACTGGTATGGTACTGAAAAAGCAAATTATGGTAAAATCATCATTTTTACTATATTAGTTCAGCCTACCCACAAGCAACTAATGTTTTTTTTCAGTTATTTGGATCTAACTTTATTTGTGTGAAAAGAATTTTGTAATTGTGTTCATATAGTTTCTGGGTTTGTTTTGGCAGATAGACTCCCAAATATTTTGTAATGTCTACAGTAATTTTAAATGGAATTTCTCTTTCTATCTCTTGCTGCTGGGCTTGGTTAGTAATATAGAGAAATGCGATGATTTATGTGTGTTTATTTTATATTCTGCAATTTTGGTAAACTTGTTTACTATTTCAAGTAGTTTTTTTTACTTGCTTCTCTAGGATTCTGTAAGTATATCATCATATCATTTGCAAAGAATGATAGCTTTGCTTTTTCTTTGCCTGTTCTAATTCCTTCAATTTCTTTTTCTTCTCTTATTGCTAAAGGTAACATTTCTCCTACCATACTCAATAACAGTGGTGATAATGGGCATTTTTGTTTCACCCCCGATCTTATTGGAAATGCTTTTAGCTTATCCTTATCACATGTAATGTTTGCTGATGGGTTTAGGGAGATACTATTTATCATTTTAAGGAAGATTTTATTTATCACTTTGTTCTCTAGTGTTTTTAATAGGAATGGGTGCTGTATTTTGTCAAAAGCCTTTTCTCCATCTATTGAGATAATCATATGGTTTCTGTTAGTTCTGTGGTTGATATGATCAATTGTGCTGATAGTTTTCTTAATATTGAACCAGCCCTACATTCCTGGTATAAGTCCTGCCTGGTCATAGTGTATTATTGCTGTAAACCATTTGCTGAAATAAAATATTAGCAAAAATATCGCAGCAACTTATCATGAGAATAATGCACTGTGATGTTCAATTAAGCTAAGTTAGGTTCGGATTTGGATTTGTGCTGGCAATAAAGCACACTCCCAACAGAACAAGGTTTTTGTTGAAAGAAAGGGGAAATACTCTAACAAATACAGTTAACACAAAGACACAAACAACATAGATTCATCACCTCTCTGAGGAACTCCAGCACTTGATTCTCTTAAAGCTGAGGGGGTCTTGATTTACACAGCCCAGCTCGATTGAGACCCAAGAGAGAAACTGATCCCAGGTGAAGCGTCCTCCCCATGGGTAAGATCTCACATGCTTGTTCCACGTGGAGACTTTTATAGCATCCTGAACAAGGAAGGCTTACTGCTAAGTGTCGCAGATGTTCCCCTCCAGAAAGGGTAGCCACTCCCCTCGGGAGGAGAAGATCTTGTTAATCATTTTGTTTTTGAGAACTGGCTAGGTCTTCAAGAAGCAGTTTCAGAATTTCCTGTCCTTTGCTCAAGACCTATCTTTCTCCTAGTGGAAGTGTATTCAACTCTTTGTTTGGGCCTATCAGCCAGACAGGAATGTCTGAGAGGTTCATTCTTATTGAAGGTTTATCAGTTGGAGACGAATGTCTGATTCTTTATTCCAAGCCAGAAAGTCTAAAGATCTTGCAAGAGCTGGGGGACAGGGGGAAGGAAGAAAAGTTCAGCTTACACTATAATATGGAAGATCTTCTATAATGATTTATCATTCATATGACCAGGTAGGATTTATTCCAGGAATGCAAGGGTGGTTCAATATTAGGAAAACTATAAGTATAATTAATCATATATCAACAAAATTAGCAGAATCTATATGATTATCTCAATAGATGCGGAAAGAGCTTTTGACCAAATATAGCACCCATTCCTATTAAAAACTCTAAAGAGCATAGGAAGACATGGAGTCTTCCTTTAAATGATAAATATCATCTACCTAAAACCATAGGCAAGCATTATATGTAATAGGGATAAGCTGGATGCATTCCCAATAAGATTGAGGGTGAAACAAGCCCTTTGATCGAGCAATACCACTTCTAGGGCTATATCCCAAAGAGATCAGACAAGCAGGAAATGGACCCATACCTACAAAAATATTTATTGCACCTCTTTTTGTGGTGGCACAGAATTGGAAATCAAGGTGATGCCATCAATTGGGGAATGGCTAAACAAGTTATGGTATATGGATGTAATGGAATACTATTGAGCTATAAGAAATGAAGAACAGATGAACTTATTACAGCCTGGAATAACTTATATGATCTGATGCTGAGTGAGGGGGGCAGAATCAGGACATCAATATGCTTAATTACAGACACATGGTATCTATAAGGACTAACTTTGATAGACATGACTCCTCTCATCAAGGCAAGGTTCAAAGACAGCCCCAAAAGATTCATGATGGAAAAAGCTATGCACATCCAGAGAAAGAGGTATGGAGTCTGAATGCAGATGGAGGCAATCTATTTGCTCTCTTATTTTTCCCCTTTTTTTTGCTTTCGTTTCTCCATTACCATGATTCATTCCATTGGTTATAATTCTTCTTTACAACTGGACTGTTATGTAAATAAGTTCAATGTGAAGTTATATGTAGACCCTACATTGGATTACATGCCATTTTGGGAGGGAAGGGTCAAGGGAGGAAGGGAGAGAAATATTGAAAGCCCGAAACCTATGGAACTGAATGTTGTATAATAAAAATAAAAATGATGATAATAAAAAAGAAAAAAAATGCTGTTATTTTATTTAAAATTTTTTTTACCTATATTATTAGAGTTTATAATTTCCTTTCTCTGTTTTGGCTTTCTCCAGTTTAGCTATCAGGACCATATTTGTATTGGAAAAAGAATTTGATAGAACTCCTTTTTTGCCTATTGTCCCAAATAGTCTATGCAGTATTGGAATTGATTGTTCTTTAAATGTTTGATAAAATCCACTTTTAAATCCATCTGGCCATGGAGATTTCTTTTCCCAGGGAGTTCATTGATGGGGTGTTCAATTTCTTCTGAAATGTGTCTAAGTATATTATTTCCTCTTCTGTTAATGTGGGCAATTTATATTTTTGTAAATATCCATTTCTCTAAGATTGTCAAATTTATGGGCACATATTTGGGCAAAATAGCTCCTAATTTTTGTTTAAATTTCCTCTTCATTGGTGGTGAATTCACCCTTTTTACTTTTGGTATTGGTAATTTGGTTTTCTTTCTTTTTTTTTAAATCAAATTAACCAAATGTTTATTTTATTTTTTCATAAAACCATTTCTTAGTTTTATTTATTAGTTCATTAGTTTACTTAATTTCAATTTTATTAATGTCTTCTTTAGTTTTCACTATTTTTAGTTTGGTAATTAATTAGGGATTTTTTGTTTATTCTTTTTCTACTTTTGGTATTTGGTCTTATTATCTGCATTCACTTGGATCAAGTTATTGATTGTTTCTATGATTTGTGTTTGACCCACTCATTCTTTGGGATTAGATTGTTTAGTTTCCAAATAAATTTTAGTGCATCATTCCATGGCCCTTTTTTACATGTAATTTTTGTGGTATCATAATCTGAAAAGGATGCATTTCATATTTCTGCCTCTCTGCATTGGATTTCAGGTTTTTGTGCCTTAGTACACAATCAATTTTTTGTGTATGTGCTATGTACCACTGAGGAAAAGGTACATTTCTTTCCATCCCCATACAATTTTCTCCAGATTTCTACCATATCCACCTTTTCTAAAATTATATTAACTTCTTTTTCTTCTTTCTATTTTGTGGTTAGATTTATCTAGTTGAAAGAAAGGGAGGTTGAAATCCCCAACTAGTATAGTTTTGCTGTCTATTTCTTCTTGTAACTCCTTTAACTTCCTTTCTAAGAATTTGGATGCTATACCAGTTGGTGCATATATGTTTAGTAATGACATTGCTTCATTGTCTATGCTGCCTTTAAGTGGGATATAGATTTCTTCCTTATCTCTTTCAATTATATCTATTTTTTGCTTTTGATTTGTCTAAGATCAGGTTTGCTAACCAATTTTTTTAAATTTCATTTGATTCCGTTTTTTTTTTCCTTCAGCTAAAGCATAATATATTCTGCTCCAGTCTTTTACCTTCACTCTGTGTGTATCTCTTTGTTTTAAATGTGATTCTTGTAAAAACATATTATGGGATTATGGTTATTTTTTATCTATTCTATCTGCTTCCATTTTGTGGGAGAGTTCTTCCCATTCACTTTCACAGTTATGATTACCATCTGTGTCTTTCAATACTATCCCTCCACCCATTTATGTCTTTCTTTCTCCTTTCTCCCTTCCCTTCCTCACTAGAGTTTTGCTTTTGACAACCGCCTACCTCAGTCTTCCCTCCCTTCTACCAGCCCTCTTCCTTTTCTTTCCCTTTCCCCCTCTTATTGACTGTAGCATAGGTTTGATTTCTGTACTTAACTCAGTATGTTATTCTCTCCTTGAGCCAAATCAGAGGAGAGTAAAGTTCAGACAATGCTTATCTCCCTCCCATCTTTCCCTCTACTGTAATACGTTTTTGTGCCTCTTCCTGTGGTGTAATTTACCCTTTTCTGCCTTCTTTCTGGCTGCTTGCAGTATTTTCTCCTTCACCTGATAATTCTAGAATTTGGCAACATTATTGCTTGGCATTTTCAATTTGAGATCTCTTTCATAAAGTGATAGGAGGATTCTTTTGATGAAACTTTTACCTTCTGGTTCTAGGGCATCGAAGTTGCTTTCCTTGATGATTTCTTTGAAGATGGTATCCAGGTTGTTTTTTAGATCATGGATTTCAGGCAGACCAATAATTCTTAAATAATCTCTCCTGGATCTATTTGCCAGGTCAGTTATTTTTCCAATGAGATATTTTACATTTTGTTCTATTTTCTTCTTTCTTTTGATTTTGATTGACTGATTCTTGATGGTCATAGAGTCATTAGCTTCCACTTGCCCAATTCTAATTTTTATTGAATTGTTTTCTTCAGTTATCTTTTGTTTCTCCTTTTCTATCTGGCCAATTCTGTTTTCTAAGGAGTTGTTTTCTTCAGTGTACTTTTTTTCCCCATTTTGTCAATTGTTAATACAATTTAAAAATTTAAAGGAATTGTTCAATTTTTCTTCTACTTCTCTTATTTGACTTTTAAAATCTTTCTTGAACTGTTCCAAGGAAGCTTTTTGGGAATGAGACCAGTTCGTATTCCCATTTGAAGTTTCAAATGTGAGTACAGTGAGTGTCATCTTCTGAATTTGTGCTTTGATCTTCCCTGTACCCACAGTAAGAATCTATGGTCTTTGTTTTTGCTATGTTGCTTTTTTGCTCATGGTGTTTGTTTTTTCCTGATTTATAAAGTTGATCTATGCTTCTGGGGCACAGGGGCACCATCCTGCTCTTCTTATGCCATGGGCTAGGAGCCTGGTTATTGGCTTTGTGTGCTC
>CM053623.1:259292843-259312855 GCA_028646595.1 Phalanger gymnotis | reverse complement strand
AACCTGGGGGAGAGGGGGGAGGAAGAGTGAAAAAACAACAAAGTAAAAGGTGTGCAGCAGAGAACAAAAGAAAACTTGCAAAGAAGCAAAGGACAGTTCTCAACACTATTTGTAGTATTTATCATACAGGCTTTCTTGAAATGAATTTTTTTTATTACATACTTTGAATCTTCTCTTATGTTCTGCTGCACACATGACATACTTTTTTATCTCATTGTATTTAAGTTCCAATATTCAAATTTATGATTTTTTTTCTTTATTCTATTCTTTATTTTTGTTCTGGTGTTCTGGAGTCTAAAATAAAATTAAAAAAATAAGTTGCATTAAAATTATTTTATTTTTCAATGAACACTTATTTTCTCTCCCACCCTCTTCAGCTCCAATGCTTTATTTAGTTAAATTTAACTCAGTAATTTATTAAACACTTGCTATAAGAGTAGAGTGGGCCAAGAGGGCAAATATGAAACAATATCTGCAGTCAAGAAGTTTGCATGCTACTGGAGAGAAATAAATTTCATCTCTAAGTAAACACAGAATGATTTGAAGGGAACATCATTAGCAACAAGGGGAAATCAGGAATGGTGTCCTGTACAAAGTATGGCTTTTGCTGGGTCTTGAAGCAAGCAAAGGCTCTGAGTATACAGAAATGAGGAAGGACACCATGGATGACAGATGATAAAAACACATGGAGATGGGAAATAGAAGACCGAATTTGGAAATATTAGATCGGTTTGATGGGAATGCAAAGATCATAAAGGGAAGTAGTGTGAATTCTGAAAATATGGGTGGAAGACATATATTTAAGGACTTCAAATATTAGTCCCCATTAGTTATGGGGAAATCATTAGGTAACTTTTCTTCAGCAGTGCTTGGCAATACATGAATAGAAGGCAAGCAGGCACATGACAGGAGTAATACAATCTTTTGTTTTATCAAGGTGTGAGGAATAATAAGAAAAACAGGGCAAGAGATTCAAGGGCAAAAGATAATTTATATATGAATGGGTCTACTACTAGGCCCACTGCTAGGCCACTTCTAGGGTGGAAAGTGAAGTCAGAGAAAGGATGACAGATTTGAAGAGTTGGGAAGAGTGGAAGGGTCAGAAGTCTTGATGA
The DNA here is from genome assembly GCA_028646595.1 of Phalanger gymnotis. Classification (NCBI taxonomy): domain Eukaryota; kingdom Metazoa; phylum Chordata; class Mammalia; order Diprotodontia; family Phalangeridae; genus Phalanger; species Phalanger gymnotis. The sequence continues at coordinate 259,311,740 of CM053623.1, read as the reverse complement.
AGAGAAAACAAGAGATTTAGGAGAAATAGAGTAGAAGGAAATAAGAAAGGATGAGAGGGTATGAGAGAAAAAAAAATTCAATTCAGGGTCATGGAGGCAGCACAGATATGTGTGAGGTTGAGAACCACCATAAGATTTTCCCTATGGAGTCAAGATGTAGGTCATGAATTTAATCAAATATAACTTGAAGAGCAGGACATTTGTGAGTATATGGATGTAGGAGCTGAGATAAAGAAGACTATGAACCAGGTGCTGAACTTTTTAAGAAAGGAAAAAAAGAAAGAGTAGTAGCATGCAACTAGGACTTAGCAGAAATTTATTAAGTACTAAATATGTGCCAGATACTGTGTTAGGCCATGTAGAGAAATAGAATTAACCTCAAAGAAGAAGAGTTTGTTGAGCAATGGATAGAAAAAGATAGTGTGAAACAAGAAAGAAAGGGACAAGGTTACATGCTGAAAGACACTGTACAGGCAACAAGGGAGTTATCGAGTGGATCCCAGAGGTTGTGTTACCCTATTTGAGCAAGGGCAAAATGAGGGGAGGGATACTGAGTAAGGCCTTTGGGGATCAGGGATTTGAATTATCTGCTTTAAATTCATTTTGTTTTCACATCATTAGTGTTCTTGGTATCTTAGAGATCATGGAGACCTTCTGCCATTGCTTTATCCATTAGTCTTACTTTGGAGAGATTGGAGAGGTCATGTGTTTTGGGGAAAATGCCTAGTCTTCTATCTTTTTAGTTACATCAACCCCTTTGCTTTAAAGAAAAAACTGAGGACTGGACCGCAGGGCAAAGTTCTTCAAAGTCACATTAAGAGCAATCTCTAATTTCCCAAATCCTGGGATACAGGACAGATGGGCCTAGTCATATGTTTTTTTCTGGTGAAGCGAATGGCTTTAGAATTAAAGGCTTAGGAATGAATTCTCATCTCTAAAACAACTATGTTACTTTGGGCAAATAATTTAACCTCCCTGGTATGCAATGCTCTCATATGTAAAATGGGAGGTTTGGACCAAATGGCCTCTGAGGGTCCTTTCAGCTCTAGATTTCTGACCAATGTGAACAAATCATTTAACATCTCCAAGCCTCAGTTTAGTCATCTCTTCAATGAGATGATTCATTTCAATTAGAAATTTTTTAACCTGGGGTCCATATACCCAAAAGGAGTGCATAGGTAGTTTTATGAGGTTTTTATGAATTAAAAAAGTACATTTCAATATTATTGATTTCCTGTACAATCCATTTCATTTAATGTTATACATTTAAAGGCATTATTCTAATTAAGGATACATAGGCATCACCAAAATGCCAAAGAATTTTGTAACTCCTGGATCTTCCTAAAAGCCCCTCCAGTTCTAACAGTCTTTGAATTTATGAGAAATAATTTCCCATTTTCTCTTATGAAAAAAAGGATGAATTTCTGTCTAGTGGCATCACCTTCAAATTGCAAATATATATTCCTTGGAGGTAAGGGGTATATCTGAAACCTCTAGTTTTTACATATACATTGACTAAATGCATCACAGAAGAAGAAAAGGGATTGCTTGTTGCTTGCCCTATTCTTCTGTAATCTTAAGGATTCTTGCCATGCTCTTGATTACACACAGGCATGACGCTTGTTCCTGACTGCATCCCAAGCTTTGTTAGACCAAGTATCCCTGAAAGGCATATGAAGTGGGCAGCGTAGTGAGCTAAGGGCAGGTGGTGCTGCTTAGCAGAGATCCACTGATGTTAGAGGACACTCACAAGGCAATTCAAGCCTTTGATGGAAAAAAAAAATAAAGGTAACCAAGTACAGACATGCTTTGTTTCTTTTCTCTGTCTAGCAGGGTGCATACTTACTGTCCCCCTCAGCCTGAAGAAAATTTTGTTTTAATTCACATATTTCAATAATTTTCAATTTAATATAGAAATTAGCCTAAAGTTAATAAGCTAGCATGTCAAGAATAAAAGGAATGTTTACATGCAATTAGACTAAAAACTGATGCTAATATAACAATCACTTTGAATTCTGTCACTTGGAGCAGCACACAAGTTGGCACAGTTTAGGGAAACTGAAGCCAATTGGCAAAAGTCAGAGACAATTTGAATACATACATTTTCTAACAGCACAATTTACATTTCTATGTTTCTGGCTGGTTTGTTGATATTTTCACCATAAGCTCTATTTTCAACTATTTTAAAATTGGGTATTATATATAACCTCTCTCTCTCTCTCTCTCTCTCTCTCTCTCTCTCTCTCTCTCTCTCTCTCTCTCTCTCTGTCTTTCTCTGTGTCTCTCTATTTATCTATCTATATCTATAGCTATAGTTTAAAATGATAACCAAAAGAGAAAAGCATTAAAATTTCATTCTTAAAAAAATTCTTGCATATTTTCAATCATTTCTTCAACCTAAATGTACTCTTAGATATTTTAAAATATTTAATAGAATTATAGAGAAATAAACATACTATTGCTATGAAAGAAAGCGCAAACTTTTTGATCACATAAAGAAGTTGTGTGATCATTTTTCAAATGAAAATTAGCAGCTTGTTTCTTTTTTCTGTAATATTTTATATGGAGCTTTGAGATAGAGACCTTTATTTAAGGGATATTTACCACCTTTCCCTCCCCACTTCACCAATAATATTATAGATTGGTTGAATCTCAGAAAGAAAAGATATCTGAAAAATCATTTCACTGACTCTGAAGCTGTTAAGGAGATGACCAAAGGTTTGTACAAGAAGATTCCTGTTCACAGGGTCCAGAAAAAAAAACTATTTCTTTGCCAAGTGTCTTACGTATTTAATCTTTTCATGGTTAGACATAATTTGCTCATCCAGAAGAAGAATGAGCTGTTTCTGTGGGAAGGAGGTTTCAGAGGTGTTCCAGTTTACCTCATCAATGAATAAACAATCCCCTCTAAATCATCCTCAATAAAAAGCCAACCAGTCTGTTGAAAGAGTGATCAAATCTTTCATTAAGGGCATGGAATAAGTGCTACAAAAATTAGATGTCAAACAAAGAGCTCATTTTAAACATGAGAAACTAATAAACAAAAAGTTTAAACTTCTATTTTAGGAAAGGATAAAAATGTGGGTTTATATTTTGACATTAGTATAAAGTGCTTTTTAAGTGATTTAAGACTGAATCAGGAAATCTGGTGTAATTCTAGCTCTATACTTACCTTGGGAAAATTACTCCACTCCCACTTCCAAACACAGGCTTGAATCCATTACATTCGCCCTATCGTCTTCTATGAAATGAGAGATGTGGGTTGAGTGATTTCTAAACTGCTTTCAAAATTTGAATGAACTGCCCAAGGTGGTAACATCATTGGCAAACCAAAGCAAAGGAAAGATGACTACTTTGGGGGGGAACTTACTGATCTCATTCATGTTCCACATGATCCTTAAGGTCTCTTACAACTCAGAAATTCTGTGATTTTATCAGAATGCTCTATTTCTTGGCCTATGCCCTATGGGTAATTTTTAATAAAGTTTTTTTTACTTATAAAAGTGTTAACTATACAATTTTCTCAAGTTTCATCTTAAGGAGAAACTAAAAAAAATTGTCATGTTACATTAATAAAACGACTCTTACAAAATTAGGAATTATGTAAGAGGTTAATTTCATTGAGCATAACAAATGAAGCTTCTTCCTCTCCTTGAGGTTTCAGAGGCTCATTTCATTATTTCAGAGTTACTAATATTATTTAGTGATATCTATAAAGCATAATATAATTTGGATTGGTTAAAATATACATTTAGTTAGAGAATAAAGAAACATAGACCTTGTCCTTGTACTGGTTATAATTAACAGATAAAATCAGTATCATTCTGGTATGAACATCCATAAAGAATTCTGCTAAATCAAACTTTTATTTTAAAAATTAACAAGTAGTATAGATGTTCAGTTGCATGAATCTCAACTAGCCCCCAAAATATCATTTGAGAAGCAAGAAAACCATTATGTGGTCAAATGAGAATTATAATAAAAGTAGATACCGCCAAATGACTTATTCAAAAAAAAAACTCAGAGGAACATATACATATTTGTTCTTTAAATTAAAATAAGGAAAATGGAGGCATAGAAACTGACAGAGGGTCTACTTTGAAACCTGAATTTGTATTTTAGTCCCCCCTCTAATACATATTGATTATTTGACCCTGGGTAAATCACTTACCATTCTCTAAAGCTATCCATTGGAGAATAGTTATTTCCTCTTCTCTCCTGCATTCCCTCTCTGAGTGATCTCAACACCCCTGGGTTTAATTATCACATCAATTCTTATCACTCCCAGATCTCTATATTTAGCCTCAATCAACTTTTTGAACTACCACATTACCAATTGCATAGGAATAATTTTAAATTTGAGATCATGTGGGGACCTCAAAATTCAAAAAATATTGAACTACATGAAAACCATGATCAAAAAAAGAGCCTAGACATCATCTTTCAAGAAAGTATCAAGGAAAACTTCCCTGATATTCTAGAGCCAGAGGGTAAAATAGAAACTGAAAGAAACCACCGATTGCCGCTTGAAAAAGATCCCAAAAAGAAAACTCCTAGGAATATATTCACCAAATTCCAGAATTCCCAGTTCTAGGAGAAAATGCTGCAAGTAGCAAGAAAGAAACAATTTGAGTATTGTGGAAACACAATCAGAATAACACAGGATCTAGCAGCTTCCACATCAAGGGACTGAAGGTCTTGGAATACAATATTCCGGAGGTCAATTGAGCTATGATTAAAAACAAGAATAACCTACCCAGCAAAACTGAGTATCATGCTCCAAGGCAAAATATGGATTTTCAATAAAATACAGGACTTTCAAGTTTTCTCAATGAAAAGACCAGAGCTGAATAGAAAATTTGACTTTCACATACAAAATCAAGAGAAGCATGGAAAGGTAAACAAGAAAGAGAAATTATAAGGGACTTATCAAAGTTGAACTGTTTTGTTTACATTCATACATGGAAAGATGATGTGTTTAGTCCACAAGGCCTTTCTCAGTATTAGGGTAGTTAAGGGAATTTACATATATATATAAAGAGAGGGCACAGGGTGAGTTGAATATGAAGGAATGACATCTAAAAATGAAATAACATTAAAGGGTGAGAGAGGAATATATTGAGAGAGGGAGAAAATGAGAGATAGAATGGGATAAATTATCTCACATAAAAGTGGAAAGAAAAAGCAGTTCTGTTGGAACAGAAGAGGGGGCAGGTGAGGGGGAATGAGGGAATTTTTGACTTGAGGAGGGAATAACATACACCGTCAATTGTGTATCTTACCGCACAGAATAGTAGGTGGAAGGCAATAAAAAGGGGTATGATAGAAGGGAGGGCAGATGGGGGAGGAGATCATTAAAAACAAACACTTCCAAAAAGGGACAGGGTCAAGGGAGAAAACTGAATAAAGGGGGACATAATAGGAAGGAGCAAAATATAGTTAGTCTTTCACAACATGAGTATTGTGGAAGTGTCTTGCATAATGATACATGTGTGGCCTATGTTGAATTGCTTGCCTTCTTAGGGAGGATGGGTGGGAAGGGAAGAGGGGAGAAAATTTGGAACTCAAGGTTTTAAAAGCAGATGCTCGAAAAAAAGTCGCTTTTGCATGCAACTGGGAAATAAGATGTACAGGGAATGGGGCATAGAAATCTATCTTGCCCTACAAGAAAATAAGGGAAAAAGACATGGGGGGGAATGAGGTGACAGAAGGGTGGACTGACTGGGGAATGGGGTAATCAGAATATATGTCATCTTGGAGTGGGTAGAAACGGGGAGAAAATTTGTAACTCAAAATCTTGTGGAAATCAATGTTAAAAACTAAATATATTAAATAATAAAATATGAAAAAGAAAAAAGAAAAGACACAGATTAATATTAAAATAGAAACAGGAATCATAAAAGTTGTAACAAGTGAGAAGGATAGTAAATTATACCTAGTTTTTAATTTATCTTTTGTTCTTTTTGTAGATTAAAAATATATAGTTCTTTTATAGTTTGAGATTACAATTAGGTGTTTTAATAATTTTTTTTATTTTCTATATATTTTTAAATTTTTCCTAGGAATAATGATTTTTATTTTATTCTATTTTGGCCAACCTTTAGTATACTTGGCTTCCTTAATCCTTAGCTCAATTGCCACAATCCCCAGGAGACTTCATACAATCCCCTACAGCTACTTTTGCTATCCTCACTAAGATTACCTTGTTCCTACTCTGTATTTTTGGTAACTAAATTGGTTTATATATATTTCCTTACTTCATTAGGATGCAAGCTCCTTGAACATGGAGTATTGGCTTTTTCTTTATATTCCCAAAGTTTGGCATACCTAGGATCGCCTATGTAGAGCTAAAAACCACCTTGGGGGCCAACTTGTGCAACTCCTTCATTTCTACAAATGAAGAAACTGAGGCTGAAAAAATGCTAAGCAATTTATTCAGGTCACAAAGCTCTTGAGTGTCTAAGGTAATGACTGATTTTTTGATTTATTTGATTTTTATTTGATTATTATTTGATAATGCTTACTGAGTCACTGATTTTTTTTCTATTTATAAAGAGGGTCATGAATAGAAATTCATGATTCTGATCTGAATCACAGAATTTTAAAGAAAAACATGTAGTTAGTCAGACTCACAATGTCAAATTCTCAAAGAACCCTCTATGAGATTGCATGAAAAATACCTAAGAGAAAAAAAGTGGTCTCTTGAAGTATGAACTTACAAGAAGTTGTAAAATATTGTCAGTAATGCAGCCTGTATGTTTTATTCTCTGCCGTCTTAACCTGAATCAAAATTCCTAGGAATCAGTAACTAAGACTTCAATTTATTTTTTTTATCTAACCTTTATTTTTATCTGCTCACAGAACCTTCTCTATATTTATACACAGTAGATTAAAAGAAAATTGTGAGTAACACACTGATAGCAAATGCATTTTTGCAATATTATTGAGATCATTTTATTTACAGTATTGGCAAGTACTGATTATTTTCTTAGATAATGTATATTTGAAGTTTTAGTTCTATCCATGGAATAAGGGTGCTGTGATTTAAAACTTATATTTATCAACTCCAAGGGGAAACAGCAAAAACTTCAGATGAAGTTTAAAGATGTAATCAAACTTCAATAGTTGCTCTTAAGTGTGCGTGTATGAATTTGTGTGCAAGTGTGTGGTCATCAAAAACATTTATTTGAAATTGATTATGCATTTAATTTGCTGATCAATAAAATAATAATTCCTATTTTATGAGCATAGGTAGGAGAACAGGGACCCAAGAGTGAGTTTTTCCAGCTTTAGAATGGAAATAAAGCTTAGACACTGCTCTCATATGTAGGAGAATAAAGTTAACCAGTACACCTAGTAGTACCCATGTGGTCCTTCAGATCAGTGTGTTAATTAATAGACTAAAGTTATTAAGCAGAGTAAAAAAAGGTCTTAGCTTTATTCTCTGCCATTAAAGCTAACTATGTGGATAGTACAAGTTCTATGGGAAGGTGAAATGTCCATCTAGGAGGTCTAAAGTATGTTTCCACATTAGTGTGTAGGGAATGCTTTCATTCATTCACTCTATTTGTGTGGTTCCAAAGCCTAGCAAAGCCCATATAGTAGGTGCTTAACAAATGTTGTATGATTGACTAATTGATTTCATTCCCAGGGGGAGTACACACCACAGGCTTGCATTACAAGTCTTGAGAAAAAATATTGGATATTAATGGGATAAAATAATTCACTAGAATAACATATTTATTTTTTTCCCTCCCCTCTGGAAAAATCTAAATTCAATTCCCTTCTCAAGATGTCCAAGTCATGGTGTAGGACTAAATTTGTTGGAGTCTAGGTGCTGTGGAAAGCTGTGATAAACCATATGGGGGAGGAGGGTCTGGTTCAAAATGTGCTCAATATCGAGAGTGTCTTTGTGTTTTCTTTATTTTATGAGTTCTTTCAAAGCATTTGCATCCTCTTCATTTTGTTTGGGATAAAATTAAAGCTGTCCTGACCCCAGTGCCATTTGTTACTTTGAGTGATTATATAGGAGCAAGAGATCCTGTTCTCTTCCTCTATGGAGACCCAGACACTATTTATGTATAAGATATAAACAATCAAATAGTAATCTGTGGGGTGACCACCCAAGATTAAGCACAGTCTACTTGAGTTCATATCTAGGATGTCATGGGCCATAGGTAGTGTCTGTCCTTCAGAATTTGTTAAAGGAGTTGTGAAACTTAACAAATTAACTTATTTGAAATATAAGAAAATTGGCATGCAGCTTTTGAATTTGATTAATTATAGCCAAAACATTTTGCACCAATTCTTGAAGCTGATTTCTGCTGAATGCTGTCATGTTTGAGGGGGAGGAATTTATTATTATGTACTGAGAAGGTCATTTATAATATTTTACCAAACAAAATATTTAACAGTTGATCAAGAGCATCAGTATATTGTATTTCTATTCCATTCAGTAGATTTCCATTAAATTTTAAATATAGCATAAGTTAAGTTGAGGAGTTCTTTGCATATTCATAAATGTTTGAAAGAAAAAAATCATAATCTAAGAAATTATTCTTTCTTCTATCCCACCTATAATTATATTAAATAACTCCCTGATGGTATTCACATGTATTTTTTTAAAGTTGGTTAATTCTGTGATGCTTCTAGATAAAAGTCTAAAATCATAGGTTTTGCTTTTTTTGTAAGGTTTTTAGTTTTCAGGTCTCTTAGGTATCATTAAGTCTAACTCTGTCATTTAAATACAAGAAAACTGTGGCTCAGATAAATTATCATCCACAGTCACATTGGCAATAAAAAGATAGTGTTTTTTCCCACTTTTTCTTCCTGCTTGTTACATCAAATCTAACATCCTCTGCTTGGCTTTCACAATTTAGAATGAGGCATCATTTCAAGGTATTTCCTACTATTTTGAAAATAAAGCCTTTACTCCTTTCCAGTCTACTCAGTTTCTGTTTATTTTAATGTCTATGGCTTTTCTCATGATCTTCCAAACACCTATCACCATAAGGTTTCAAAGATTCTGACATTCATGAGAGTTCCAACTTTAGGAGATTTTTTTTTTTTAAGATAGGGCGGATTTTACAGTAAGAGCAAACTTTTTGATTGTGGTATCCTAAGTCTCATTTTTAAGAATACTTTAGTTCATATTGAAGATGGAAAGATTTGATTTTGTAATTGTTATTTTCTTACTTACAGCATTCAGATAGTTCAAAAACAGACCATATAAATGTGAGAAATATTTTCATAATCCAGATCCCATATTTTCAAAGTGAGCCACAAAATCATAAGATTTTAAATAAACAAATTTCACAGTTGGGAAGTGTTATTTGGAAAACCCAATTCCACATGATCTTTTGGAAATATATAGACCTTTGTAAGATTTTCATCTACCCATCCATGTAGGATGTGCAAATTAAACCCCAACTTGGAAAACACCTTCTATTTATCCTGAAGATATTTTCTTATCCTCCAAACCCTTCATGTATTCCTCCGAACCTTAGTTTGTTTACAACCATGGGTCTATGTATGCTGACTTTGTTGTTCAAGTTTAGAATGATGGTTAAAGAAAAAGTCTTTCTGAATGTGTTCAGAGAATCTGTTGTCCTATTCTGGGATTAAATGTTGTCAGGCGTAGGGATCATACAGCTTATGGAAAATGTCATTAAATCCAGGCCACTGTTCCTGACATATTTTACAATTATGACTAGTTTGAGTTAGGTTTTGCCCAGCGAATTTAGTGACAACTACAAAAAACATTTGCATCTTCTTCAAATAATCCCAATCAGTCCTTACTTTGAGAGATAATCTTTAGTGGAAATCTATTAGCCTGCATCAAGAAGAACTGTTTTCAAGTCCTAGATCTGAAATATACAAACTCTGTGATTCTGTGAATAGTATTTATCCCTTCAGTGCTCTTACCCCAGCACACTAACTCAGTGACTCTGGTCAAGTTACTGAACCTCTAATTTTCTCCTCCAATCGAAAATAATTTTCTAAAACTAAAATGGCAGAGCAGTTGCTGATGTGAACTAGGAAAAGGAATTTCCTCACATAGGATTTTTCTTTTAACACCTAAAATAGAGATTCAAGTCAAAATAAATAATCCTTTCACTGTTTAAAGGAAGTGACATATTTAATTTTCTTGTCCAAAATAAACAATGATTAAGTTAATAATCATGATAAAGTTACAATAATAACACATTATTATGTCATTCTTTAGGATTTACAAAAAAAGTTTTCCAATCTAAATATTATCATCCAGTTTTCTAAGTCAGACAAATAGATAAACTAGCAATTTTCTCAATGGGTGAACTTCTTGTAAACAAATGAGAGAGTTTGTTGAGGCATATTTGTATTGCTTATGTTGTTTTGGATTTTGTTTTTGTTATGCTGAATCATCTCTTTTTTAAAATGTTACTCAATTATATCTTAAATGTACAAGTCTTTTCCGTCAAGATTCATTCAATCATTAGTTTATCATAATGTTAATTCCATCTACTTGTTTATTATCTATTTATCCATTCGCTAATGTCATTCATTTATGCATTTATTTGTTCATTTATTCATCTGTTTATTTATTTAGAAAAAGGAATATTTTTTCTTAGTTTTTGTAAGTATGGCAAAGTTACCGTAGGTTCAAGGAGAATGACAGTAGGTTTATAATCCTTGACATTTCTTTCTCTTTCAGTCTTCATAGTCAACCAATTATCATATTGGTTCTACTTCTTCAGCCTGTCTGTCATTCATCCTCTCCCTCTTCTCCAAAAGCTGGGTCGGTATTTCTGGTAATAGGATCATAATTGATTCTTCCTTCTTCCTAGTCTCCTCACTCAAGACTGACCATGTCATACCCTGCTCAAAAGTTTTTAATGGACAGGCTAAATAGGAAATAATTAAGTGGGAGAAGACACTAGAATTAAGAGAGATTAGGGAAGGCTTCCTGTAGAAGATGGAATTTTAGTTGGGACTTTAAGGAAGTCAGGAAAGGTGGAGGGTAGTAGCCTGTATTGAGAAGGAATAGCATTTCAGGCATGAGGCATAGCCAGAGAAAATGCCTGGAACCAAGAGTGTTTCCCAAGAAGGCCAGGAGGGTTGTTAAGGATAAATGAGATAATATTAACAAAGTAGTTAGCAAAATTTAAATTGCTATATACATGCTAGCTAGTTAGTTCACTCATTAGAGTGTTAGTTCCTTGAGAGTAGGAACTATTTCATTCTTTGTATTTGTCCCCTGAGGAACTAGTCAAACTCAGAATTATTCAGGCACTTAATAAATGCCTATTGATTTATTTATACATTAGTCTGAGAAAATTAACTATTTTGTATTTATCTTAATTTTTTAAAATAAAATATCTGAAAAGAATGGCAAATATAGAAGAAAGACAAAAGGTAGAGATATAGGAAAAGAAACAAAGAATGGTTAATGACTAACTAGAAAGACAGCAGAAAGCACACAAGAAGGAAGACATCTAAATTAATCCTGGAGTTTCAACCATGTTTTGCAAAGGTCTTTCCATAGATTCCATCACATTTTGCCCCTGTGAACTGAAATAAAAAGATTCTTCAGGGATTTATGATGCTCAAAAAACTCCCTCCAGGATATTGGTGGCTTCATAGGTGGAAAATTTCATGCCTATGTTGGAGTATGAGAGAGAAAAAAAGAAAATCAGTTGTTTTAGCTGAAAAAAATAAAATGTCTTTTAAATAGTGTTAAATCCTTTTTTTCCTATATCAAGACTAATTAAAATTTTATCTGAGGCCTTAAAGATTAGGAAGAATTCACATCATTAGTATTATGTATGAATAGCTTAATCTTAAGGAAGAAATTGCAGGTCCTGATCAGAAACTGCCATTTTTCTTTTTAATATTCATTTATCAGAAAACAACCTTAAACAGGTAATAATTACTTTAAACAATTTTCTACAAGTGACTTTGTGGTTTATATCCATTTCCATTCATCAATGACAAACTACAAAATTTGCCATTTTTGCCATGACCAACCTATTAAATCTGTCATCCTTCTTTAAGATTTATATGTGTTCATGCTTATTAATCATTTCTATTCAATGACAAAAATAATTAAAGGTACACCATAAACAACTTTTATTTTATATTTGTGTGTAAGGTCATCTTTCATTAAGATAGCAAATGTTAACTTTATTCTAAATTGGGGGAAAAAGTAAAAAGTATGGGAAGGGAAAAATCAAGCTGAATAATATCCTAAAGGTAGGGTTCTTAAATGCCAAGTGCCCTTTCTCAGTCTCAACCATTCATTCTGAAAATGGCCTATCAAAAAGGCTTAGAGGGAGCAGTTTAATTACTGTTCCTTTGACATATGTAATATATTTTCAGTAGCAAGCCCATACATTTATTTAAGGCCAAATGTTGTACAACAAAAATGTCCTCTGAGGTATTTCATTCTACATTTTTTTTTCTTCCTCAGACTGGCCTATACAGTCATTTTTTTTCAGTAACAATGCCATTTCTGAAGATATTTTAAAAAATGAACCTTAAATCATGTTTTGCTAGAGGATATAAACCTACCTCAGAAGGGAAAGTGGGAGAAAGAAAACAGTTTATCTTTCTTGAATATTTTAATAATAAGCCAACACATATAGTGCTTTAAAATATGCAAACTGTTTTATCTGTTACCTCATTTGATCTTGAAAATAACCATATGGACTAGGTGCTCTTATTATTCCTATACTAAAGATGAAGAAATTGAGACTGAGAGAGCTTAAATTACTTGCCTAGGATCACATAGACAGTATGCACTTTGGCAGGTTTCAAACTCAGAACTTCCTAACTAAATCAAAACTAGACACTACGATAACTACTCTACTTAACAAAGTTAAGTTTATATGTTTAAAAATAAGATGCCTTCATAAGAACAATTCAGTTCTTCTTAGTCTAATGTTCATGGGCTAGAGATAAGCCATTCTACTCAATTTAAAAAAAAATATTGAGCTCCTTCTTCATGGAAGACACTGTGCTTCTGCATTTGTTTTTCATATAGGAAAATCCAATGAAGAGTAACTACAAATTCATGCTGCCAGATACATTTGCAATAGTAGAGAATGAAGACAATATAATCACCATCTTACAAGTAATTGACTACATTATTTCCTATTCTACATTTAAAAATAAGTAAGTCTCGTTGTATTAAAAAAAAACACTATGAACAACAATATTTTTTATGTTCAGAGAGAAAGAAAGTTGGAAAGTTAGTTTAACTAAGAAAATAAGGTGACTTATTAGGTGTGATAGCTAATACAAATGGAAAGAAAATATTAAGTGGATATATTTCTTCTCTGTCCTATGAACTTGCTCATGAATAAGTTTAAATAAATTAGATATATTGCTGCATCTGACATGCAAGCACTTTTGTGACCTGACCCTTTTGTAGCTATTTCTTCAGAATGAATTTTTTTTTATCCTAATGGGCTTTTCTGGGCTATTCAGCTACAAGCAAAATTATTTTACTTGCCAAAGTCAATAGGTGAAAATTTGTTGCTGACATTGGGTATTCATCAACTGGTTTTGCCACCCCCTCATCCAGATTTTTTTTTATTAACAATGTTTGAATAGCCAAGTGTCAGGAATGAACTCACATTTAAGAGCACTGAATTTCAGTACGAGAAGGATGCTTATAGATCTCACTCCCTTCTCGGTCATATGATGATAGTGTGGACAAGGGAGGTGAAGTGACTTATCCAAAGCGACATCATTTGTTTTTTTTTTCTTTTTTTTTGGAAGGCAAGACAATTGGGGTTAAATGACTTGCCCAAGGTGACATCATTTGTTAGTGGAAAAGTTGGATCTGCCTGTCAGTCTTGTGCCTCTTGTTTTCTTTCCTTTTATTTTGATGCTCTCCAAAAACATAAAAAATTCCTCATATAATAATTAAGAAATGGTTCAGGGTCCATTGACTATGTAAAGAAGCCAAGTGACTTTCTGTTTATTGATTTACATAATCCCTCTTGAATTAATAGGATTCTCTAAATATATGATACTCTTTAAATTTTGAGGAGCTTAGAGACTTGGTCTAAACTTGCAAGATAGAAGCATGACAAATTAAAATCAATTTCCATTTCTTAAATTTGGATTTAGCTACCCTAAACACAAAGGCCTACTTCCTAAGTCAATGAATGGCTTCATTCCTGACTCATCAGACTTTTCCTGAGACAAGATTAAATATCCCATAACCTCTGATATAATTTGCTCACAAGAAATGAAAAATTTTCTCCATCCCTGTCAGATATCCCAGCATACTTTAGGCATTTTTCTGGTTTCAGAAATTTTGAACATAGCTTTTAATTTTTGGTCAGCAAATGCAAATTTCCAAGTGGTTATTGTGGGAGGAGAGGGAGGTAGCATCTTTTGATAAAATCCAAAATAGCAAGAGATCACATCTCTTAACCGAGTACCAACTCAAGGTCAAAGAAATATTTAAAGTAGACTGAATCCTGCCTCTTTTTCTTGATCTTTACACCTACCTGGTATCCAAGTCTATTTAATGAAAGAAATCTATCATCCTATTAAAACTTGTTGAGGGATAGCTAATATTAGTTAGTCTTTGTGTCACTATGCATTGTCATAAAAATAATACTGCCAACCTATAATATTAAAAAGAGGTTCTTAATCTACTCTTTGTCATAAATTCCATTGACAAACTGTTGAAACCTATTGAGTGTTTCTTAGAATGATGTTTTAAGATGCACAAAATACTTAGCAATACAAAGTAAACCAATTAATAAAAACATTATTGAAATTATAATCAAATTATATCAAGCAATGACTGCAATAAAGTTTGTGCTTAATAGGTGCTTCCTAATTGAGTTATATTAATGATCAAAAGGTCATTGATTAATGTTATCTCTCTTATTACTTCTGCTAAGACAGTTTGTTGGATTTTGATATATGCATGGTGGTCACCTTGTTAGAGGAGAGTCTTTAATATGCTGCCATTCCCTATTCATTAAAAAAAAGCATTTTTTTCTTTATTTTTTTTTTCTTTTTGGAGGGGGGAAGGCAAGGCAATTGGGGTAAAGTGACTTGCCTAAGATCACACAGCTAATAAGTGTGTCAAGTGTCTGAGGCCAGATTTGAACTCAGATCCTCCTGACTCCAGGGCTGTTGCTCTACTCACTGTGCCACCTAGGTGCCCCCCATAAAAAAAATTTAATGGATCAAAAAGTGATAAGCCTCAAGAGTTCTTCTACTATTTTTATTTTTTTTAGTGAAGATGTGGCCCATTGTAGATATTAACAAAGCTTATATTATCCCTTTCCATATCCGTATTTAAAATGCCCTTTGATACATGTGTAGATTATTCTCATTTAATTTTACACAGGTAGAAAAAAGAATCACATGGGTTAGTAGTAACTGCCTTTTCTTAGATATCCACACCTGTTTTACTTTCTTTTTTGGTAATAATTAGGCTTTCCAATAGAACTAATGCCTTCAGTTATGTGCAGACTCCTACATAGATCTCTTCTATGGTCTTTGCCTCACTCAATGATGCATCTTTGTCTTCTTTAGTGCCATTTCTACTTTGTGTAATAATTTATGCTCACTGCCATTAAAGGAAAAAAAAAGTTATAGATACCTTGAGAAGTCCTTTTCATTTTTCATGCATCATTAGATAAAGAAATAGAGAGATAGATATATATGTATTATATATATGTATATTTGTGCATAAATGGATTCATGTATGTTAAATTATTTCATTAAATATGTATACACATATTTACATACTAATTAGACAGTTTGAAGTAGTGGAAAGAGTTCTACATTTAAAACTGGAAGGCCTGGATTTTATTCTTTCTTGGTTCACTTAACTCTCTGCATGACAACAGGTGAATCACAACCTCTTCAGTCTCAGTTTCCTCATCTGTATAATGAGGACATTGCATTGTATTATATCCAAGGTTCATCATAGTCATTAATTTATAATCCAATGATGATTTAAAAAATAGATATTATTAGATTTGTAATATATTTAAATCATCTTAAAATAAACTAGATTTTCTTTTATTCCTTATTAGCCTTGAAAGATTTCGGACATTATTTAGAGGCTGTATGTAGTTCAATAAAAAAGAAAGTAAATTTTCCACTGGTAAATAGAGGCACTGACAGAAATTATAAACTTTAATCCAGTTAGCGTATACACATATACGTATGCTTGCTATATCCAGTCATTGACTTATATAGATGTGCATATGCACATAGATGCAACATTTCCTAACTATACCTAGTGTATGGATTTTGTCTAATGTTATTGCATAGCATTACAGTGGGGGAGGGGGAGAATAATAACTTTATAAAGGACCAATGTGTTTTCATTTATAAAATAATATCT
The DNA here is from genome assembly GCA_028646595.1 of Phalanger gymnotis. Classification (NCBI taxonomy): domain Eukaryota; kingdom Metazoa; phylum Chordata; class Mammalia; order Diprotodontia; family Phalangeridae; genus Phalanger; species Phalanger gymnotis. The sequence goes on along the minus strand of CM053623.1, from coordinate 259,295,374 downwards.
TTAGCATTAATTGAATTCTATTACTATTAAGAAATTGTTACTATCACAGAGGCATAAAGTTTCTTTTATAAATTAAAATCAAGTTCTATTAAAGGATAATTCAAGCATGAAATTAATTTCAAATTCAGATTAACAATAAAAAGACATAACTATTTTTGTATTCTCCAAGTGAGCACTACATTCTTTTTTAATTCATTGCCATTTTTTCCACTACAAGAAATGCAACATTATCTCACATTTTCCTAACTGACAAGGAATAAAAACTGTTTCTATGACACAGTGTATGTGTGAAGACTAATCACTGTGCATGTCTAGACTCCATGGTAACCTCCATCTTTGCGCCAGGTGTTTGTTTTTAATCCAGACCAATTGATTTGTTTGCAAATCTTCTGCTCTTTTGTCCAATCCTGAAATATTTGTAAAGCACAAATTCAAACATGTCCATTTTCTTAAGCTGCATGGGATTGATTTGCAGAACTAGATTACAAAACTTAAGTATATGATAATGCAACTATCTCTGAACCTTCAGTATTTGATCTGAAAGAAAAAAAAATAGTTTAGAAAACTGATCATCAAAGAAATATAGAATGTTAGTATTGGACATACCATAAAAATTATCCAGAAGTTGTCCAAACTTTAATTCAGGGCAAGAATCCTATTTAGAGCACTCTTATAATATCCTTGTTAAACATATGTTCAAATATTTCTGATAATGAAGAGCAAACAAGCATTCAAAGCTACCTGTTCCCTTGTAGAGTATTGTTAGCCCAGGTTTTCTTATGCTTGGGGGAAATATCTTTATCTATAATATCATAGAATGTTTGAGTTCTAGAGACCTTACAGGCTATCAACTCCAAATTCCTAAATCATGTAGTTATAACTACTCAATAAGAGCCCCAAAATCTAAGCATCAAATTTTTATTGAACAAATTCAGTGACTCAAAACTCTAGACACCTGATTCCATTCTTTTGACAGCTATGTTAGAATTTTGTCTTATTTTGACTTGGAAACTCTATGCAGATAACTTTTTGCATCTAGGATAAAATATAAATCTATTGCTTTTAAAGCCCTTTGCTACTGAGCACCAATTTATCTTTTAAGAATGATCTGTCCTTTATGATCCTATCAGACAGATCTTCTATCTTTTCTTCACTTATAATATCCTGTTTCCTGTCTCTCTTTCTTTGTTCTGTTTGCTCTTCTCTTCAAGTAACTAGAATGCATACCTTCCTCATCAATTCATAAAGCTCCCATCTTCCTTCAAAGCATGACTCCTTACAGGACACCAGTCTTAATCTCCAAAACTACTAGTACTTTTCTTCCCTAGTTATCACCTAAGTATTTTGTTCTTATTTTTGTTCAATCAATGATGCAGTGGATAGAGTACTGGGAAAGGAATCAGGGAGACCTGAATTCAAATCCAACCTTAGAAACTTATTAGGCGTGTGACTCTCAGCAAGTCACTTAACTCCTGTTTGCCTCAGTTTCTTCATCTGTAAAATAAGGAAAATAATAACACCAACCTTCCAGGGTTGTGAAGATCAAGTGAAATAATAATTTTAAAGCATAACAAAGTACCTGGCACATAATAAGCACCATATAAATGTTAGCTAGTAACTATTACATGCACTTATTCTGCATATGGTGTGATCCCTTGTCCCAAAATGAAAGCTTTCTGGAGATCAGAGATTAGTTCATTCTTTTCATTTTATCCATAGCGTGTAGTGTGGTTCTTGACACATAATTAATATGCTTATTAATTTATATTAATGTCAGGTAAAGCACATAAATATGCTTAATAACTGGGTATTGATAGATTGATTGCTCATTTATTACAATCAGATACCAGTTTGTCTTGCTTGACACATTGTACTAGTAATTTTGTCCATGTCCAGCACTGATATTAATTATCAGTAACTATGTAATAGCCTTGAGCAAATCTCTGAACTGTAGGACTCAGTTGTCTTTGTCTTTAAAATGAGGAGACTGAGTTAGATGATCTTTTTTCAATAATTTGATAATTATTTATTTATTTAATATTTTTAGTTTTCAGCATTGATTTCCACAAGAGTTTGAATTACAAATTTTCTCCCCATTTCTACCCTAACACCCATTCTAAGATGGCATATATTCTGATTGCCCCATTCCCCAGTCACCCCTACTTTCTGTAACCCCACTCCCTCCCATCCCCTTTTCCCTTACTTTCTTGTAGGGCAAGATAGATTTCTATGCCCCATTGCCTGTATATCTTATTTCCTAGTTGCATGCAAAAACATTTTTTGAACATCTGCTTTTAAAACTTTGAGTTGCAAATTCTCTCCCCTCTTCCCTCCCCACCCACCCTCCCTAAGAAGTCAAGTACTTCAACATAGGTCAAATGTGAATCATTATGCAAAACCCTTCCACAATACTCATGTTGTGAAAGACTAACTATATTTTGCTCCTTCCTATCCTATCCCAACTTTATTCAATTTTCTCCCTTGACTCTGTCTTTTTTTGAAAGTGTTTGCTTTCAAATATCTCCTCCCCC
>CM053623.1:259258852-259292343 GCA_028646595.1 Phalanger gymnotis | reverse complement strand
ATGATATTAAACCAAATCATATTCATTCTTCCCCTCTCCAGTAAGAAGATTACACACTGGCCTCAAGTCCTTGCTCAGCACTCCTCAGTCCACACACGAGTCGGCTCTGCTTCTGGGTCGGCTCTGGCCTTATCTTCAGCCTTGGCCCAGCTGTCTCTGGCTCCAACAGAAAATCAATCTTCAAGCTGTCTTCTCTCCTCTTATCCAGTTTTTTTTTCATCAAATGTGGTCTCAATAACCAGAGCTTATTGGTTCACCTAATAGGGCATGTCTCTGGAGTTAATACCTCCCCTCAGCCAGACCCACCTTGGGCCCCACCTCAGTCATCACTCCACACCCACATAGGCTCCACATCCAACAGGGCTCTGGGCCTGGGGCTTAGCACCCAGCAAGGCTTAATGAAACACACTGAGCCACTCAAAGAAAACAAAGGCCATTTTGCTTACCAACACGGTAGAGAAAGTCCTTCATGGCAAGCTCCATAAATTGATGGAATTAAAGGTCTGAAAAGAAAGAGAGAGAGAGAAAGAGAGAAGAAGAAGATGAAGAAGAAGAAGAAGAAGAAGAAGAAGAAGAAGAAGAAGAAGTAGAAGTAGAAGAAGAAGAAAGAGAGAGAGAGAGATGAAGAGGAAGAAGAGCCATAAATATAGTCATTTATACATATATAGAAATACGTGTGTATATATCTGAAATTATCTGAAATACTAATTTTAAGTCCCTGTAAACAAGACCTAAAAGTAGGTGCTGAGAATACAAAAATGAAAAACAAAACAATTCTTTTCCTTACAGAATTTATAGTCAAATGAGGAAACAAGCTATTACATTAACATTGATCAATGATACCATATAGAGAGTGATGGTAAGAAAGTAGGGAGCTAGAAAAAATGTAGCAAAATGAGAAGAGAGAAAAACTCACTAAGTACCATGGTAATTTCCTGAAGGACAGACACCTGGAAAATAAATGACAGTTGAATGGTAAAAAAAAAAAAAAAATGTGTTGTTGTTTTTTTTTTTTTTTTGCTGAGTTCAAATAGTAACAACAAGGTCATTGAACAAATAAAGTATCATGGTCCACTAAGACAAAGACAGAGAGCATAATGGTAGAAAAGTTAAGGGAAGTCAGTTTTGATTAAAAACATCAAAGAGACAGTCATCTTAAAATTCAAAATCTGGAGCTAGATAGTCTCAGTGGTAGTAAAGATGCTAAATTGATTGCAAATAAAAGGGCAAGTCCAAAGTACAAAATTCCCCATGAATTGGGGATGACAGTGATAAAATTGCAACTAGTTTTCCTGTATTAAATCTTCACTCAAACTCCTTCACTTCCCCAGCCCCCACCAAAAAAACCCAAAAATTTGGTCAGAAAATGTTTGTTATTTTTTCTGTTATACACCTGGCCAAGCCATCAAGTAACAACATCCTAAAATACTAAAATAAGGAAATATTTTGAAAGCACTTGAAGGCTGGAAATGTGAAAATTGATAGAAGTACCTTAATATTAAGTGCACTATTTTGAGAAGAAAATCAGATTTTTACTTATTATTTGTGTTTTGCAACTGTCCTCACTAGTTAAAGTTATGTGAATTAATAAAGTTTTTGGAGTTAAAGAAATGAATAATTAAAATGAAATAAAAAGTGATGTCTATGGTTCTTGCTATGACTGACAGTTCAAGTTTCACTTAAAGTATTTGTAGGCTCGAGCATGTGCCCATTGTCACAGAATGAAGGATTTAAATATTGGACAACTTATAGCTCATGTAACCAGTAGGTAGCACTTAATTTTCTAACACAGAAGTTGAAGGGAACTATATAAGTTCAACTGAGTGTTGTAATGTGGTAATTTTTCCTAATAACAAAATAGATTTCTAGTTAATGGTATAAAATTATTAAAGATCCTTTGAATATTTAAGGACATATTAATGTATAGACAGACCTGATGTATATCCCTTGGCTCTGAAACTTGTTCTGCTGGAAGACTCAAGGCTAGTACTACAAATAGATAAGTTTAGGGAATGGCTTATCTGCAAGTGCCTTGTCCTTGTTATTAAAGATCTTAAAAGCAGTCATCATTATCTCTTTCAAGGGGGTTGGAAGACCCTGTTCTAATTTCTGAAGCCTTCAGCTGATGTCTGGAGCCAATTGACAAATAAAATGTATGCTTAAAACCATGGTTCCTGTAGGAGATTCAGGATCCAAGTCAGTATATTTTCTTAGAGCCTCTCCCAGCCTGTTCCTAAAGAGGGTAGGGTTCTCATCTGACCTTATATAATTTCTTTTAATTTGTCATGGTTCGCTTGTTTCTTTAGGCCATTTTTCATGCCTTCTAAGAGGCAGGTGATCATACAGACCATTCTCTCCTGATCTACGTCATCAAGATAATCCCAGGAGGGACCAGAAGAGGGATGACAACTGCCCTGAGGGATAATCTGGGACAGTTGCTCACCTTGTTGAATCACCATATTTCTGTGCACAGTCCCAAATCATCCTCTTTTCCTTGATGGATCATGAGGTAAAAATAATAAGATTGTTGTTGCCCCGAGTAGGTGCTCAATTTCTCTTTAATTCGGCCTAGGTCAGACACTGAAAAAGGAACATGAACTCAGGTGTTGCCCCCTCTGGGATCAGCTTTTGCTTGAAAGTCCAACTAACATAAATCAAACAAACACAAAGTACTTATTAAGGACTAGGTGCTAATGATACAATGAAAAAAAAAACTGTTTCCTGCCTCAAGGACTTTATATTCTATTGGGGGTGGCAACATGTACTCATGCATTTATATGTAAAATAAATACAAGATATATTTTGAACTAGTGTTTAATTGTTCTAAGTTTTCCTTCATGCCTTTTGTGCCCAGATCATATCTTATAGCTAACTAGTTAAAGTATTGAATTTGTTAGTTTAACTTAAAACTATTAAAACTTATTAGTCTTATTAAACATATTAGTTATGACTCTTCACCCCCCCCCCCGCCCCAAGGGGGATAAAAAACAAACAAGCAAATAAATGCTTTATAAAGTTAACTTTTCAAGTCCTCTAGCAGTGGTGGAGTAAGAGAAATTTGGGAAAGAACCTTCCTACTGCTTCAGGATAGTGCCTGCTGCCCACCCTATGAGTTTGGAGGAAGTAATACCTAGTCACTGGATCCAAATGGCCCTGGAGGAGAAAGCAAAGCTCGTGCACATCCCTCCCTCACTCAAATCAAAGTCAACTGCAAGTCATATCATCATTTCCCTGATGCCATGGTCTTCTTTGAAAATAAAGGACAAACACAACTTGGGAAGGGCAAAGCTAGATTTTAAAGACAATGACTACTTTCTCCCCTTTCTGGGTTTTTCTTTGACCATTGCCTTTCTTCTTCTTACTTCTTTCCTGAGACTGGGAGGGGTGGAAGTTACCCAAGATTTTTCAAAATTGCTCGGGCTGTAAGACATGCTCTTGTGTTTTAGCCCAAGGCAATGGTCAAAAGATTAACATAGTCCTTTCTCCCTGCTATTTTGGCAAGCTTATTGATACAGGTTATTTACTAAAAATAATAATCCCTCAAGCTCCCAATTAGAGAAGAATTTCCTAACAATTTTTTTTTGCCAGAGATGAGGGTCCCAACTTGCAAACAATTTTGCGTGCATTCAAATAGCTAAAGTCTTTCTCTGGTTCTTGTCTAAACATATAATTAGTGACATACATGGAGAACAATCCAAAGTGATGCTATTTTTATTCAGGCAAAACCAGTTTGAAGTACTAATCAAACAGCAAGAAACAGTTTAGCAAAAATAAATCAGCAATTAGAATTTAAATGTCCATACTTTCTGTAGGAAAATCTAGGAAAGACACTGGAAAGGAAATAATTCACTAGCCTTTTGGGTTTTCTTAGGAATTTCCAGTCTTATCCTCCTAGAAAGCTTTTCATTAAATAAAGTCAGTGAGGATCAAAAACTTTCAGCAACTGAATGCTTAAACTTAATCATCATGTTAAATTCATCCTCCTTTGTTGCTGTTGCAGCTGCTTAATCTCTATACTCTCTCATCTAGTGGACTAATTCAAAACTTCCAGAATTCTGAAGATTTCCTCTTCCAGCCCAGATCTCAAAATAGTGGGTTTTTTGTTTATTTTTAGCTGAAATTGAAACTAACAGAAACCCATGTTGCTGGTGGTCTAATACCTATGAGTCTGCCTCAAAATAAAAATTGACAAAAAGAAAAAAAAAATGAAAGAAAAGGAAAAACTGTGTTTCTCAGGACCACAATATACTTCACATAGGTATAAACCATTATTTGTAGATTGAACGAATAAATGAATAATATTTCGCATTTCATTTTATTTTGAAAGCTTTGTTGAAAGAAAGAAGGATAGATTCTATGGCTCATTGTTCAAGCTCCGTTCAAAGTCCTGTATAATTTTTTTCTTATGTCCTCAAAAAATATCTCACCTTTATTTGCAAACGCTAATGCCTACGTAGTCTTTCCTCACAACATCCCTGCCAAGGAAGCAACACATGTATCATCGAATATATTTTGCCAATAAATAAATTAAGTCTCAGAGATATTAAATGACTTGCTCAACATCATGCAGTTCATAAATAGCAAAACCTGGATTTAAAGGAAGGTCTTCTGACTTTATGACTAGTCAGTCTTCATTTGATAACCATTTTCTATCTTTTTGAGAGTACTCACCCCCCCCATGTATGCTTAAATGCTTGTTTAAGTAACTTAGATGAAAAGTATAAAATATCTAGTGAAAGTAGAAACCAGATTGAGTCCAAGATTGAAAATAGTCCTAATTCCACTACTTGAGCCAAGGTTAAAGGTATAACTTGGGACAGAAATAGATGTTTTTCTTTCTGGTCCATTACATTACATATTTATTTGTCAATAATGCTAAGATTGCAAACCTCAATCCAATACATGAGAAGATGCTATTCTTGTACTAACAAACTTTCCTTTCTACATATTCCATTCTGTAGTATTTTGTATTGTTGGTAAATCATCTTCATGTATTATTCATTAGACAAGATGAGAAAGGCTAGTGTGTTAATGTTCATAAACAAATAGCTTTTATTTGTTCAGATAATGTTTATAATTTCAGCTAGGAAACAACTTCCATACTGAGTGGTAGAAAGTTGATAGGGAGGTATCTCAAGGTTTTGTTTGGGTTGGAGTTTATTTTTTTTTAATATCTTCTGAGTGAAGTAGTGAAGATAGCTTTTCACAATTAAATATGTATATTTTAAAATCATCTGCTTGAATTTGTGAGCATTTTAAGTATTCCCTCCAATTTGCATGAGCTCTCCTTTCAATACCTAATTTTGTCATGCTATATGGATTTCTTTATCCACAAGATTTCATTTTAAAACAAAGCTTAATATTCAGTATTATTCTCCAGAATGTCAAATGGCATTAATCTTGATAAAATCTGACATAATCATTACCCTTTTTCTCAATTTGTTTTCTATAGTTATTAAATCCTTTTAATTATCTAACAATTGCATTATCTATTTGGTAGTTTAGCCAATCAATTCTCCTTGTCTCTTTATACTGACCAGCTGTGCTACACTTGGTCACTCCATTTTCCCCTAAACAAACTCAGTTATGTGAAAACAGAACAATTTTCTCACCAAAAGTGGAGAGTTTATTTTAATATTCTCATTTTTTTTTCTGATGCCAACCATAAGTATGAGCAATTGAAACTCTAATTTTAAAAAAAGTATCTTAATACAGAAGTGATATGAGGGGAAATAATATTGTCTTAATTCGCAATTTTAAAACAATCCACTTTCCTATCTAGAAAAGGAGAAGGGGAGGGAGATGATAAAGAATTTAAAGATGAAATGAATAAAAAGTTAATAGATCTTCATCCCCTAGTTAGACAAAAGCATATGTTTTCAAGTGGTTCTCTGATTCACAAGGGGAAAAATGTCTGTAATTTCAAATCTGCTGTAGCTTAAAACTGTAAAGGAAGAAGAAAAACTCTAGATATCAAAAGTTAATGCAGAAAGCCTCACTGAGAGAAGATTAGTTTTTAGAATCATAATTTAGCTTTAAGGAAACCCAAGGGCAAGTATGTGATTTTTTTCACTGTCTTCACATCCATGCTGTAAATTTATACAAGATACCCTTCACAAAATCCTTTCCACTCACCTTTAAAATGATATGATCTTAAAGCCACCCTCTGCTCAGTTGTTCCCATAAGTCTGTGTGATTTCCATTCAAATTTAATGTATAGTTCATGTTTTGTTTTCTACCACTGATAAACAGTCTTCTTTTTGGATCAGCCACCTACACTGAGCACCTAATCCTCTATTGTCTTGAAAATACAATTAGAACCTGAACATTCAAATGTGAAATTGTTGATTGAAGGAAACAGGAAAACAGTGAGGAGAGAGTACCTAAGGAGTCTTAAAATAGAGATAATCGCAGTTGTCAAGAGAATTTTTTAAGGTAATCTCAGAGGTGAGAGCCCTACACAGTTAAGATAGTGATTTAATTCAAAACATTGAAATGTAACTAGAAGCAAATAAGAACCCTAAGTGAAAGAAACAGGAATAATAAGCTCGATAAGAGAGGAGGCTCTTGTAACTTTCATGGGAAGATTCTCTCAAGTGTTTTTGCTTGGAGGGAAAGAAAGAGGAATAGATTAAGATTGAAGGCTATTTCATGTCTGTGTTGGATTGTCTTGCCCTTATAATTTTGTTATGTTACCTCTTTCTATTCTCCTTTAGGCATAAATCTTATATCCCAAGCCCATGTCCTCTGTTGGTTGTGCCTAGGTAAATTTAGAGCTCTGGGGCAATAGAGGAAACAGTGTGGTATAGATGAAAGATTACTAGATCAAAAGATCTAGACCTGAAAAGGTCTTAGGTTTGAATATTGCCTCTATATACTATTTTATTTAGGTGAACTATGATTACAAAAAACATCAAAGGCAGAATGTGAGGACTCCCAAAATTGATCTCCTTGCCCAAAGCTTATTATAGAAGGAGCTACTGGCCTAGCCAGCAGAGAAATACACCTAAAACTAATCTAAGACGCAGCCTACTTCCCCTCAAAGCCCTTTGCCCAACTAAGCCAGAAGTCTGGAACATAGATTCAGTGCTCAAAGACACTAGCAATAAGGCTTAATGGTGGGGTAGAGGGGTCACCCAGAGTACATTACAGACCTTGTTCAGGTCAGAGCAAGGGTAAGGAGTTGCCAAGACTTTGCCCTAGGTAAGCCAACAACTCTCTTTAGGTCTAAACAGATAGCTAGAAAAAATGACTAAACACATAACCAAAAAACCCAAAAATGATGAAGAGCCCATCAATACTCAAAAAAAAAAAACAAATCTAGTAAAGGAAAATAACTCCAAAATATCTAAAAGAAAAGTTTGCCCACAAGATCAAATACGTTTCTTATTCCTAGAAGATGGTAAAGGCAGGAATTTGCCTGAATTCTCCTCAATTTCTCTGAAAAAGACTTTAAATTGTCCTCTGGAGTGGAGCCAAGATGCTGGAGTGAAAGCAGGGACTCACCTGAGCTTTCTAACAAACTCCTTCAAATACCTCTATAAAGTGAATCTAAACAAATTTTAGAGAGGCAGAATCCACAAAGAGACAGGATGTGGCAGATTTCCATCCCAGGACAACCTGGAAAGTCTATAGGAAAATATCTGTTGCACTGGACTGGGAAATGAGCACAGTCTAGTGTGCAGCCTGCACCAGCACAGACCTGACCATAGCAAAGCAGGACTGAATGGCTGTTGATGGTGTCAATTCCAAGACCTGTCAGCACTGGGGAAGTGAGAGGTGCTGTTGGAATTGGGTGAGAAAGAAGCACAGTTCTGCACAGGCCCTGAAGCTGCAGTAGCAGCGGCAGCAGCAGCAGCAGTAGCAGTAGCAGCAGCAGCAGCAGCTACTCCTGGGGCTGTCAGTCCACAGACTGAATGTCTGAAAGTTGCCAATTTAAAGGTAAGGGAGCCAACATGAAAGAGTAAATAGGAAGTCACTCTCATCTTCCCTTGTTGACCTTGAAAAACCTAGAGAATGTTTCCCAAAGAAAAATTCTGGAATGGTGGAGCCAGAAAGACTGCAATCTTTTAGCTCAGGAGGCTAGGGCATTTACAGGAAAGGTCCCTTTTGCTGTGGCTGAAGGGGACCAGTACAGGATGGGATGCATCCCAGCAAGGCAGCAGCAAGCCCCACCTCAGCAGACCACTAGGAGGTCCTGAGCCCCAGGGTGGTACAACAGGCAAGTGGCAACACCAGGACACCCACCCCCCTCCATGACTTTGCCTTTGTACAGCCAGGGGAATTGGCAGACACCAGTGTGGATGGGAGACCACCAGCAACTGAGCATGCCTATGCTCTAATATAGGGGTGGAGACTTCCGGTGGCCAGTTCAACCTTCCCCCACACCTCATGCTGAGAGCTTAAGTGTAACCCTGGGGGAAAGCAAAAAGACCCCACCTGTCCTGTGAACACTCCAGTGTGTTGGTAAGCAAAATGGGCTCTTAGCACTTAGTTCAACTAAGTGCCCTTGAAGAATTTGGCTTTTGTTTCCTTTGAGTAATTCAGTATATTTCATTGAATGTTACTGGGTGCTAAGCCCCAGGCCCAAACCCCTATTAGGTGTAAAACCTATGTGGGTGTGGACTGGTAGCTAAGGTGGGGCCCAAGGTGGGGCTAACTGAGGGGGATGCTAACTTCAGAGCCAATCATAAGAGCCCAAGTTCTGGTCATTCTGATGATGTTTGATGACCTCTGAAATGCTTTAAGAAGAGAAGACAGAGCCATTTGCAAAGGCCTCTTGCTCTTGGTGGCATTTGGAGACTCCGAGCAGTTGTAGCTAAGAAGCACTCCAGCTTGTAAACCCGGACGCTGAGACTTTGTTAAACTCTGGTAAATATGAATTGTGATTTGAATCAGACAAGGTCTGTCTGTTGGTTTTTGTACTTTGTTTGCATTTTGCTCTGAAGTTCAGGGTGCTGGTCTTTTCCCCTGAACTAAGTGAATGATATTTGTATGCTGAACTAAAGTAAACTTGTCAACCCCTTAATGTTGCTTTCCTTACTAAAGCAGATCAAAAGAACCTGTGCTTATGCAGTGTATAGGCAGCTTTCTGGGTGCTTGTTGTTGGTGGTCTTACACCCCCACAGAACCTGCTAGCTGGATTGTTGAAACATCCAGCCAGCTGTACCTCAAGCAATAGGTAAGCTACAACTGTATATAGCTTCTAGCTGCCAGAACCAGAGGCCACAGCACACAAAGACAGTAATTCGTCCCCTAGCTCCCAGTAGAAGAAGCATGGGACAGAGTCCCCTGTGCCCCAGACTCAGAGATCCATCTTAAAGGGCAGGAAAAAGGCAATCATAATGAGGAAACAAACTAGAAAAGCAAAGACAATAGATTCTTACTATGGGGACAGGGAAGATCAAAATACAAATTCAGAAGAGGACAGCATTGACACTATACCTGCATCTCACACCTCAAAATGGAATATGAACTGGTTTCAAGCTCAAAAAGCATTCTTGGAAGAGCTCAACAAGGATTTTAAAAGTCAAATTAGAGAGATAGAATAAAAATTGATCAATTCTTTTAAAAATGCAATTGACAAAATGGAAAAAAAATCATTGAAGAAAATAACTCCTTAAAAAGTAAAATTGGCTAAATGGATAAGGAGGTACAAAAGCTAACTGAAGAAAACAATTTGTTAAAAGCATAAGTTAATGACTATATGAGGTATGAAGAATCAGTCAAACAAAATCAAAAGAATGAAAAAATAGAAGAAAACATAAAATATCTCATTGGAAAATGACCAACTAGAAACTGGACTGCCCTGGAAAATAGATTCAGGAGAGAAAATTTGAGAATTATTGATCTACTAGAAAGCCATAAAGATAAAAAAAGCCTGGATATTATCTTCCAACAAATCATCAACAAAATCTGCCCTAAGGTCTTGGAAGCAGAGGGTAAAATAGTCATAGAAAAAATTCACCAATCATGGCTTGAAAGAGAGCCCAAATTGCAAACACCAAGGAATATTATAGCTAAATTCCAGAATTATCAGGTCAAGGAGAAAATACTGCAAGCAGACAAGAAGCAACAATTCAGATATCATGGAACTACAATCAGGATCACAGAGGACCTTGCAGCTTGTACATTAAAAGATCAGAGGGATTGAAATATGATATTCCATAAGGCAAAGGAGCTTGGAGTACAACCAAGGATCAACTCCCAGCAAAATTGAATATAATGGTTCAGAGAAGGTGATGGATGTTCAATGAAATAAAGCACTTTGAGACCTTCCTGTTGAAGAAAGGTCAGACCTCTCTGAAAAAATTTGATCTTCAAATATGAGACTCAAGAGAGACATAAAAAAGGTAAAGAGGTTAAAAAAATATGTTATTCAATAAGGATAAACTGTTTACATGGGAGAATGACAATTGTAAATCTTGAGAATTGTATCCTTATTATGATATTTAAAAGGGATATACATGGACAGGCTACAGGTATAAATTAGCTGATGTAATGATAAAAAGCCTAATTAAGGGGTACAAAGGAATTGTAATGGGAGAAGAGGAAAGGAGGAGATAGAAAAGGGTAAATGAAGCAAAACACTGGTAAGGAGGAACAGGGTGAAAGGAGACAGTGAAAAGTATGGAAAGGGGGAAAATAGGATGGAGAGAAACACACAGTAATTATAACTGAATGGAAATGGAATACAGGACTCATTCCTATTAAAAACACTAGAGAGCATAATAATAAGTGGATCTTTTCTTAAAATGATAAGTAGTATCTAAAACCATTAGGATGCATTATCTGTTATGGGGATAAACAAGAAGCCTTCCCAATAAAAAGAAGTGAAGCAAGGATGCCCAGTATCACAACAATTAATTCCAATACTCTATAAATTATTTGGAAAAATAGGCAAAGAAAGAGTCCTACAAAATTCTTTTTATGGCACAAATATGGATCTGATACCTAAACCAAGAAGAGTCAAAACAGAGAAAGAAAATTATATACCAATTTCACTAATCAATATTGATGACAAAAATTTAAATGAAATATTGACAGAGATTATAGCAATTTATCACTAGGATAATACCCTATGATCAGGTAGGATTTATACCAGGAATACAGAGCTGGTTCAATATTTATTCCTCCTGTCTGTCCTCTCTCTCCTTTTCCTCTTTCCTTCCTCATCAGTGTTTTGCTTCTGTCTGCCACCTCCCCTATCTGCCCTCTCTTTTGTCAGTCCCCACTCTCCACTTACTTGATTTCCTTCACTCCTACATCCCCGTTGGGTACGATAGATTTCTATATTCAACTGAATGTATATATGATTCACTCTTCTAACCAATATTGATGAGGGTAGGGTTCAAGTGATACCTCTTGCCCACCCTCCCATCTTCCCTTCCACTGTAATACGTCTTTTGCTCCTCTTCACATGAAATAATTTAGTACATTCTACCTCTCCCTTCTGCACCTACTGTATTCCTCTTTCTCATGCCTCAATATGTTTATGTCATTCTTTCAAATGCAACCTACACCCATACTCTCTGTCAATGTATATTCTTTCTAGCTCTATTAGTAGTACAAATTTTAAGAATTACAAGTATCATCTTCCCATGTATGGATGTAAATCATTTGGCTCTATCGAATCTCTTATGTTTTCTTTTCTCTTCTTACCTGTTTGTTGTTCTCTTGGGTCTTAATTTTGAAGGTCAAATTTTGGTTTAGTTCTGGTTTTATACTTATAAAAGCTTGAAATCATTATATTTCATTGAATTACCATTTTCCCCTTGCTGTATTATGCTTAATTTTGCAGAATAAGTGATTCTTGTTTGTAGTCCCACGTTTTTGTTTTCTGGAATATCATGTTCCATGACCTCTGATTCTTTAGTGTTGCATCTTCCATGTCCTGTGTAATCCTGATTGTGACTCCCTGATATTTGAATGTTTCTTTCTGGCTACTTGAAACAGTTTTTTTCCTGGTGGTTCCGAAATTTGGCTATAATGTTCCTTGGAGTCTTTATTTTAGGATCTTTTTTCTGAGGTGATAAGGGGATTCTTTTAGTGCCTATTTTGCCCTTTGGTTCCAGGACATCAGGGCAGTTTCCCTTGACAATTTCTTGAAAGGTGCTAGCCAGGTCCTCCTGACTTTCAGGTAGTCCAATGTTTCTGATATTGTCTTTCCTGGATCTATTTTCCAGCTCACTTGTTTTTCTCATTAGGTATTTTACATTTTCCTGATTACAAGTCTAGTGCTCTGGGCACTATATCAGGCATCATCAAAATACCACCCACCTCTAAGCCTAACTCACCTATTTTTGTGTGGCCCTAATAGCTAAGAATTTTTTTTAATATAAAAACATTTTATTGTATTTAAAAGTACAATACAGATTGATAAATAACAAAAGCCATTCTTAACTCAATGGCTATGAAAAATAGACTGTGGACTGGATTTAGCCCTCTGAGTATAGTTTAACAACTCCTGAATATGTACATAGCATACTACCAAATTTATTAGAGCACTAAGAAATGGAGAAATAGTAACAGTCCATTTCCCCAAATAACTTTCTTTTTACTTTGTCTCTACTTTGCATTTATTTATCTGTATACACATAGTTTAGCCACAAGAATTGGTTACATGTCAGTGATTTTGGCATATGCAGCACATATTTTATGTAGTCCAATTGCTTTTCCCCAATAAACAAGGGATGACACTGTATCTTTTTATCTCTACATACTCTTTCGAACCTAAAATTTATTATTCATTAGATTAAATATAGAGTTGTGCAAAGGATAACATGATTTAAAAAATTAGAAAATATCTCAAAGGTTTAGTATTATTTTTAAATAAAAAGCTATAGGATGGCAACCTCATAAACTCATATGTAGAGCTAGACAAACTTAATCCACTTTCCTCATTTTACAAATGAAGAAACTGATTCATACACAATAGAGAATATCTTTCCCAAAGGTCTCAAATTTAGTTAACTAGTTGCTTTTCATAAATGAGAAAAAATAACAATACAAATGGATAAACAGATAGATAAGAAATAAATGTTAGATAAATAGATATTTTGATCATTGAGCAAAAATCAATCAATTAATAAACATTTATTAAGTACCTACCAGGAACTATGCTAAGCTCTAGGGACAAAAAAAAAAAAAAAGAGGCAAAAGACAGTCTCTGCCTTCAAGGAGATTACAATGTGATAGGAGAAACAATACTTAAACATATGTATTTATACACACATATACCTACATACATACATACATATGTACACAAAAGTAATATAAATTATGTGTATATATTTACATTTAGTTATATATTTTGTACTTACATATCTGTTGGTAAATTATATATTTATTGTTTATAATATAAAAACGCATATAAAGTAATCTGTATACGGGTAGCTGGGAAAAACTAACTGAGAGAAGGCACTAGAATTAAGGATTGTAAAAGGCTTCTAGTAAAATATGGGAACATAATAAGGACTTAAAGGAAACCAAGGAGATAGATGATGACAAGAACTAGCTAAATTATAGATAGATGATTGGTAGAGAAATGATATATAGATAATAGATAGATTGAAAGATATTTATGTTATTTTTACTTCTCTTTTAAAGAGGACCAATGACATCAGTGACGTCTTGACTAGTGAGTAAACTGGATTTAAATGTGACAGAATTGCACAAAGTCAGTGCCTTACTCTCCCAGTCATCAGTCAAGTAGCAAAAAAAAAAAAAGTCAGGATGACTAGCTGTGGTGAGATGCAGTGGATGACCTCGGTGTCTTAGATGCCTAATCAAGTTCTAAGTGCTCCACAACATCTGCTTCAGGCACCTTTATGGCTATTGGAACAAACTGCTTTTAACTGTCCGTTTCACCAGGAAAGTCTTCACATGCCTAGGTTATTCCTAACTCACTAATGTGAGTGAGGCACATTGGTTATCCTCAACCTGGTTTAGCCTGTCAGCTGAGATTATTTATAGGGGTGTAGCTGCTGCATATTCTACAGCTTTTGGGGGACACAGATGAGAGTTGAATGCCAGGTGGATACCAAAGGGGTGAATGGGTGTTTAAAGAGGATTAGCACCTCTCTATATTGAAAGATATAGAGGAAGATGCAGTACAGATAATATTTCTTCCTTTATGAATAATTAGATGCATCAAAACAAAATATCCAATGATATTCACTTTTGCTTCTTTACTGTTTATGTTAACCTCTTACTCCCCTTGAATAAGGAGCATATTCTTTAAAGATTTTAATTTTCTCTGGCTAGAAAAGATCACTTCCATTTTTAGAAAATAAAGCCTTTGTAGGTTAGGCAACTTTCTTTGGGTCACACTACAAATAGAAGAGGAAGATTCAGGTTTCTAAACCTTTATACAATAAGAGAACAATAATGGAATAATCTCAGCAACTCCAAGTTCCCTTTGCAGTCTGGCTTCAGGCCTCATATCTCAACTGAAACTGCTCTTTCTGAATTTAACAATGTTCCCTTAATTGACAATTCGATGGTCTTTTCTCAGTCTTTATCCTACTTGACCTCTCTGTTTCACTTGAAGCTTTTGACCACCCCTCCTCCTATATTGACTCTTACTTTTGGATTTTTGTACTTTATCCTCTCCTTGTCCTCTTTCAATCTGTTTTTCTACTTCTCTTCCCCGGGATGCTCATCTACCATGCCGGTAACTTTGGATGTTCCCTAAATCTCTGTCCAGAGAAGTCTAGCTTTCTTCTCTTCTATCTCTACTGTCTCCTTGGTGATTACGTCAACTTTCTTCGCTTAACCATTTATCTCTGTATAAATGGCTCAGAGAAAATATCTGTATATACTGACACAACCCTTCACCATCTTTTCCACATCATTTACCAAATGACAATTGAACATTTGAAACTCTTTCCCAGATATATCCAATTCATCATGTCCAATATAGAACTTATTACTGTTCTCCCACCTTTCTACCTAACTTTTAAATTTTGTGCATACACCACCATTCTTCCAGATTCTCAACACCATTGCAATGTCAACTTTTCATTCTGTTTTACCAAAGAGTTACCGTATAACCAAAGAATTGAAAAATCTTGACATATTTGCCTTTGAAATGTATCTCATTCTACTCTACTGAAACAGACACTATCTAAGTCCATGCTATTCTCACCTTTTGCCTAGACTTATTCAAGATACTCTAAATGTCCTCTGTGCTTCAATTTCATCCTCTTACAGTCCATTCTCCACATAGCTGCTTTTCCTTAAATACAGATATCACCATTTCTCTCTCCTACTCACTAAATTGCAATAGATCCTTATTGTCTCTAGAATAAAACTCTTGTTTGCCTTTTAAAACCCTTTATAGCTTGGCATGTATCTATCTTTCCAGTCTCGTGAGACCTCATTCATCTCACTGTTCTCTATTGTCCACCCAAAGTGACCATCTCCCTGTTCCTGTTGTAGAGCAATTCATATCTCAACCTAATGCATTTGTACCATATCCTCACTTTTGAAATGCTATCCCTCTTTACCTGTACCTCACAGAATCTTTGTAATCCTTCAGTTCCACTCAAGTATCATTGCATGAAACTTTTCTTGAACCTCTTAACTTTTAGGGCCTTCAGTCCCTGACACACTCAAATTTATTTACTACTATGTGTGTAGTATGTATGTATGTATGTATGTATATATGTATATATATATAGATAGATAGATATAGATATATACACATGTTGTTTCCCTCATAGTATAGACAAATAAGGTTGTGTAATTGTTTTTATTTGTATCCCTAGTGCCTAATAGTGAACTTAGTACATGATACATGTTTAATAAATACTTATTGACTGATTGAGTGCTCTCTCTCCCCTATTGAAGGCTGTCACAGTTGACATTTAACAAAACCTCAAACCAAGGCAATTTTTTTTTCAAACAAGATAACTTTTATTAACTGGGGCATCCTTCCAAGGGCTCATGGTTCTGCCTCTGGCCAAAGACCCTGGGCAAAAGGACAACTTATCTTTTGTAGGTTTTGGGTATAGACCAAAGAACAGAACAGAGTGGGTGACTGGAGTTGAGGGCAATATGATTGCTTACAGAGCTTAGGATCATGGAAAAATATGATTTTTTGGAAGTTTGGCAAATAGAGGCTACCAACTATCCTTCTTCTCCACCCACCCCTACCGAGACTAAGAAATTCTCATTGTTTATGTCCAGGTGAAAAGTCAAAAGATAACAGACCCGCCTTTTTGGGATAGCAAACTAGACATCTTTGATGGATAACTTGTTAGAGTAAGGATACTACACCAGAGTTCCTTGTATTCACATACATCCACCAAGGTTAACTAAATTCCTTGAGGCAAGAAAAGTACAGTGATTAGCAAGAGAAATGGATTTCTAAATTTAAAACCTTATATAACAGTAAAATTCTGAAACAAGTTCTGAGCAGAGAATCATGACTTAAGCAGTTACAGGACAAAATCAATTAATTGTAACTAGAATCATTTTTTTAAATGATACAAGATTGATTTTAGTCTTCTCAAAATCAACAACTGTTTAATCTTTATATCCCTTTTCCTGGTATTTTACAATTCATTGGCTAGATCCTTGAAAAAAAAAGGTTGTGCTACTGAACTGCAGAAGGTTTACAACTATTTGGTTGGTTGCTATCCTTCATTCTTGAAGAGGACCAAAATGACATCATTATGTTAGAGTCAAGTAAGAATATATCTGACTCCAGCTGATCAGAGTAATATGAGCTATGAAGGCTCTACCACAGGTCAGGCACAAATAATTCATGTGAACATTTAGGGTGGGTTCTCTAAATCTGTGCATCACATATTTCTTTTGAATTAATTCAATTCTGCTTTGCTCATAAGGAACAGCCCCTTCTCTGATGAGGGCACGCCATGCTGGGTGGTCCTGTACCAGTTTATCCCATGTCACACAATCAATTCTAAAGTTCTTCAGAGAGACCTTGAGAGTGTCCTTGTTTTGCTTCTTCTGACTACAATGTGAGTGCTTGCCCTGTGTGAGTTCTCCATAAAAGTCTTTTTAGGCAAGCATACATTTGACATTCAAACAATATGGCCAGTTCATTGTAGTTGCACTCTCTGCAGTAGAGTTTGAGTGCTTGTCTGTTTAGTTCAAGAAAGGACCTCAATGCCTGGTACCTTATCTTGCCAGGTGATCTTCAGAATCTTGCTAAGATAATTCAAATGGAAGTGATTAAGTTTCCTGGCATGGTGCTGGTATACTGTGCAGATTTCATGAAGTCAGACCAACAGCTCTAAAGACCTTCACTTTGGTGATCAATCTAATCTCTCTTATCTCTCAAACTTTTCTTTGGAGTCTCCCAAACACTGAGTTAGCTCTGGCAATATGTGTGTCAGCCTCATCATCAAAGTATTCATCCATAGAGAGAATCCTGCTAAGGTAAGTGAACATAGCATTCAAAACTTCTGCATTTGCTGTAACCAATAGTTCCACATATGGACAGTGTAGTGCTAGCTGAAGGAGTACCTGTCTTGCTGTGAGTTGTTATGCCAAAATTGGCACAAGCAGCAGAGAATTGATTCATGCTTTGTTGCATCTCAGGTTCAGAGGGTGCACTGAGTACACGATCATGTACCACCACTTTGTTCTTGGCTTGTAACCTTTTCAGGTTGAAGAATTTGCCATCAGGGCAGTAGCTGGTCTTGATGCCATGTTCATTATTATTGAAGACATTCTATAACATGGCTAAAAAATTCATGCTAAAAAGCATGGAAACAAGCACAGAGCCTCATTTCACTCCATTGGTAATTGGGAAAATACAAGAATGCTATCCACTATTGAGAACCTGGGCAAGTATTCCATCATGAAATTGATGTACAATACTGAAGAACTTCTCCAGGCAACCAAATTTTGACATAATTTTCCATAAGCCCTCATGACTGACTGTATCGGAGGCCTTGGTGAGATCTACAAACATTGTGTACAGACCTCTGTTCTGCCTTTGTTATTTCTCCTGGAGTTGTTTGGCAGCAACCACCATATTGGCTGTTCCTTGGACATTTCTGAAGCCACACTGGCTCTCAGGTACATGACCATCTTCCAGGTGAAGCATCAGACTATTATGGAGGACTCTGGCAAGAATAATGCTACCAATGACCAGGAGAGAGGCCCTTCTATGACTGTCACAGGACAATCTCTTTCCTTTACTTTAATAGAGATGGACAATGGAGGCATCCTTGAACTCCTGGGGGATAACGTCTTCTTGCCATATAGTCCAGAAAATTTCAGTCAGCTTTTGTATGAGCAATGGACCTTGTGACTCTCAGCTGGAATAGAATCAGAACCAAGTGCTTTTGCCACAGGAAAGGAGCCTAGTGGCATTCAAAGCCTTTTCTTCAGTTTGAACTTCAGCTAGGGAAGGATTGACCAACCTCAGTTAAATGGTCAATGGATTCAGTATTGACTGATTATACTCTGTTGAGAACACTATAGAAGTGTTCAGCCCATCTCTCTAGGACATGTCCTTATCTCTAAACAATGTGGCTTCATCAGCCCTGAATAGGTCTTTGGCCCATAAATATCCTTGAGGGCACCATAAAAGCACTCTGGATTGTTACTATCAGTGTAAAACTGAATTTTATCTGCCTTCTTACTCAGTCAAGAATCCTGCCTCTCACTAAGCTTCCCTTGTAATTTACTTTTGATAGAATTAGATTCTGCCTTCTTTGATATAGATGAACTATCCTGCTCATAAACCCTGTACAGTTCTTATTTTTCATTTAGCCCTTTCTGAATCTCCCCATCATTTTCATGAATAGTCTTAATGTTTGGGAGTGTTTTGGTTCAGATGAACAAATAGAATACTGTACACCAAATCTCTGAAAGCTGCCCACTCCTTTTATGCTCCAATATTGCCAACTATGTTGACTCAACATTCTCTTCAAGTTAGCAACAAACTGTTCATGTATGGGGAAACAATCTAATCTGTTGACCTTAAGTATTCTGGTAGTAGTAATTGAATATGTAATTTTTGAATAATGAAATAAATAGTACAACAAAACAGAAAACAATTGATAATTTTTTAGTTGTGACAAATATCCAGGTATAATTATTTCAAATCACCCTTTGTAATTCCAAATGATGGGGATGACACAGTCAACGAAGCAGAGTGAGAAATGAACAAATTTGTCACTGCCTGTGAAATCTACTTTGGCAATGAACTAAAAATATGATGAACCAAATTTTACTCTAGAAAGATGAAAAAAATGCAGTACACAATTTTTTCATCCCAAAACATCTTATGAAAAAAGATAGAAGTGTCTCAGGACACTGGGGTAGACACTGGTCAGGAGCACTATATAGCAGAAAAGTCTTAGGTATTGGCAGCAGCACTACACTATGGCTATTGCAGCAACTGTAAGGAGTAGATAGTGGCCAGGGACAATAAGTGGACTAAAATCTTGGGCAGAAAGTAATCCCAGGGGACCCCTACACCAGCAACAGATGCAGGATCAACTGTCATTTAGCAGCTCTGTCACCTATTATCTTGTTCTGACTCATAATTCCAGAGTAAGAGGAGCAGTCATGGTCACACTGGAACATAGACCAAAAAGGAAATGATAAGACCTCTCCCTAGATGGAAGCATCAAAAACTTACAGGTTCCCAGAATTTATTGTCAAAAGAGTAGAAAGACATAAAGGACAGAAACTCAGGCATGTTACCACCCCACATCCCCCACAGTCCAGAGCTGAACAGAACCCAAATCAAACATGAAGTCCAAAATCAAGAAGTAGGCTGGAAAGATGAGAAAACGTCAGTAGCAGCAACAACAACAGCAATAATGAACTTGACCATAAAAAGCTACTGTGATGAAAGAGAAGCTCAAGATGCAAATTCAAAAGAACAAAACTATTTGAAAACACCTACAAAACTGTTCAGCAAGAATATCTAGAAAATAATAAAGAAAAAAGCAAAAAGAAGTTTTTAAATATCAAATAACCATGGTAAAAGAAAATTTAGAAAAGAAATGAGAGTTCCACAAGGAATCTACTTGGTAAAAGAGAAGCAAAAACAAAAAGTAACATACTCTTTAAACCCAGACTTAGCCAAATGGTAAAAGAGGTATAAAACATCACTGAAGAAAATAATCACTTGAAATTAGAATTGGCCATGGGGAAGATAAAGACTATATAAGACATCAAGAAAACACAAGAAAAAGTATAAATTTTGAAAGAAATTTTGAAGAAAACATGGAATATCCCATGTAAAAAACAAGTGGCATGGAACATAGAACAAAGAGAGATAATTTAAGAATCATTGGACTACCAGAAAGTCATGAATAACAACAAAAAGCTTACAAACCATATTTCTAGAAATCATAAAGCAAAACTGCCCAGATAACTTAGAAACAGAGAGCAAATTAGAAATTTAAAGAATTCACCTGTCATATTCTGAAAGGAATGCCCAAATGAAAAGTCCGAGGAATATCATCACCAAAACATAGAACTCCATGGTAAAGGGCAGTTAGAAAGACACAATACATATACTGTTAAGCCATAGTCAGGATCAGAGAAGATTTAGCAGCTTCCACTTTAAAGGAGCAGAGGGCTTGGAATATGACATACTGAAAGACAAAAAGGTAGGCTTACAAACAAAAATAACTTACTAAGCAAAACTGAGTATAATCCTACAAAAGGAAAGTAAGTATATAATTTATTAGAAAGTTTCCAAGCATTCCTGATGAAAACACTAGAGTTGAATAGAAAATTTAGCATTTAAACACAAAACTAAAGAGCAGTGTTACAAAGGAAAAATGAGGGAGAAATCATAAAGGATTTAATGAGGTTAAAGTCTTGTTTCAATGATCTGGCTAGCAGCTGCTGTGGGGTTGTAAAATCAACAACAACCAGCTCACAGAACACTGTAAAATCCCAGGTTCTTTTGATCTGCTTTGCTAAGGAAAGCAACATTAAGGGGTTAACAGGTTTACTTTAATTCAACATACAAATACCATTCACTTAGTTCAAGGCAAAAAGCTAGCACCCTGAACCTCAGAGCAAATACAAACAAATCATAAACATACATTTATAAACAGACCAAATACAATTCATACCTACCAACATCTAGTTTCAGCCCAGGAGCTCATAACTAGGGCTGGCCCAGAGTCACACACACCACCACTGCTTGTGGATCAGAGCTCTGAACAAGAGAAAACCAACCCATGGTTTTATATCTTTTTCAGGGTCAAGAGTGAGTCACACATGGGATTCACCCACATGACCTAAAATCATCACAAATAGGTGACTTAAACCCTTGTGGTCTTTGACCTCTGGTGTCCCAAACATGCCACACAAACCCATGTAAACTAGGCCCTCCCCTGAGGCAAGGAGGTCACCAAGGACCCCCAATCTAATCAAGGGAACAAAGGCCAAACTCTTCAAGGGCACTTGGTTGAACTGAGTTCTAAGAGCCCATTTTGATTGCCAACACAACTCTTTAGATTTCTATATGGGAAGATGATACAAGAAACCCTTAAGATTTTCTTATTATCATTTGAGTAGTAAGGAAAAAAATCTATATACACAGAGGACTGGATATGAAAATATTTTGTTTGATTGATTTCAAAAGTAGTATAAAAGGGTGAAAAAGAAGGATACATTGGAAGAAGGAGGAAGCAAGAGAGGAAAATGTAAAAAATTATCTCATCAATAAGCCACATGAAGAAGACTTTACAGAACAGGGCAAAAGAAGAGAGTGGGGACTGCTCAAAGCCCACTTTCATCAGAACAGGTTGAAGAAGAGAAGGAAATGTATGCACAGGGTTGGGTACAGAAATTTATTTTCCACCAACAAAGACGTGAAAAGGACGGGGATTAAAAGAAGGGTTGGTGGTAATATAATAGGGAGAACAGCTTAAGGGAGGCAGTAGTCAGAAGCAAAATAAACTCCTGAGGAAGGGATGAGGTAAAAATCAGGAAAATATACATGAATAAGATGGAGGGAAATACATGGTGAGCAATCATAACTTGGAATGTAAATGGAACAAGGTCATAAAACATAAGAGAATAGCAGAATAGGTTAGAAACCTGAGTCTCATAATATGTGGTTTAAGGCAATGCTTTGTAAACTGTGGGTCATGACCCCATATGGGGTTGCAAAAAATTTGGTGACAGTAAAAGGTTTCTGAACACGAAAGGGCCAAAAATTAATTCCAAATTAAACACATAAAGAATCTGGTCTGTTTCTGGCAGTTCTTGCTCATGTTATATTGTGCAATTGCACTGCAGCTTTGGTTTTGAACACAGGACATGCACACTTTACACTGCACATGCTGTCATGCTCACGCGGTGCTAAGGAACGCTGCCAAAAAGTGAAAAGGAGTCCTTACTGGAAAAAAAGTTTAAAAAGCCCTGGTTTAAAGGAAAAATACTTGAAAGAGGAAGCTATAAAGAAATTTTGAAAAGGGGTCTGAAGAAACTATTATGCTTTAGCCAAAGTGAAGAAAAAAAGAGCAATGGTAGCTATAATTATCTTAGAAAGAAACAACAGCAAAAATAAGCCAAATTGAAAGAGATAATCCAGGAAATTACGTTTTGTGAAAAGATACCATAGAATATGAATTAATTTCAATACCGAAGACATAGGCTTAAGGTGGCATGTCATTCAAATTCCTGAAGGACAATTTAAATGTGTTATAGTGAGAGGTAGGCATAAAAACTACATTGGTGGGGAACCTCAGTTTATCTCTTCACAACTAAATAAAATACTCATAAAATGAAGAAGAAATAAGTGGAGATGAATAGAATTTTAGAAAATTTAAACATTATAGATTTTTGGAGAATATTAAATAAGAATAGAAAGGAATATCCCTGTTTCTCATCTGCAAATTTTAATTTCACAAAAATTGACCAAGCGTTATTGAAATTCACAAAATACAGAAATGCAGAAATATTAAATTCATCTTTTCTAACAATAATGGAACAAAAATTATATCCATCAGAAGACCTTTGAAGCATAGATTAAAAATTAATTAGAAACTAAGTAATTTCATCCCGAAGAATGAATGGGTCCACAATCAAATCATAGAATCAACCAATAATTTCATTAAAGATAATGATAGCAAGGCACAATATTAAGTTTTGGGGATTCAGTCAAATCCAACACCTAGGGGAAAATTTACATCTCTAAATGCTTGTATCAAAAAAGGAGAAAGAGCAGATCAATAAATTGGGCAAGAAACTAAAAACAAAACAAAACAAAGAACAAAATAAAGCTAGAAAAAGAACAAATGAAAAACCCCCAATTAGCCACCAAAATAGGAATCCTGATGATCAAAGGAGAAATTAAGAACATTGGATGTTAAATGTTGAACTAATAAGTAAAACTAGTAGGGAGTTTAATGAAAGAAAACAATAAAATAAAGAAATTGTTGGTTAATTTTATTTTAAAAAAGAAAAAAAAAATTACCTGTATCAAAAATTTAAAAAGTTTGACAACCAATGAAGATGAAATTAATTAATAGGAACTACTTTTTGGAGGGGGGAAGGCAGGGCAATTGGAGTTAAGTGATTTGCCCAAGGTCACACAGTTTGTCAAGTTTCTGAGACCGGATTTGAACTCAGGTCCTCCTAAATCCAGGGCCTGTGCTCTACTCACAGCACCACCTAGCTGCCCCTACTAGAAACTATTTTGCTCAAGTATATGACAATTAAACTAGCAATATAAATTAAATAGATAAATATTTTAAAATATAAACTATCCAGCTTACCTGAAGAGGAAATAGCCTTGTCTTAGCCTTGTCTTAGGAAAATAAATTGAACAAATCATTAATGAAATCTCTAGGGGAAAAAAAGAAGAGCCATATGGATTTATAAATGAAATTTGCCATATAATTAATTATATTATATAAATCATTTAGAAAACAGGTAAAGAAAAGGTCATATTAAATACATTTTATGATATAAATACGGTTTTGATAGCTAAATCAGAGAAAAAAAATCTATAGACATTTTTCTCTAATGAATATTGATTTAAAATTTTTACATAAATTGCTACTAAGAAGATTACAACAATATTTTACAAAGATAATAAATTATGACCACACTAAATTTATACCAGGAATGCAGCATGATTCAATGTTAGAAAATCTATGAGCATAATTTTCCATACCAATAATAAAAACAATAAAAATCATATATTTATTTTAATATATGTGGAAAATGTTATTTGACAAAATGCAGCACTTGATCCTATTGAAAAAGAATAGAAAGCAAAAGAATAAATGGAACATTTCATAAAATGATCAGTAGTATCTATAACCAAGAGTAGGTGTTATCTGTCATAGGGGTAAGTATTAAATAAAGAATTATTATCCAGTATTGCAGTAGAAATGCCAGCTATTTCAATAATACAAGAAAAAAGGAATCAAAGAAATGAGTAGGCAAGAAAAAAAAAACTGTATCTCTTTTTTCAGATATGTTAGTTTCCATAAGTAACCCTGTGGAATCAACTAAGAAACTAGTTCAAACAATTAACAACTTCAATAAAATTGCATCATATAAAATAAATCCAAGTGAATCATTAATATTTTAATATATTATCAACTCAATCCAGCAGGAAGAGATAGGAAGAGAAAATCCATTTAAAATAACTGCAGACAGCATAAAATAATTAGGAGTCCACCTTCCAAAATACATTCAAAAACTATATGAACACGATTACAAAATCCCTCACAGAAATATAGTGGTTAATCAGTGGAACTGTTTATGTATGCAAAATTCAGAAGCAAATGAACACATTAACCTAAAGTTTGATAAACTCAGAGATCCCTACTAATGTGTCAGGAACCACTGTAAAGTAGTATGGCAAACACTAGGCATAAGATGGTACCAAGAAAATCTCAAAAAAAAACCAAACAAACAGGTCTTGTTTTAGATATAAAGTGTGATATTATAAGCAAATTAATGGAGTATGGAATAAATTGACTGTCGGGTTGAATAATAGGGGAAAAGTCCATTATGAACAAGAGATAGGGAGGTTCAAAGGACATAAAATGGATAATTTTGATTACATAAAATTAAAAAAATAGTTTTGCATAAATGAAATTAATACAGACAAAATTAGAAGAAAAGCAGTAAAGGAATACTGATAAAGGAATTCTTCACAGTATGTTTACAGTATCTCATTTCTGTGCCAGTAAGGCTTAGTTTAACGGCTGCCCTTGAGGAGTTTGGCTTTTGTTTATTTTGAAAGTACTTTCTGCTGTTAAGTGCTAAGCCCCAGGCCCAAAGCCCTATGAGGTGTGAAACCTGTGTGGGCTTAGATTAATGACTTAAGAGGGGCCAACTCGGGAACCAATGTTCTCTGGTCTCTGGTCATTGAGGGGGGGCTTGAGAACGCCAGAGGCTTGGCTGCAAGGAGAGGCGAGAAGCTACAGCTGAAGCCAAAGCAGAGCCGATCTGTGTGTGGACCCAGGAGTTTGAGTGAGGACTTGAGGCCAGTGAATATGATTTATGCCATCTTATTTTTCTGTGGCCTCCTGGTTAATCTTGTGAGGCAGGCCTACTGGGCCTGGAGGCTTGTGATCACAATATTGGAATAGGGAGGCTGGTTCGTGAATCTGTCACTGTGGGCCCTAAATAAATGTTCTGATGCCCTCTACTTAGAGAATTCTGTATACCTTGCGATTTCCAACCATTCAAATATATATATGATCCTTTTTGAGATCATAAATTCTGCCTTCCTACTACAATTTCTCAAATATTTATGTAACTAAGTTAAATTTCTAAGAAATAACAGGACATTCTCATTTGATAATTAGTCAAAGGATATAAAAAGATAATTTTTGGAAAGAGAAATCAAATCTATTAAATGCTTGAAGTCAGTAATAATTGAAGAAATGCCATTTTTAATAATTCTGACATACTTTCTCACATTCATAACATTGTCTAAGGTGAAAGAAGAAGAAAATTACAAATTTTGGAGAGGCAAAGAGAGGTATCCTATTAATGGAGCTTTGAACCAATATAACCATTCTGAAGGGCAATTTAGAATCATGCAAAAAACTATAAAACTGTATGCTTTGGCCCGGTAGTAACACTATTAGATCTACACTCTGAAGAGATCAAAGAAAAAGGCAAAAATGTACAAAAATATTTATAGCAGCTTACTCTGCTGTTCCATGAGTTATTTTATCAGAATGTGATGGAATACTATTGTGATGTAAGAAATGATTAAGGAGATAGTTTCAAAAACTCCTGGTAAAACTTCTATGAACTGAAGCAATGTGAAGTGAATAAAACCAGGAAAACAATTTACATGGCAGTAGTAGGATTTATGAATTATGTAGTAGGACAATGAATTATAAGACTTCATAATTTTGATTGTAGTTCTAGCATTTGCATCTGCAGAATAGTAGGGGAACTGATCACAATTCTAGGACCAAGAGTGGTATTAGTACTTGCAGCTGCAGAGGAGCAGAGACCCTTCCTGGGTAAAGTGTAGACTAGGAAAGCAGTGACTACATCTTTCCCAGAACAATACCACCTCGTAAGCATCAAAAACTTACAGATACCCAGAATTAGTTCTGAAAACAGCATTACAAAAAAGTCTGAAACTTGACACAGGGCCTCTCCATGCCCAAATGAGCAGAGTCCAACTTTGAACGTAAAAAATTCAAGGTAAAGAAAGAGACTGAAAAAAATAATTGAACAAAATTTAAAAACAATCCCTACAACATAAATAGCTAGAAACAACAATTTGAAAACAGTACCCCCCCCAAAAAAAAAAACCTCAAAGAAAAGTAATACTTGTATCCAAATCCATAAACGATTTATGGAAGAGTTAAAGAAAGAGTTAAGTGGTAGAGGAAAAAATTAGGAAAATAAATGAATGATACAAGAAATTTATGAAAAGAGAATTAACACCTTGGGAAAAGTGGCAAAATGGGGAAAATTGATATTTAATGAGAGCTGAATAGAAAATATGACATTCAAAAAGGAGACTGAAGAGAAGCATAAAAAAGAAAGAAGTAGTTCATAGATGATGCCAATTTGGATGAGGATTAAGCTTGCAAAGAGGAAGATTTCATGAAAGATCTAGACCTGTGACAAATTGCCTACCATAGGTCAAATTTGCAGTTGGGTCATATTTAGGAACAGTTGGCTAATTGCTAGGATTTCATTGTCTTTTTTTTTTTTTTTTACTATTTTTTACATTCTTTTCCTTTTAAATCTTGAGTTTCAAAATTTCTCTTCCTCCCACTGCTCCCACACTGACAGCAAAGGCAAGGAAGATGATATCCATTATACATGTATAATCATGCTAAACATTTTCATATTAGCTTATTAAAAAAGAAAAAGAAAGAAAGTGAGAAAATTATACACCAGATTGCACTCACAGTTCATCATTTCTCTCTCTGGATGTGCATAGAGTTTTTTCATCATGAGTCCTTCGGAATTAATTTAGATCATTATATTGATCAGAGTAGCCAAATCTTTCACAGTTAATCATCATTACAAGATGACTGTCACTGTACACGATGATCTCCCAATTCTTCTCGTTACATTGTACATTGGTTCGTATAGGTCTTGTCACATTGTTTTTTTTTTCTTTTTTTCTGACATCACTCCCTCATCATTTCTCATAGAACCACAGTACTTCATCACAATCATATGCTAAAAGTTGTTCAGCCACTCTCAACTGATCACCCACCAAGTGCTTGACATCATGCCAAAATGTTCAGCACTATTATCATTATCTATTGGATATATAACTTCTCCTGACTCAGGTTCCTGCTAAAGTTATCCCTGCCACCATGAAGATAATTGGTTTGCTGTAATTCTTTATCGCATTCACTCTTCCAACTCTCCTTTGTCCCTCACAATATTCCTTCATAGCATGTTTATCAAAAGGGGAAACTGATAATACAGAGGTATTCTTTCTGGAGAAGAATCAAAGAGGGAAAAATAATTTCAATATTCACTGTGGAGTCTATATTGATTACACCATATAGCATAGACAAGGGTTCTTGCTAGCTATAAGAAACCATGAAAGAGCATTTGAGAACTAAATTTCACCACAATATATCCACCAATAAATGGTTGAACTTTTGAAAGATTTTCTCAAAAAAAAAAAAAAACATGCTCTCAATGGCTTCTAATGACAATGGTGCTAACAGCCACTGTGGCTGTGTAAAACCGCACCAGTACCACCAGTAGTAACACCAGCACACAGAAGGGCTGCCAACACAGGTACTTTGGTCTGCTTTTCTAAGGAAAGCGACTTTAAGGGGTTAACAATCTCAGTTTAATTAAACATACATATATCATTCACTTTGTTCAGGGAGAAAAGATCAATCCCCTGAACTTCAGAGCAAATGTAAATGGAAATTACAAGCATATATTATATAAACAGAGCAAATAGCACTAACAACTCTATCCATAGCAATATATGTTTACCACAGAAGTACTAACATCTGGGTTATGAAAACCAGGGGGGCTGCTTCAAAGGCTTACCCAGAGTGTCATCACCTAAACTCTTTCAATGAGCTTGCCCCCAAAGGCAAAACACCAACCTCCGAGTTTTTATACCCTGTTCAGGACCTTAAGGGCTGGGGCCAACTTAGCATTTAGGGTGTGGGAAAGTTCTTCAACCACTAGCATCATATCATGTGCATATCAATGACTCCCAATTGCCTTAGTGCTGAGAAGCACTCCAAAAGAAAAAAAATTCCACTTTACCTTCCCCATTCAAACAAAGGCCAGGATCCTTAAAGGCACTTGATAAACTTAGCATCACAAAACAGAACAGCAGAAAGTTCTGTCCTGGTTACCATTACATGGCTTTCCTCTGATACTCCATTTGCTGTTCATATCTCTTTACTGTGTAACAAATGAGACATGTCACCACAAACAATATGGAATAACTAAATCACTACATATATGTGTGTATGTGTGTTTATGTCTACATGTGAGTATGTGTATATGTACATATGCATGCACATATAAAGTAAATCTACATACATATGCCTATATACACACATACATATACGCACATGTGTGCATATATACACTTACATGCACACACATGTATATGTATATACCTATACATGTATAAATATGCATATATACATATATTTATACACATACATACATATTATATATACATGTACATACACATACATACACGCACGTATATATGTGTGTGTGTGTGTGTGTGTGTGTGTACACACATACATTCAGGGATAAATTGCTGATTTCAAGTAAGACTCTTCCACGAATAGATCTTTCTGTCTCCTTCCAAGGTTTAGACAATCTTTTTTCAGTGTATTTATTCCTTAATGACTGACATGAAGTTACTTATTTGCACAGCTGGTATAATGTCTCTGTGCAAGGACTCTGAGTGAAATATGCTACTATTGCAACTAATCTATTTTGTCTATATATTTGTCTTAAAGCCTTGCGTCTGTCTGGAAATTCCTGTGTGTTAGAAGGAATGTTATTTCTCCCAGTGATTTCTATTTATCATTGAGCTGTGGGACACCCCTGGCAATTTAGAGAAGACTAATGCCCTACAGGTTAGAGACCAACAGCAGGAGCTGCTCTCATAAAGACAAATGCACTAAAGATTTATCTGTTTACCTATGTAATTTTTTCCTCTTTAGGCTACCTGGGGATTTTTGTGCATCATTTGATGCTGATTTGTAAGAAGCTCTTATCTGGAAGGAAAATGGGAAAAAAGTAGAACTTTAGATTTCACTCAGACAAAATACTTCAATTCTTGGACACAGAGTAAAACAGAAATTATTCTCTTGGAAAAAAAAACATATATATATATATGCATATATATAATATACATTTACATACATATAATATGTGATTACATGCATGTGTTTATTTTTGTGATTGCAAACATTAATAGTTTAATTCTGTTTAAAATACCTTAAGCCCTCTACTATTGTCTAACACTCTTCTGATAATTTTTCAAATTTTAGTAGGCTGTAGATATAAAAGGGATAAAGGACCCACATGTGCAAAAATACTCATAGCAGCTCTTTTTAAGTGGCAAAGAATTGGAAATTGAGGGGATGTCCATCAATTGGAGAATGGTTGAACCAGTTGTAGTGCATGAATACAATGTAATACTATTGTGCTATATGAAATGATCAGCAGCGTGCTCTCAGAAAACCTGGAAAGACTAAGATGAACTGATCCTGAGTGAAGTAAGCAAAACCAGAAGAACATTATACAGTCATAGCAACGTGGTGTGAGGATGAACTTTGATAGGCTTAGCTGTTCTCAGCAATACAATGATTTAAGACAATTGCTAAAGACTTATGATGGAAAATACCAGAGAAAGGACTATGGAATCTGAATGCAGATTGAAGAATACTATTATTTATCTTTCTTTTTGTTGCTTTTTTCTTTCTCATTTTTTCCCTTTTGTTCTGATTCTTCTTTTACAACATAACTAATGTAGAAATATGATTAATATGATTGTACACATATATCCTATATCAGCTTGTTTGTAGTCTTGAGGCAGGGGGAATGGAGAGGGAGAGGGGAGGAAGGAAAGGAGAAAAAAAAACTGGAATTCAAAACTTGTAAAAGTGAATGTTGAAATCTATCTTTGCATGTAATTGCAAAAAAAAAAATACAATACAATTAAGTGGAAAAAATAAGTTGAAGATTTTTATATTTCCCCTATTTAAATGGACCTGTGATTGTGCCCCTCTCACAATATAGCTTAAAACTCATGCACATGTTCTTCTGTGCTAGTATACTCTCCATAGCAGGTCCATGTATGATACAGGTGGAGGACAAACTTTCCTCTATTTTTCTTGTCAGTACCTGGGTGACAATGCTACAAATGAATTGATTATTATTGATTACATTGATTATCTTTGTAGCTTTATGACTTATTTCCTTTCTAGGGTATAGAGCTATCCTTGTTACTTTTCATATCAATTTTGACATGTGAAACTACTACATAAGAAAATTTTTCCTGTAGATTCTTCACATTCAATGATAAGATTTTAGAATTAGAGAGGAACTTAGAGAATATCAATTCCAGTTTCTTCACCTCCACATGAAGAAAGGCAGGTGCAGATATTGTAAGAGGTATTTGCAAAGTTATACTGTATCTTGTATTTATTAGTCATTATACCTAAAGGAAATTTTGGGATCATTTAATCCATCACTTTCCTTTTAAAGATGAGGAAAATGAAACCTTGAATGATTACCTAATATCATGTTAGTAAGTATCAGAGATGAGACTGGAACTGAGTTTTCTGATTTTAAGTTCAATGATCTTGTCAATATGCTATACTGTTTTCCATTTCTCCTAAATGTTTGTATTACATTATTAATATATTTTTTTTCTAAATTAATTCAGTACATTCTAACAAAAAGAAGTGTATTGATAACTTGTCAATACCTGAATCTCAAAAGCTAGAAAATCAAAAAGTAGTTCTTGTATGCTGCATAATCATAACTGATAACAATCTGACCTTGAGTATTTAAAGGGTAGCTAGGGAACACAGAGTATAGTGCTTCAGACCTGGAATCAAGAACTGAAGTCAAGTGCCTTGATCACTGACTTAAGATATTTCCTTTACTTTATGACCCTAGACAAGTGACTTAACCTCTCTCAGTTTAGTTTCTTATCTTTTAAAATGGGAATACCTAATAATAATAATAAACAAAAATGAAAACAAAAAGGAAATACTTTACAGGATTACTGGGAAGAACGAATGAGATAATCTATGGAGAATACTTTGTAAAACCTTGAATGCTAGCTATTACTAGCATTATCATTAAAGATTAATTTCTTTTAAGAGTGAGCACTGCAATTATCACATTCTATCCCCATTCCAAACAGCACAACAGGAGAAACCTTTAAGTAGATTCAAAAAGGTGCCTTTTAAAAATGTTAAATTTTAATCATCTGGGGAATAGGCCAGGCCTATTTGAAGACATACTTGATGCAATTAGTTAATAATCATTTTTCAAGCACTCGCACTTTGCTAGGCAATATGCTAAACACTGGGAATGTAAAGAAAGGTAAATTAAAAAACAAAGACAAAAACATCATGTGGTCTTCCTCTTCAAGAAGCTTATATTCTAATTGGGGGGTGTGGGTGACTTTCAAAGTTGAAGACAATTAGATGTGAATGAAAGATTTACTTTAGCATTAAAAAAAAAAAAAGCTCCTTCAAGGTAGTGATGATGGTTGCATTTATCCTCAGTACCTATGTGTATATAGATGTTTTACACATTTACACACGTAAATATACATGTGAATATGCATAATATATACAGACATGTTTATAAACATATGCCTATACACATATAGTGTGTACACATAAAGTATATACATATGTGTCATACATATGTACACCTAAACATAGAAAGACATGCATGTTCCTAATACATTGAATCATAGGGATTATTTCATTCTTGTTACTCATATCTTTCATGACTAGAAGAATGGCTGGTACGTGGCAAGTACTTAATAAATCTTCATTGATTGATCATTTGATATTATTACTAATACCTAAAAATGAATCTGTAAGGGTCAAAAACATTGTATAATTAAAGTCCAGTGAAACCAGAATATTTATTAAGCCAATAATTATGGATAACCTAACAGTGTCCTTATAAACAGAATTCTTACTAGCTATCATCTCATTTACTTGTTAACAATTCAAGAAATATTTTATAAAAACCCCACTCCTGGAAAGGAAAAAAAAATTGCTCTGAGCTCCATGGGGGATAAATAATTAATAAGACGCAATCCCTGGCCTTATGTAGCTTCTTGGACATTTAGAGAGCAATGACATAATGCAAATATATTTTAAACTTTAAAGCATTTCAGAAGAGCACTCCTTTTTTAGTAAAACTATGTTTACTTAAAAATAAAGAAAGAATTAAATAAATACCAGAAGAGACATATATAGAACACTATATCATAATGATGTCATGAAAGAAGCTTAGCTTTGAAGATATTTATAAATTTATGAAAAATGAAATGAGTAGAATGAGAAGGAAAAAAAATATTATAATAACATCATTTTAGTGACAAACAAGTTTGAAAGTTAAGAGAACTGTGATAAATTTAATGACCATACATGATTCCTGAGGAATAATAATGAATCATGCCATGTACCTCCCAAGAGAGATGAGGGACTCAGCTTGCAGAATGAGGCATATTTTTGAATATGGCCAATATTTTTCTTTAAAGTAGACATATTAGAAATTTTCTTTAAAGTAGGCATAGTAGAAAGCGTCCTCAGTTTGAGTTCTAGTTTAACTGCTTGTTACCTGCCTACGTATTTCATCTCTCTGAGCCTCAGTTTCCTAAGATATAAAATAAATGGATTGAATGTGATAATCTCTATGGTCTCTTTAAGTTTTAACATTTTATGATCCTATCAATCACCAGAATTGAGACTTTGAATTTTCTTATCCTGAATATTTTTAAAAATAAATACAGTCTTTTTCTGGAAAAGCTGAGTTGAAAC
>CM053623.1:259237442-259258352 GCA_028646595.1 Phalanger gymnotis | reverse complement strand
CGGGCCGCTCTGTGCTGCCTCGCGCACTGGGCTCTGCTTGGCTCAGCTCCTCTCCCCTCGGCTGGGGGCTGGGAGTTCTGTTGAGGACAGACCTTACCCCGAGACCATCCAGGCTGACCTGGGCTGGAGCCCTGCTTCCCTCTGCCCCTTTGTGGGTTCTGCAGTTCTTGGTTCAGAGCCATTTTTTCATAGGTTTTTGGAGGGACTTGGTGGGGAGCTCACGCCAGTTACTGCTTTCCAGTCGCCATCTTGGCTCCACCCTCCTACAATCCGAATTTTATAACAAATCAATGTTTTCCTCTTTTCTCTCTACCAAAAGAAAGTTCATAGGCTCAAAGCTTTAGACCTGAAAGGGACTTAGAGGCCATCTATTTCAGTCTTCTCTTTGTGCATGAAAGGAAAGTGATGCCATAAGAGGGAAAATGACTTCCCCAAGGTCATACAGGTAGCATTAGAAGTAGTAACCTCCATTTTAAAAATGTCTTTTGTATTATTTCAAGTTTTATTTTTACAGTATTCAAATTTTAAGTACTTAAAATTGACAATTATTTCAATTTAACTGTGATGGTAATATCTTTAGTGATTAAGAATTTTTCCTTTCTTAATATATTCTCAGTTTTCCTGTCCTCACATTTCCTCTATAGGAAGTAGGTACTAAAACCTGCCTATGTGATTTTTGATATATCATCTAATCTTGTTGGTTTCTATTTCTTATGTAAAATAAAAGAGAGTGTGTATGTAATCACAAAGAAATTCTAAAAATCCATGACTTCATTATTTCAAAGCAAAATGGATTTTCTTTCTTTCAAGAACAATTGACCACAATATATGGAATTTCAAAAAGCCTTTACAAAATGAGGTTTTTTTCTTCTCTTCCATCTACACTATAGCATCAAGGGAATGAGCAAAATGGAAGAGACTAAACAACATGGCAAGGTTTCAAATGATGTGTGAAGTTATTAGGAACTAGCTGAAGGCAAATCCTTACTGAGTGAGTAGATTGCATAGACTTTATTGCATTTGGTGTAACTTCAGTATTTTATTGCTAGATATTAATCTGGCAATACATTCTAGTTGTGCATTTTAATTTATTTTCATAGTTGGTAGTTTATTTAATATCGTGGGAGAAACAATTATAACATAGGGTTTGGGACAAAGTATTCTAGAGTCGCAATCCAGGCCCTTGTAGTCTTTGGTCCAATACACTGATTCACTTCCATTTCCCCTGCATTAAATGGAAAAAAAAAAACCTACATCCTTCATTTGGTGGGAGTTGTGATAATGATTTCAGTTTGCAGGATATGAGATATTAAGTACAGAATGTGGGTAATGAGGGGTATCAAGAAAGAAGGCCTCATATTTTTTATAATGCTTTGAGATTTATAACATACTTTCCTCACAACAATCTTGTGATTTGGAACCTGTGAGTATTCGTATCCACTTTTGTAGAAATGAAGAAATTAAGGCTCAGAGATGTTGAATGATTCACACAGATAATAAGTAACTGAGCTGTTGGACTGAAACCAAGGTTCTCTTAATGACAAATGCGGGGTTTCCTTGCCCCCTTTCTGTTATTCCATGCAACATGTAGTCCAGAGTACTAGATGGATGGTGGAAATGCTGAAAGTCCCCGTGCCTCAAGTGGTGAGAGTTTGAAATTTGAAATTATTTCAGAATATGTTGGAGAACCCAATTTGTCTTATTTTTTTTAATCATATAGTGGCTATTTGATGACCTTAGCTTAGTGTTGATATGGTTTGCCCTTAAATTCTACTATGTATCAATATATTTATGCATGTCAAAGAGGATAGAAACTGTACTGTTTCTTTAACACCGTGTCTCAAGTGCATAGTACAATGCCATCAGCACATTAAATAGTTAATGAATACTAAATTCTACTGAGTTTATTCTGTAGTATGTCCTTTCTATAATAAATATGCATGAAATTGTCCTTGTAGCTGTAGTTAATCGTCATGGCTATTTGTGAATTTTTTGCCATTCATCACTTTGGCTCAAGACTTTATGTATGTGGTATTATTAAACCAAAACTTAGTCAACATGGTGGTAACATAATGGACTAAAAAAATACATTTATTATTGAGACTTCATTCATTGAGACTTCATTGAGAAGAAGGATACCAAGGGATTTGGTCTGCAGCAGGCTCCTTGATAAAATGTACATATTATCAGACCCCTGAAAGAGAATGCCACCTCCCAAAGGGAGAAAAAAATAAGGAAAGGCCACAAGGGGAAGAACAAAAAAACTTTTTAGCACAGTTTTTGTAGCTGGAGAGCATGACTTAACCCTCTTCAAGGCATACATATTCTTCTCTAATCCTGGCCACAAATACCTATGT
The DNA here is from genome assembly GCA_028646595.1 of Phalanger gymnotis. Taxonomy (NCBI): domain Eukaryota; kingdom Metazoa; phylum Chordata; class Mammalia; order Diprotodontia; family Phalangeridae; genus Phalanger; species Phalanger gymnotis. The sequence continues at coordinate 259,255,995 of CM053623.1, read as the reverse complement.
ACATACATATACACATGCAGGTATATACATATAGATGCATATATATGTACATATATGCCTATATATTCATACATTGGATTTAGATAAATAATATTTCCATCTACTCTAAAGGTACATTTATTTCTATGATGTCTAAAAGTGTTTTGTTTGTTGTTGGAAATTTATTTTGGATTTTGACAAAAGCTTTTTCAGCTTTTGCTCTTATAATCGAAGGTTTTCTAGTACTTTTTTATTAACATGATTTACTGTAGTAATAATTTTCCATATATTACTCTGCATTTATGCTTTAAACCTAACATGTTCATAGAGTTCAAATTTTTCTAATGTGTTGTTTTGTCCTACTTGTTAATACTTGTTTAAATTCAATGATCATTAGAGATATTGATCTGTAGCTTTCTTTCTCTGCTTTGTATCTTTGTATTAAGATCACCTTGGCAAAGTAGAAAGAGTTAAAAAGTTTATTGTGGCAAACATTTTAGGTAGCATTGGAACTGATTTTTCTTTGGATATTTGGTGTAATTCACATGAATCCATCTGACTCGGGAGTTACTTTTTCATTGAAATTTCATAGAACATTTAATTACTTTTTTCTGATATTGGATAAATTAGACATTCTATTTTTTCTTTTGTTAATCTGGGTGTTTGGGACATATTCAATGTATGTCTTTATTTCCTCTGTGTTCAAAGTTTTATTAGCAATTGATTGGGCACAATAGTTTCTAATAATTACTTTTGTTTCATTTTCAAATGTGTTTTCATATTTCATTTTTTTAAATGAAAATTTGCCTCTTCTTTCCATTTTTAATCAGGCTATCTATTTACCTATGTATATTAGTACTTTTTTAAAAAAATAAATTCATTTACAAAACATTAAACTTAAAGGAGAAATTTGAGGGAACAAAATAATGGAGGGGTAGAGAGAGATCTAAGAGAAAGGTAATGAACAACTGTTTGTGTATATGTATGAATTTAATAATTAAATAGTATGTTTTCATTCAATGACTATTAACCTCTTTAATTTTCACAATTACTACTTCGATGTTTAGTTGGAGATTTTAAAAATTTGTTGCTCTGATTTTTTTTTTAAAATGCCTGCCCAACTCATTATTTTGTTATTGTGTTGATAAAAGACAGATATATGTGTGTACATATGTATACACAGGTTATATATATTTCTCTATATATGTATGTTTATAGATATAGATAGAGATGTTCTTCACTCAGACTTTCTTCAGTTGCATTCTATAAGCTTTGGCAAGTTATCTAATTATGGTTATTTAGTGAAAATTCCCATTGTTTCTATTATTTCATCTTTGACACAATAATTATTTTCAATTGTGTAATTTAGTTTCCTATTACTTTTTAATGCTTTAAAAGTCCTTTTTCTTGTTTTTTTGGTTGTTTTTGGTTATGTTGAACTCTTCATGATTCATTCATGACCTGTTTTGAGGTTTTCTTTGCAAAGACACTAGAGTGGTTTGCCATTTCCTTCTCCAGATCATTTTACAAATGAGGAGCTGAGGCAAACAGGGTTAAGAGATTTGCCCAGAGTGATACAGCTAGCAAGTGTCTGAGGATGAATTAGAAATCAGGTCTTCTTGACTCGAGGCCCAAAATTCTACCTACTAAGCCACTTAGCTGCTCCTACAATAAAGAGTCCTTTATTGAATGTAATTCAGACTGTATTACAATCAATAAAAACTGTGTTTGGTTTTTCTGCTTTCCTACATTTTTGTGACATTTTTATTCCTCAGTCTATGATAATTTTTGTACAAGTGCATGTATACTGAGGCATGTAAATAAAGATCCATGTATATATGTATGTATATATATGTGTGTGTGTATACATGCATAAACATATATGAATGTATGTATTCTAATATTGAGTGAAAGAAATGATCTATGTATTCTTTTATTAATCTGTGTTTTATATATTTCTATGTATGTATCTATTTCATATGCACACACCTATGCATATATACACATACATATAATATGCTATGTTGTGCTATGATATGATGTGATATGACATGATGTGATATAACAATATAGTATAGTATTATATAGTATAATATGATATTTCATTATACTACATATTATATTAATGAAATATATATTATATATGTGTATATGTATAGATAGATACATGTATAGATAAAAAGATGATAGATAGATAGATAGATAGATAGATAGATAGATAGATAGATAGATATACAATATTTATAGAAGGGTCAAGTTAATAAAACCAAAAAATTCCTTCCAAAATTGATTTATATGTTAAAGTGATATAAATTAAATATCAAGGAGATTTGTCCTAGATCTTGATCTGAAAATTGTATTTTACATTAAACATACATGAATTTCAAGGAACACACTACTCCATTTAAAAACTTCAATAAAGATGACTTTTTATTGAGTTCTAATAGAGAAAAAATAATTTAGGACATGAATGGCATACTTAAAAAGTGACATATAAGATGGTATTTGGATTTCATTGTTGCAAATTTCAATTTGTTTGATTGATTTCTGGCTATAAAAAAGTATATCTAAACAACCTGGGTAAAGAGGTATTTGCTAGGTATTTAATAAATTTAATGTTTCTTTTTCTAAAAGGAAGAATGAAGAAGAAGTTTTTTTGTGTATATCCCTCTCAGTCAGATATTCTATAACAGGCTCAAAGAAGGTGGAACTTCAACAGCATATATAGCCAGTAATTGACAAGAGACAAAACGAACAAACAGACAAAAACAAGAATGGATCCATTAATAAAACTTATGGCTCCAAGTACCTATACGCCAATGCCTGAAGTTTTGGCACTAACGAAAAGAAGAAACTAGTAGTCCTAATGTTTCCTTGTCTGAATCACTGAGCCTTAATAGGGTGTGAAGTCCAAGAGTACATCTCATCTCTAGATGGTAGTATGCTTTTCAAAAGAAACAATATAGGGAAAGAAGGGAGAGGTAGTATTATAGATTGGCAAAGTATTTCCCTCTGAGGAAATGTAGCAGATAGAGGTAGGATAGAGATGTTATTTGCACAAAAACTCAAAGAATGGACAAATGAAAGAGATTTTATCATTAGAAACTCATGCAGAAAAGTTTGGGAAACAGATCACAAGTGTGGCAAAGTTCAAAATGGGCTGAAGGTTGGCTGAGGAAACTAACAACACACAATAACTATTTTGTTTTAGGAGAAAAAGGAAAACCAAAGAAAGGAAAGGATCTTTTCTTAAGAGGGATGGAATGATGACAATCAACAAGATGGAGAAAATAGAGGTGCTTAATTTTACTTTTTCTTTACTTTAACTGCAAAGGAGAACAAACTTTGTTAAAATATCTTCCATTACGCAGAATGTGGTGATATTTCCTTTAAAGGCTACAAAGTTGCCCCTCTACTTGACTGGCACATAGAGTAGAGCATTGGGCTGAATTTAGGAAAAAACAAATTGATAAAGACAAATGTAAAATACTGAACTGGTCTATAAAAAGGGACCTCTAAAAATCAAAGATACAGTATCCATGGATTAGAAAAAATGTTCTGCAAAGATTCTGGGCATTTTAGTGTACAGTAAACTCAATATGAGTCAACAATGGGATGTGACAGCCAACACAAACTAATATAATATTAGATTGCATTTAGAATGGCATGACTTCCAGAAATGGTACTCTGCTCTGATGAGTTGTGATCTGGAATATAGGTTCCCTCACCATGGCTGAAAAACAACAACAGCCATGAGGAGTGTAAAAGGACTTGAATTCAAGATAACTGAGAAGGCTGAAGGAAGTGGACATGTTTATACAGAAGAAAAGGTTTAGAATAGTGGTGCATATCCAGGAGAACTGTATTCATGTATTTGAAGGATTGTCATATAGGATTAGAAAGACTAGAGAAATTCTATTTAGTTTATAAGGGCAGAACCAGAAAAAATGAGGAAGAGAATAGCAAAGGGACAAATTTAGGAACGATGTTAAAAAAAAAGAAACTTCCCAATAATTAGAAATGTACAGAACTGGAGAAATTGCAAATTACCTTCTTTGGAGGTCTTTAAACAGAAGTTGGATGACTGCTTCTTGGACAAATTGTAGTGGAGAATCATCTATGTATGAGGTGAAGTAGAGGGCTGCAGAAATCCTTTTCAAATTTGAAATTATATGACTCTCTGACCCTGTACTTCCTGACCTTCAAATATTTCATAAACATTTATTAAAGAAATTACATGGCTAGTCAAAAATTCAGATATAGAACAATGTAACAAAAATCAAATGACAGAAATAGACCCCAATACACACCTAATGTTAATGTCTGTCAATACTTTTTAAAATGAAAAATGGTAACATAATTTATTTTTTTTAAATGAACTTGGCCAAACTGGTCACAATGTGGAAGGAAATTAACCTTAACCCTCATTTCACTCCAGATGTTTCAGTGAATTCTAGCTGGAGATAAGCATTTATACAAAAATTCAGAAAATAGAATAATATATTTCTCTCAGTTGTGGAGTAGAGAGGAATTATTCTATTAAACAGACTATCAAAAGAATTAGAAGGGGTAAGATACATGTGCTGATTACATTAAAGCAAATCGTTAAGCACTACAAAAAGAATATAATTAAAAGAACAAGAAAAATAAAAGATTGAGGAAATATGGCAAAATGGCAGATATAACTTTATATCTAAAATATAAAAGGAACTCAAACTTCATATAAACATGTTTGATGCTCTAAATGGTTAAATGGGGATACAAACAAGAAATTTTCTTACTTAAGTTATTTTATTGGCATTTTTTATTTTAACAACAGTCACTTCTGAATATTGACTTTCCATTACAAATCAAAGATCTTGTCTTGTAACAAATAAGAAAAATACAAGTAAAATCCATTGACATAAGAACGATTGATTCATATATTACTTTGCTCTTTATCCACCACTTAAAAAATATGAATTTTGTTTTCAGTTCCAAATTGTCATCTTTCCTCACACTCCTTCCCATGCATTGAGAAGGCAAGGAATACAAAGTCCATTAAAATAGGAAGTCATGCAAAACAACATCCAGTACAAGGCAAAATTATGTTTTGATATACACTCCAAGTACATGATATTTCTATCCAGAAGCGAATGGTATCTTTCACTATGGGTCCTTTTTAATTGTGTTAGGTCACTGTGTTGATTGGAGTTACCAAGTTTTTCATGGTTTGTCTTTGCAATATTGATATTACTATGCATGAATTGCTCTGGTTCTGCTCCTTTCACCTGGAATCAGTTCATATACATCTTCCCAGATTTTTCCAGAACCATTCCCTTTATGATTTCTAAAAGGAAAATAATATTATATGTATATACCATAACAAGCCACTCTCCAGTTGGTGGGCTTCCCTAAGTTCCCAGTTCTTCACACTCCAGAAAGAATTGCTATAATTATTTTTGTACATGAGTCCTGTCCTTTGATCTATTTGGGCTGTAGCTACTAGTGGCATAGGTTGGCAAAAGGATATAACAATTAAATAGTCCTTGGGGTAGAGTTTCAAAATGTTTTTTTAGAATGATTGGACTACTCATAGTACCAACAACAGTGTATTAATGTACCTATTCAATGATTTCCTCTTATATTTGCCATCTTCTTTTTCTCTCATCTTAGTCAATCTAATGTGAGGTATGGTACAGAGCGTTGGACTAATCATAGATTTATCATCTCTAAGTTAAACATCGACATGAACAAAAATAGTGGCCAGTAAGGCAAGATGATTACCAGAAGACAATGTCAACAGATTACCAATATCACATGTACAAAATGTCATGTAGGCAGTTAGCAATCTGATGCAGATTTTACATGCATAATCATATTAAACATATTTCCACATTAGTTATGTTGTGAAAGAAGAATCAGAACAAAAGGGAAAAACCATGAGAAAGAAAGAAAAAAGAGAAACTAGTATGCTTTGATCTGCATTCGGACTCCACAGTTCTTTCCATCATGAGTCTTTTGGGATTGTCTTAGATCATTGTATTTCTGAGAAGACCTAAGTCTATCATAGTTGATCATCTCACAATGTTGCTCTTTCTGTGTACAATGTTCTCCTGGTTCTGCTCTTTTCACTCAGCATCAATTCATGTAAGTCTTTCCAAGTTTCTCTGAAATTGGCCTGCTCATTTCTTATAGCATTACATTCATAAACCACAACTTATTCAGTAATTCCCCAATTAATGGGCAACCTTTAAAATTTCCAATTCTTTACCACCACAAAAGAACTGCTATAACTTTTTTTTAATATGTAGATCCTTTTGCTTTTTTATTATCTCTTTGGGATACAGACCTAGTAGTGGTATTGCTGGATCAAAGGGATCTTGCTAGATCACAGTTTTATAGCCCTTTGGGGATAGTTCCAAAATGCTCCCCAGAATTGTTAGATCAATTCACAACTCCACTGACAGGGCCTTAGTGTTTCAATTTTCCCACATCTTATCCAACATTTATCATTTTTTAAAATTTTTTGTCATATATTGATGGAGTCCTAATAGAGCTGCCCCCAGCTCTATTCTAACTTCATTTCCCACTGTAGCTAGCCACTCAGCACCCCTACCAATATCCTAACTTATGCCTCACTGCTCACTAGAACAATAGGCATGTCCCTGAACTCTTAGTTCCCACAGAAACAGAAACTCAGCACTGTCTCACAGACTGTTTCCCATGAAGGAGGTGTGCAATCACAGTAACTTCATCTACCTTGACCAGACAGGACTACAATAACTAGCCAGTTGGGGGGCAACATGACCAGAATGCTTAACCATCAAAGTGTAGAAGGGGCCCACACTATAATAGTGCCTGCACAGATCCACTGAGACTAGGATTACTCTTCCATTATCTAATCCCTTAACAAACTCCTCCTCCTTTTTAAATATTAATCTCATTCCTGTATGCTATGTAAATTTCTGTTATGTAATTGCATCTTTAACCTAGAAAAATCCATGTTGCTTTCTTTGAACTTACTGGTTCCTCTTAGAACTTAGGCTGCTCAATGGGAGATGTCAATCTCAATAAATGCTTATACTTGGATTAGAGGTGGTATGACTCTGAATTCTTTGAGATGGCTCCACCACAACACATCATGAAACCCCAACAGTTTTTGGCCCTAGGAGGGCAGAGATTAAATTTCAACAATATTAACCAATTTGATAGGTGTGAAATGGTAGCTCAGAGTTGTTTTAGTGTGCATTTATCTAATCAATATGTGATTTAGATCAATTTTTCATATGATTCTAGATAGTTTTAATATCTTCATCTGAAAACTATCTGTTCATATCCTTTCACCATTTATCATTTGGTAAATGATTTGTATTCTCGTAAATTTGACTCAGTTACACTCACACACACACACATATTAGAAATGAGGCCTTTATCAGAAACACAGGCAGTAAAAATTGTTTCCCAGCTTTCTGCTTTCCTTTTAATCTTGGTTGTGTTGGCTGTGTTTGTGCGAAATAAATCTTTTTAATTTAATATATTCAAAATTATTAATCTTGCATTTCATAATATTTTCTATCTTTTGTTTGGTCATTAATTCCTACCTTCTTCACAGATGTGACAAGCAAACTATCCCTTGCTTTCCTGATTTGCTTATGGTGTTAACTTTTATATCCAAATCATGTAGTCTTTTTGACTTTGTGTTGATATATTCTGTGAAATGGTCGTCTATGCCAAGTTTCTGCCAAACTACTTTCCAGTTTTCCCAGTAGTTTTTGTGAATAGTGAATTCTTATCCCAGAAGCTGGAGTCTTTGGATTTATGAACACTAGGTTACTATGACCATTGACTACTGTGTCTTGTGTACATAACCTATTCCATTGATCCACCACTTTCTTTCTTTTTTATAGTTTCTTCTCTTTCTATTTTTTGTTTAATATTTTTTAGCTTTCAACATTGATTTCCACAAGATTTTGAGTTACAAATTTTCTCCCCATTTCTACCCTCCCCTACCCCAAAATGGCATCTATTCTGATTGCCCTTTACCTTAGTGTGCCCTCCCTTTTGTCACCCCACTCCACCCTCTTACCTCCTTTCCCCTGATTTCTTATAGAGCAAGATAGATTTCTATACCCCGTTGCTTGTATATCTTGTTTCCCGGTTGCATGTAAAAAAAAAAAAACAACTTTTTTTGAGCATTTGTTTTTGGAACTTTGAGTTCCAAATTTTCAAACTTCTTCTCTCCCCACTCACCCTCCTTGAGAATAAAAACAATTCAACATAGGCCATAATGCAAAACACTTCCATAACATTCATGTTGTGAAAAACTAATTATATTTCTCTCCATCCCATCCTGCCACCCTTTCTTCAATTTTATTCTCTTGACTCTGGCCCTTTGCAAATGTGTTTGCTTTTGATTACCTCCTTCTTTGCTCTGCCCTCACTTCTATCATCCCCTCTCTCTTATCCCTTTCCCCCCTACTTTCCTATAGAATAAGATACGCAATTGAGTGGGTATGTTATTCTCTCTTTAAGTCAAGTCTGATGAGAACAATATTCATTCATTCCTTTTTGCCTGCCCTCTCTTCCCTTCCAATAGAACTGCTTTTTCCTGCCACTTTTATGTGAGGTGATTTATCCCATTCTATCTCTCCCTTTCTACTTCTGCCAATATATTTCTCTCTCACCCCTTAACTGTATTTATTTGTTTATTTTTAGATATCATCCCTTCATATTCAATTCACCATGTGCCCTTTGTCTATATATACATGTACATTCCCTTCAACTACCCTTATACTTAGGCAGGTTTCATGAGTTACAAATATCATCTTTCCATGTAGGAATGTAACCAAAACAGTTCAACATTAGTAGGTCCCTTATGATTTCTCTTTCTTGTTTACCTTTTCATGCTTCTCTTGATTCTTGTACTTGAAAGTCAAATTTTCTATTGAGCCCTGGTCTTTTCTTTTTCAAGAATGCTTGGAAGTCCCCTATTTTATTGAAAATCCATATTTTGTCCTGGAGCATCATATTCAGTTTTGCTGAATATAATTCTAGCTCCTTTTACCTCCAGAATATCATATTCCAAGCCCTTTGTTCCCTTTATGTAGAAGCTGCTAGATCTCATGTTATCCTGATTCTGTTTCCACAATACTCAAATTGTTTCTTTCTGGTTATTTGCAATATTTTCTCCTTAACCTGGGAAGTCTGGAATTTGGCTATAATATTCCTAGGAGTTTTCTTTTTGGGATCTTTTTCAAGAGGCAATCAGAGGATTCTTTCAATTTCTATTTTACCCTCTGACTCTAGAATATAAGGGCAGTTTTCCTTGGTAATTTCTTGAAAGGCGATGTCTAGGTTCTTTTTTTTTGATCATGGCTTTCAGGTAGTCCAATAATTTTTAAGTTATCTCTCCTGGATGTATTCTCTAGGTTAATGGTTTTTACAATGAGACATTTCAATAGTCTTTCATTTTTTTTTCATTCATTTGGCTCTATTTTATAATTTCTTAATTTCTAAAAAAAGTCACTAGCTTCCATTCTAATTTTTAAGACAGAATTTTCTTCAGTGATCTTTTGTACCTCCTTGTCCATTTGGCTAATTCTGCCTTGTGAGATATTCCTCTCCCCATTGGGTTTTTGGAGCTCCTTTGCCATTTGGGTTAGTCTATTTTTAAGGTGTATTTTTCTTCAGTTTTTTGGAAGGTCTCCTTTAGCAAGTCATTAACTTGTTTTTCATGATTTTCTTTCATCACTCTCATTTCTCTTCCCAATTTTTCCTTTACTTCTCTTACTTGATTTTCCAAATTCTTTTTGAGCTCTTCCATGGCTGGAGACCAACTCACATGTTTCTTGGATACTTTGGATGTGAGCTCTTTAATTTTGTTTTCTTACTCTGGCTGTATGTTTTGATCTTCTTTGTCACCAAAAAAAGATTTACTAGACTGAGTCTTTTGCTGCGTAGCCATGTTCCCAGGCAACTACTTAATGCTTAAGGTTTTTGTCAGGGTATAATTGGCTTCAGAATGGTGAGTGCTTTGTCCCAAGTTTGGCATGTTGTGCTGCTGTTTGCAGACTACTTCTACAAGGCAAGCTCTGCCACACCAGTACTCCTCCTCCCCCAAGAACCTCCAACCATCCTGCATGACCCAGATACAAGCATGGCAAAGCAAGAGAACCCTGCCTCTGTACCAGCCAAGTGCTCCCTGCACTTCAGCTCTGATACACCATTTGATTCATCCCACTGGGCCTGGGGCCAGAAGCAACTGCAGCTGGAGCTCTGGAAGCAGCCACAGGAGCTTCCTGCTGCTGCAGCCCCCAAACTTCACCACCCCTGTCACCCCAGAGCTGGTGCCTAGTGCACAGTTCTCTCCCCCTGATCTAGGAGTTTTCCCACTGACCTGCTAAGGTGTCTTTGGCATTTGTGGGTTGAGAAGTCAAGTAACTGCTACAGCTCAGTGATTCAGGGCCCTATGACCTGCTATGCCCTATCTCCTCAGTGCCTCTGTCTTGATGCAACCCACACTAGACGCTTCCCAGCAACCATCCAGGCTATCTTGGAGTGATGACCTTCTTCTCTCTGTTATTTCTTGGGTTCTATAGCTCTAGAATTTGTTCAGAGACATTTTTTACAGGTGTTTGGAGGGATTTGGGGCAAGCCTAAGCTAGTCCCTGCTTTTCTTCCACCATCTTGGCTATGCCCGCACCACTTTATTTCTTAGCCAGTACCAAATTGGTTATATAAATGCCACTTTGTAATATGGCTCTAGATCTGGTAGATCTAGTCCACCTTCCTTTGCATATTCTTTTCATTAATTCCCTTGATATTCTGGACCTTTTGTTTTTACAGATAAATTTTGTTAATACATTTTCTAACTCTATGATATAATTTTTTGGTAGTTTTATTGCACTGCATAAATTAATTTAGCCAGAATTGTCATTGAAATTGTATTAGCCAGGCCTATCCATGTGCAATTGAAAGTTTCCCACATGTTTAGTTCTGACTTTATTTGTGTGAAAAGTGTTTTGTGATTGTGTTAAGTTAGTTCATAGGTTTGTCTTGTCGGTAGACACTCAAATATTTTATATTGTCTACAGTTATTTTAAATGGAATTTCTCTTTCTATCTCCTGTGGTTGGGCTTTGTTCGTATTATATAGAAATGCTGAAGATTTATGTAGGATGTTTTTATATCATGTAACTGCTAAAATTGTTAATTATTTCAATATATTTTAATTGATTCTTTAAGTATACCATCATATCATTTGCAAAGAGTGATATTTTGTTTTCCTTTTTGGCTATTCTAATTCTGCCAATTTCTTTTTTCTTCTCTTATTCATAACACTAACATTTCTAGTAAAATATTTAATAACACTGGTAATAATGGCCATGCTTGTTTCACCCTTGATCTTATTAGGAAAGCTTCTAGATTATCTCCATTACATACAATGCTTACTAATGGTTTTAGGTAAATGCTACTTATTATTTTAAGGAAAAAATCTATTTATTCTTGTGGTATTTATTGTTTTTATAAGAACAGGTGCTGTATTTTGTTAGAAGATTTTTCTGTATCTGTTGAAATAATTATGTTTTCTTTTAGTTTTTTTTTAATTGATATGGTCACTTATGCTGATAGTTTTCCTAATATTGAACCAGCCCTGTATTCCTGGTATAAATCCCATTTGGCATTATCCTCTTCATAAGTTATAATCTCTTTGCTAATATTTTATATGAAATTTTGGATTCAATATTCATTGTGGTAACTGGTCTATAACTTTCTTTCTCTATACAACACCATATTTGTGTGACAAAAAGAATTTTTAAGGACTCCTTCCATTATTTTTCCAAATACTTTATACTGTACTGGAATTAACTCTTGAAATTTTTGTTAGAATTCAATTGTAAATCCATTCTGGATATGTATTTCTAAGGTAGTTCACTGATGGTTTGTTCATTTTTTTTCTAAAATGGTGTTATTTAAGTATTTTATTTTTTTCTTCTGTTAAAGTAGGCAATCCATTTTTGGGTGGTAAATAGTCATCCATTTCACAAAGGTTGTCAGATTTATTGGCATGAAGTTGAGCAAAATAACTTTTAATTCTTGCTTTAATTTCCTGTTGATTGATGATGAATTCACCCTTTTCATTTTGATACAGGTAATTTAGTTTTCCTCTTTCTTTTATTTTAATCAAAGTAACAAAAGCTTTATCTATTTTATTGTGTTTTCTTCATAAAACCAGCTCATAGTTTATTTATTATTTCAATAGTTTTCTTATTTTCAATTATATTAATCTCTTCTTTGATTTTCAGAATTTCTAACTTAGTATTAATTGGAAGGTTATAATTTGCTCTTTTTCTAGCTTTTTTAAATGCATGACTAATTCATTGCTCTTTCTATTTTATTCATGTAAGCATATAGATATATAAAACTGCCCCTAAGAACTGCTTTTGCTGCTTCCCATAAGTTTTGGTATGTTGTCTCATTATTGTCTTTCTCTTTGATAACATTATGATTGTTTCTATGATTTGTTGTTTGAACCTTCTTATTCCTTAGGATTAGATTATTTAGTTTCCAACTAATTTTTAGTCTATCTTCCATGGCCCTTTATTACATGTAATTTTTATTTCATTATGATCTGAGAAGGATGTATTTAATAATTCTGCCTTTCTACATTGAATTGTGATGTTTTTATTCCCTATTACATGGCCAATTTTTGTGCAGGTGGCATGTACCATTGAGAAAAAAAGTACATTCATTTCTATCCCCATTCAGTTTTCTCTTGTGTCTTGTATTTGAAGATCAAATTTTCTGTTCAGCTCTGGTCTTTTAATCAGGAAAGCTTGATTTCTGTATTTCATTGAATGTCTATCCCTATTCAGTTACCCTCATTAGGGTAAAAAGGGATCATGGCACAGCCCAGTGCAAACTGTGTCCAGGCAAGCCAGTGGGAGATTCTTAGCCACAGCACAGAACAGCAATAAAGCTCTTAACTTTTTTTAAATTTTATTCATTTCCTTAACTTCTTTTTTATTTAATTTGTGGTTAGATTTTTCTTGTTTTCAAAGAGGGAAGGGGAAGTCTCCCACTAGGATAATTTGTCTATTTCTTCCTCTAACTAGCAACTTCTCCAAGAATTTGTCTGCTATACCACTTGCTGTATATGTGTTTGGTGTTGATATGACTTCATTGTCTATGGTGCTTTTTAGAAGGATGTAGTTTCTTTTCTTATCTGTTTTATTAGATCTATTTTTGCTTTTTCTTCATCTGAAATCAGGACGACTATCCCTGTTTTATTTTTTTTTTACTTCAGTTGAAAATAATATATTCTGCTCCAACCTTTTATATGTAAATATTCAGTGTGTATCTCTCTGCTACAAATATTTTTTTCATGTAAACAATATTTTGTAAGATTATGCTTTTTAATCCACTCTGCTATCTACTTCCACTTTATTGGAGAGTTCATCCCATTCACATTCACAGTTATGATTTCTAACTATTTCCCTCTGTCTTCTTTCTCCACATATTTTTACTTTTGTTTTTCCTTTCCCTCTGTCCCTCCTCACTGGTATTTTGTTTTTTATGAAGACAACCTCACTCAGTATATCTTCCTTTCTATCATACCACCCTTTCCCTTTTACTTCCCTTTCTATATCCAATTGAGATCATATATTATTGTCTCTTTGAGCCAAATCCAATCAGAGTATGGTTCAAACAATGTTCACCCCCCCTTTTATCTCTATACAATAATGGATCTTTTATGCCTCTTCACGAGATGTAACTTACCTTATTCTGTCTCTACCTTTCCTCTTCTCCCAGTACAATTTTTTTCCATCTCTAAACTCTCTAAACACCACATCAAAGCCAACTTACACCCACACCCTCTGTTTATACCCCTTTTAACTGCCTTAATAGAGATACTGTTCTCAAGAGTTACAAGCATCATATTTCCATGTAGAGATGTAAACAGTTTAACCTTATTAAATGTGTTTTTTTCCCCTTCCATGTTTACCTTTTTTAATGCTACTCTTGTGTCTTGTATTTGAAGATCAAATTTTCTGTTCAGTTCTGGTCTTTTAATTGGGAAAGTTTGATTTCTGTTTTTCATTGACTGTCTATCTTTTCCCCTGAAAGATTATTTCTGTTTAGCTGATTCTTAGTTGTAATCCAAGTACCTTTGCCTTGCAGAATATCATATTCTAAACCCTCTGATGGAAGCAACTAAATCCTGTGTAATCTTAAGTATAGCTCCATAATATATGAATTGCTTCTTTCTGGTTGCCTGTAGTATTTTCCCTTGAGTTGCTAATTCAGGAACTTGACTACAATAAGCCTAGGTTCTCTTTAAGGAGATGATCAACTGATTCTTTCAATGACATTTTTACCTTCTGACTCTAGGATATCAAGGCAGTTTTCCTTGATAATTTCTTGAAAGATGCCATCCAGTCTTTTTTTTATTTTTTGAATGTCTTTCAGGTAGTTCAATAATTCTTAAATCATCTCTCCTGTATCTATTTTCCTGGCTAGTTATTTTTTCCAATGAATTAGTTTACTTTTTTTCATTATTTTAATTTTATTGGACTGTTTTTTGATGTCTCATGCAGTTATTAGCTTCCGTTTGCCCAGTTCTAATTTTTAAGGAATTATTTTCTTCATTTAGCTTTTATACCTCCTTTTTCCATTTGGCCAATTCTGCTTTTAAAGGAACCAATTTTCTCATTGGATTTTTTTCTGTTTGACTAATTGTATTTTTAAGGAATTTTTTTCATTCAATTTTTGTGCTTCCTTTTTGAAGCAGGTGACTCTTTTTTCATAATTCTCCTGTATAATTCTCATTTCTTTTCCCAATTTTTCTTCTGCCTCTCTTACTTGATTTTTAAAGTCCTTTTTGATATCTCCAAGAGGAAATTTGGGGATCGAGACCAATTCATATTCCCCTGAGAGGCTTCATATGTAGGCATTTTGACAGTATTGTCCTCTTCTGAATTTATGTTTTGATCTTCCCGGTCACCATAGTAGCTTTCTATGGTCAGAGCGGTTTGATGTTTCATGCCCATTTTTGTTGCCTATTGCATGACTTTAAAAGTTCAGCTGTGCTCCTGGGGACAAGGTAGTGCTGTCTCAAGCTTTTTCACTAAAAGTCAGGGGCCTGGTCACTGGTTTTCCATACTGGGGCCTCAGGTACTTGGAGCTTGCCCCACGCACTGGAGTGGCCGATGGCCTAGTTATGCCTGTTGTGTCAGGGTTCCAGGCATTGCAATTTCCCTTCTATGCTGGGTCTGAAGCTTCACAGTTGCCCTGTTGTTTCAGTAGCTTGCTGAACCAGGACTGAAGTGCCTGGATTGCTGGCCTATGCTCAGGCTAAGAGACTCCCCCTGGCTTGCCTGGACACAGTCTGCACTGGGCTCTGCTGTGTTCCCCTTCTACCCAAGTGAGAAAGACCTTTGCTGAAGTCCTCTTACATTATCTTAAGCTGGAAAATTGTTTCACTCCACCTTCTTGTGGGTGCTGTCACTCCAGAATCTGTTTAAAGGCTTGATTTAATGTTATTTCCAAGGGAAACTGGGTAGGGTTCAGGCAACTTCCATGCTTCTCTCTGACATCTTGGCTCCAACCCTCCACCCACATTAATTCTTGGTTGATAAAGAAGAAATGCTTATTTTTAGTTTGCTTTGCTTGATAAAATTCACAGTTCAAGTTTGCTTCAGCAATTTTAGATATATAGCCTATATCCATGAATATCTTAATTCTTATTAAAATAGATGAGGGTTATAGCATTTAAGTTAAGCATCCTAATGTTTTCTTTGACCTTGTTGTTAGTGATAATATTAAGAGCTTACATTTATAATTTTTTTGCTAATTTATTTTTTTATTTAATTATTTTTATTTTTCAACCTTCACTTTTATCAGCTTTAATTTTTTTCTCCCTCCCTTCCTCCTCCTTCCCCAAGACACCATGCAATCTGCTCTGAGTTCTACACATACATTCCTATTAAACACATTTTGACCATAGACATGTTGCATAGAAGAATTATAATGAATGGGAAAACACAAGAAAAAGAGAAACAAAACAAAATGAAACAAAAAAAGAAAATAGCCTGCTTCACTCTGAATTCCTACTCCATAGTTCTTTCTCTGAATGTGGATGGCATTTTCCATCATGAGTAATTTGGAATTGTTTTAGGTGTTTCATTGCTGAGAAGGGCTAAATCTATCAAAGTCAGTCATCACAGAATGTGGCTGCTAATGTGTACAATCTTCTCTTGGTTCTGCTCACTTCACTCAGTATCAGTTCATATAAGACATTCCAGGTTTTTCAGAAGTCCACCTTTTCATAATTTCTTATAGCACAATAGTATTCCATTGCATTCATATACCACAACTTGTTTGTCTATTCCGCAATTGATGCACATCACCTCAATTTCCAGTTCTTTGCCACCACAAAAAGAGCTGCTATAAATATTTTTGTACATGTGGGTCCTTTTCTCTTTTTATGATCTCTTTGGGATACAGATCTAGCAGTGGTATTGAGGTGGCAAAGGGTATGCAAATCTTTATTATTAGTTCCAAATTGCTCTACAGAATGGTTGGATCAGGTCACAGTTACAGCAACAATTAATTAGTTTTCCAACTTTCCCACATCTACATTTATGAATTTTAAAAGTATTTTTGCCACCATTTTATAGATGAGAAAAATGAGGATTATAGCATTTAAGTCACTTTCCTAATGTTGCATAGCTAGTAAATATTAAAGGAAGGATATAAGTACAGTTCTTGAATCAAGTTCAGTACTCTAACAATAAAGAAAAGTTAAGTAGAATTTTTAAGTGTTAATCCTACTAAAGCACATGAAATACAAACTACTTGAACACCTCACATTAATATTGATGGGGCTATTGAAGTTTAAATTTCTGAAAAATATGTATTATATATGTATATGATATATAATGTAATATACACAGACATAAAATGTCATAAACTGAGCATTATATTTTAAGGATCCACTTGTAGTTCAGAAAATTTCATCACAGGAAACGTTGACATCATTTAGACTAAAGTTAATACATTAGATTACTAAGAAACAAAATGAAACCATTGCCCAGCTGATTATTGGACAAATCTGAACAGCTTCTTAAATTTGTTGGAAGCTTTTGATTGCTTTAAAATGTGAAGCCTGCTTCCTGTCTCAAACCATAATTTTAAAAATTATGACCAGTATAAAACCTATCATCAGCTCTTCTGTATGATTCTTAACATAATTCTTGAAGAAAATGGACTTTTTTACTAACTGTATAAAGATTTCAGAATTATCTTATAGAGAAATTTCTGAACATTTCATCGGTGCTTTTGGAAAACTGCAATATTTTTGATGATCCCAAACTACCCATTGACACAAAAGCTCATTTGTATAACACCAACAAATTCCAGTGAAGCAAATCATAGAACACTATGGTTTCAGAAGAATTTTATTTATAAAATAGTAGATATTCATTGGTATAAGCACAAGGAATGATTCTCCAAGATACAGGGGAAGTACCAGAAGAAATATAAACAACATATGTCAATAAAATCAATTGTTTTATAAGTAAAATGTTAGCATATTCAATATATGGTTGATAAAATTGAGGTCAAGAATGATGAAGTAACTTTCCCAAAGTAATACATTTAGTCCTTTTTTTCAATTAACTCAAAGATAGGTCCATTGAAGCATTTTTCCACTGTAACACATGCTACAGACTGTTCATTCCCACCATGTAACTTTCCATTGCCTTTAAAACATTTGGAATTTAAATTCTCCTGAAACCATAGTATTCCATGATTAGTAATGTACAGTGGTTAAATGAATTTGGCATGTTAGTCACCACCTCTTTCATGTCCTAACAATGGGACTAACATTGAGGGGTCAGGCCAATTGAGATAATAGAGATACCTTAATTTCTATAGATAATAGAATCCTGAAAGAGTGGGATGCAGAAAGGGGGACCAGAGCATATAATATTATATAACTAGGATTTTTTAAGGAGAAGACAAAAACAAAATAATTTTAAAAAACAAACAAACCACTAATCAACTATTGAACAAATATTGCAGGCAATGTTCCAAAAAAGTGAACTCTCATATATGCAAAGAAATAGGATAAGAGTCTTATCACATATCTTCTTTGGGCAAAAATTTTCCTTTATTCTTTTTCCAGATTGAGTTTCGAATGTTTTGGGGTGTTTGTTCTTTTCATTTATATCATTACAGTCATTGTGGGTGCCATTTTCCTGCTGCTGCTTACTGCACTTTGTATCTATTCATGTAAATCTGTCTATGACTCTCTATTTCTATCCTTTTCAAAGATCCCATGGCAAGATAAGGTATGAAACACTGAAGTCCTTTCTCGAGCTAAACTGCCAACTGTTCAAGCTCTAATACAAAGAGCACAACTCCTATGAACTGGCTAAGTTGTTCAAATGTTGTAGTAGGAAGGCCGAATTTATGATCTCAAATATAATCATGTATATGTTTGAATGGTCCGAAATCGCAAGGTATGAGAGATTCTCTAAGGAGAAAACAACAAGAAATTTATTTAGGCCCCACCGCAGCAAAAACTTGAA
>CM053623.1:259168392-259236942 GCA_028646595.1 Phalanger gymnotis | reverse complement strand
TGTAGTATGAAGTATTTGGCCTAGATCTTTTCTAAGGAATTTTCTAGCTCCAATATAGATCAATAATACAAAAAAACAGTCAAAACCAAAAATGAAACAAACAAAAAGTTCATTTCTCCTTCCTTGGTATGTGCCTCTCTTTATCCTCATTTTATTGTGTTCTTTTATACTGACTCCTTTCCCTATGTGATCCACCAAACTTTGTCTGTTCTGAGCTTTGTAGCATGCTCTCAACTCTCTGTCTATCCAGCCTCAGTTGAAACCTCTTTGAGGTTGTTGAATATATAAGTATATTTAATTTTTGAGGAAGATAATGGATGGACCTGACAGAAGCCTTTCAGGCCAAGGCCACAATACTAGGAGAGATGTTTAGGGCCCATGGCAGCTCTCCGTCCTCTGAAAATAAGCTACATTATTATCTATGTACATAATTCCCTTTGTCTTATAAGGCCAGGCCTAAATGCAGAAATATAGACCGGACTTTCTCTTTATAATAAGCTTGAGAGGGAACATTATCATTGAATCATAGATTTAGAGCTGTAAGGAATCCAACTTACTCACTTTAGAGATGAGAAAAAAAATGAGGCCCCATAAGGTTCAGTGATTTAGCCAAGGTAGTCAGTGGAAGAGCCAAGAGATCCAACTCAGGTACTCTGATTTTGAATCCAATATCTTCTCCACAACCCCATGCTGCATTATACAATGTATAATACAAAGAATACTAGCTCTAGTTAGTTGAAACCTTGGTCGAAATTCCCTTTCTCACATCAACTATGAGAATATTGGCCATTCTCTATGAAAATGCCAGTATCCTTATCTGTAAAGAGGTGACAAAAGTTAGAGTACTTACATCATAGGGATTTTGAAATTATAAAATGAGAACAGCCAGAGTGCTTTGTACACTATAAAATACCATAGAAATGGTAGATATTAATGTTTTCAATTTTAGGTAATTTTCCTAGAGTTCTAATACTTTACCATTTTATGCTCTAGAATCTATGGGTCCTGTCTATTTTCCTTAATTGCTACCCCACTGCTTTGTTGGTATTGTCATAAAACACATTCATTTCTTTTCCTAATCATTTTGATTCCAACCCAGGACTGATTCATAATCAATAACTGAAGAGGTTTAAGGAAAGTGACGATGGTAGGGAATTATAGATTTCTTGGGGTGCTCATGACCCTAAAATACCAACACCCCGGGTCCTGCCAAAAGAATTCGACTCAAGCCTTCTCAGCCAAGGGAAAAGACAAAGTTTATTAGGGATTCACCATAATGGGTTGTCTTAAGAAATCCCACCCTTTGTGATGCCTGTTTTCACAAGCGGGCCAGATTCAATCTACTGAGCCACACTGAATCTGAGCACCTTCATGGAGGCAAGATGGAGATTATATACACAAAGATTGTAGGAAGGATTGAGGGGTGGTCTGGGGTGATGAGGAGGGCTTTAGGGAAGGTCTTGTGGAGGAGTCTAAAGAAGACAAGATGAGGTTGGAGTCCAGGAACCAAGAGAATGGGATTAAGGGCAGGAAGTGGCTGAAAGAATATCAGGGTTGAGAAGTAACTGTAGGTACCTATATCAATAGTAACAATAGAGGGCAAGGCTTAGGTAGAGATTTTGGTCTAATGCTAATGTAAGGCTTATGGCCTTAGGGGAAGGCTAGATCTAGTTGGAAGATTCAAGGAGAATTCAAGGAGCCTCCCAGAGACTGTATTCCAGATTCAAGGGGGTTCTCAGAGACTGTGCCCTCATCATAACCACCCATGATTAAGTCCTCAATGAAGACCTGCTGTACCTGCCATGCCAGGAAAAAAAAGCCCCTCCTTTTTCTACTGACAAATCAAGTGGGAATGTGGAGGATCCTTGTGCCTAAGGAAGCAATATGTTTCTTGAGAAAACAAAAGAAAAAAAAAAAACCCGAACAACCTTTCCATGAGCAAAATACTTTTAGGAAAATGCAGAATCAAAAGATTTGTTTTGGTTTGTAATGAACAAAATCTTAATTTGGGGTCTAGCTGCTAAAAAATGAATTCTAACAAAACATAGATCTTAGCATCAAGAATAATTTAGGCATCTCTACATAGTTTCAGAAATCCAGTTTTATACCAAAGGCAAAAGGTCAAAAAATCAGCTAGAAAAGAAATTAGTCAAAAAGCATGACTACTTAAATTATGATCTATTTCACTTGCAAGCTTAGTACTGTTGCAATTTCTCAATTACTACCCATCCCAATGTATTCTGTATCGTATTTGAGTACTTTGTATTTCAGTATACAGGCAGTGAAGTGGTTAGAATGCTGGACCTTTAGTATGGAAGACCTTTACTCAAATCTATCTACAGACCATTACTAGATGTGTGACCCTGGGCAGATCACTTAACCTCTATCTGCTTCAGTTTCTTTATCTATAAAATGGGGATAATAAGAGAAACTACCTCCCAGGGTTGTTGTGAGAATAAAATGAAATAATATTTGTAAAGTGGTTTGCAAACTTTAAGATACTATATAAATTTGATTGCTTTTGTTTTCCCTTATTTATCTTTGTACCCATCCAACCTATCTAAAGAGTCAAGCATAATACATTGAACAAAGTATCATAAGATCCAAGATTTAGATGTCACATAATCTAACACTCATTTTACAGATAAGGTAACTGTGTTTCATATAAATCAAGTGACTTGTTCTAAGTCACAGAGGCTATTAGAGCTAGGATTTATACCCATAACCTTCAACTTCAAATTATGTGATCTTTTGATTCCTTTATACTGTTTGCCAATATAGGTTTATATTGTGATAAGCTAGATATGTGTCTTGCAGAGTGACAAAAACAGACATCTCTAACTGTTTCTCCCCCATCCTGAGCTTCTCTGAAGAAAAATTTAATTTTGATCAGAATGAGAAATAGGAGGTTGGAGCCAGAGGCCACCATTCTGCTCTCCAAAGAGAGAGCGAGTACTGGGCTAGAATTACATCTATCTCCTCCCTTAACTATTATTACTTTAGGGGATACACACACATACGTAATATATGTATATACGTACACACAAACATATGTTCAAGCAGAATTCCTTATTTAGGTTTCATTAATGGGGAAAAAGTATTCCAAGGTTTGTATACAAACTTTGACCATTTTCCTGGCAGATGCTAGTTCTAATTGAACACACACAGAAAATAACAAATGAACCCATTTATCCAAGTTAATAGAAAAAATATAAATCAGAAAAAATACATATAGGGCAAGATTTTTTGCTGTTCTCTTTTGGGATGCTAAGGCAACTAAGTGCCGTTAATGAGTCTGGCCTTTATTCGGAATGGGGAAGGTAAAGTGGGATCTTTTTTTGTCTTGGTTTGTTTCTCACCACTAAGATAATTGAGAGTCATTGATATGTATATGATGTGGTACTAGTGATTGGAAAACTTTCTCACACCCTGGTGTTAGTATTTTTCCACAATCTGAATGCAAAGTTGGCCCCAGCCCTCAGGGCCCTGAGCAGAGTATATATATTAGAAGGTTAGTGTTTCACTTTTGGGGGTACACTCTTTGAAACCATGACAATACTCTGGGCAAGCCATTGAAATAGCATCCCCCCCACACTTTGAAACCTAGATGTTGGTGCTTCTCTGGTAACTATTGTGATTTGATCAGACATAGTAATTTCTTTTTGTATTTGCCCTGAAGTTTGGGGGGGCTGATCTTTGCCGCTGAACTAAGTGAATGATACATGTATGTTTAATTAAACTGAGATTGTTAACCCCTTAAAATTGCTTTGCCTGGGAAAGCAGATTAAAGAACATATATTGGCAGCCCTTCTATGTGTTGGTGTTTATTGGTATTAAACAGCCACAGGAGTGGCAAGCCACATTGTTGTTACAATATACATGTGAGGATATATAACAGATGATACAGATTAAAGAAGCTCTCTTATTGGGACCAAAGTAATTCAGCTCAACCAAGAGAGAGTCCCAGATATCACCCAAAGGGAAAATTCCCAAAAGTGTAGCCAACAATGGATATGATCAAAATTTTGCTAAAAAAAATAGGAGAATACAGGGTTCAACCAAAAAATCTAAATTCTAAGTCCAAGTTCTGGTACTAAATTTCTTCATGGTCATAGGCAAATTATTTACCCATCCCATATTTTAGTTTCTGTTTCCATAAAACATCATCCGAACATATTTATTCATTATGAAGGTCTTTTCACCATATGATTTAAATGCTGGAAAATATCTTTAGAATTATCTAGTTGAGACACTTCCTCTTATTGTTGTGGAAACTGAGTTGAAATAACCTATATTGTTAATGAACATGTTTGTGACACAACAAGAATTACCAGCAAAGTTTCTGAGAGTCAGTGTGGTATAATGGGTTTGGAAGAAGAGGACTAGAATTTTGCCTAGCATTTAATTTCTGTGAAATTCTGAGCAAGTCAGTTAGCATCTTTGGGCCTCAGTTTCATCTCCAAAATGAGGAAGTTGAATTAGATCATTCCCTACAATCCTTACCAAGATCTTATGATACTACAGCTGTTGGCAGATTATTGAAGGATACCTTGCATCTCATAATATATATTATGTGATGAAACATGATTAGATTTAAGGTCAAAGGATCATAGGATCATAGACTTAGAACTAAAAGACACCTCAGTAGCCATTAAGTCCAAGCCTCTTATTTTAAATATGAAGAAAATGAAGCGTAAAAGCATTAACCAATTTAGATAGGATTGTGTAGCTAGTAAGTGTCTGAGATGAGATGTGAAACCAGGTGTTTCTGATTCTAAGTCAAATACTCTATCCACTGCTTCTAGAGATTACCTAGTCCAGACTCCTCACATTACATATGAGGAAACTGAGGCACAAGAAGGTAAATTAAGTTGTTCAAGCTAGAGAGCAGCAATGTGAGCAATCTAAACCAGGTCATTAGAACATAACTCTGTTACTGATGTTTTTCTTTTCTGATTTTTAAACTTTAAAATGTTATTAACATCATCATTATTATTACTTTTGTTTATTTTTAATTTGTTAATAGCAATAATTATGTTATTTTAATAATTATTGTGGATAATTATTAATAATTATTGTGGATAATTATTAATTTATTTTTAATGATGACAATGTTAATTAATATTTTTAGAAAGCTTTAAGGTTTGTGAAATGCTTTACATATATTACTTCTTTGATACCTCAAAATAATTGTGGAAGTCAGATTCTCTTATTATTCCAGTTTCACAGATGAGTACACTGAGGCAAAGAGAAATCAAATGAATTTTCAGGCATTGCATGATTAGTAAACACATGAGGTAGGATTTAAACTTATTCTTTGTGTTTTCACACCCCCCCCCCCCCGTGTCTGTCGCATGCAGGTGTTTAAACAATATTTGTTGATTACTTGATTGGTCGACGAAGTCTTCTTCACTGTGAGTCCAGCGTCACTATATAGATTTGTGACTAACCCTATATACAAAGAGCAGAAAAAGAGGATTTATTTAAGACCATTAATTTATTAAAAAAAAAAAAAACTTGAAAAGGAACAAACTAAAAATTCCCAATTAATTTAAATTTAATTTAAATTTAAATCACAATTTAAAATCCTAAAAATCAAAGGTGAGATTAATTTTAAAAATGAGTGTAAAAAACCAGTGAATTAATAAATAACCCTAGGAGTTGATATTCTAATAAAAATAGCAATAAAATAGATAAACCGTTGCTTGATATTTAAAAAAGAAAGAAGAAAATCAAATCACTAGTATTAAAAATGAAAAGAGTGAATATATTACTAATGAAGATGAAATTAAAACAATTATAAAGAGTTATTTTGCTCAATTATATGTCAATAAAGATCATTAATCTCCATTTAAGTAGATGTTAAACTTTACGTGTTCTTACCAACTTTGCCCTACTTGTCTGTGTGTCCTTCTGAACTCTCTTTAACTCTCTTCTTCGATTTTAATCTGGTGGTTGTATCAAATTTCAATAATTCAGTAGATTATGTAACAAATTCATTAAGTAATATATAAGCAATAATAAGATGACATTCTCACAAATATGGATTGAGAGCATTACCATATTCCAGAAAAAAAAGGTCTGAGGAGTAAAAGCCAAAAATATTTTGTTATGTCTCTAAACAATTATATTCATGATAGATTTGCTGCTGTGACAGAGATGAGTTTATCCTCTGAATAAAAATTCAGTGTCTGCTTTGTTAACATTTATTTAAAATATCCTATATAGAATTGTAAATTATATAAAATAGTTATTTCATAAATGTTGGTTATGTTAATCAGTCAATCAGTAAACATGCATTATGAGCCTACTGTGTTCCAGGCACTGTGCTAAGAACTACTTATATAGTTGCATTAACATAGCTATGTATATTTCCTCTTTTTTTCTGTATAGCCAAGGCTTAAGGGAAAATATAGTGATGAGAAAACTTCTATTTTGAAGTAAAACTTCCAGAAATTGTAGGGAAGATATGAATCTATAGGTTTTTATTAGTTGTCCTTTGTGCCTTTATCCTATGTTTTCCTTGATGAATCACTCTGATTAGGTTTGAAAATCAAGCATATGTCCATTAATGACTTTATATTTCAATACAGAGCCTAGGCAAGATATTTGAGTTGATATAACAACCAATATAGATTGCATTAGGGAAAGGAAAGATAGATCGAGGTGAATCAAAAATTCTTTTGACAAAAGAACTCTTCTTTTATTCCATGTCATGGACAAAAAAACAAAACAAAACAAAAGAAAAAAAAAAAAAACTGGGCCAAGGCATCCAACAGACACACGTGCAACAAAATAAACAGAAACTACTCTCTGCTAGGAGATGAAAATAAATTTTTCACTCTTATGTGGGATAAGACTTTATTAGCATGCCTAGTTGAGGGGCCATATTTCATTATACAAGGCTAGAATCATGCAAGCACAGCAGTGGAGGCAAAAACAGCTTCCCATCTAAGATTAGAATCTGACCCAAAGGAAAATCGCTGCAACTAAAATTGAATATTGTATTAATCCTTTTTGTCCTGGGAGATCTATTACCACTGTTAAAGACTGTTTGGAGAAATTGTAACTGCCTATTCCAAAGGGCCAAATTCCGAAATATCTACAATTCTTAAAAGGAGAACATCTAAAAAGGTGGAGCATTGATGACATTTTTATACAGCGTTGACCTTTCTATTTCTGGATAACAGTCTAGTTTTAAAGATTTGATTTCCTTGTTCTAAAACATTCTTTCCCATTATCTAAGGAGTGATCCTATATCTATGTGCTATGACTTTAAAGAGAAATGGTAAATCCATATGAAATTCCTTTTAATTTATGGTCTGGATTAGGAAGAATTTGAAATAGTTCTTATGGATGATGAAGTACTGTTGAAGCTCCTGTTTACAAACAACATTGGGATGCTTGCACTGAGCACTAAAATTCCAAAGAACTTCTAGAATAAGACCCACAGGTATTCAAAAAAAAAGCCTAGGAATCTCAACAGGATTTTTTTTTAACTTATGAAGAATGCATCTTGCCTGCATTATGGCATGAAGTTGGATAGGCAGTATATTGAGTTCATTCCTTAGAGCACCTGTCTTGGATTGGCCTAGCAGATGGACTTTGAGTTTAGCTCAGAATTAAATATGATGACAATAGAAGTCTAGATTGAATTTGAGCAATTGTGCAATGAATTCAATGAGAGCAAGTTGGCTTCTCTTGTGAAAGCTCTTGTTTTTAAACATAATCTCTTATTTAATCCTGAAGACAAGATAAAATATCTAACAACCTTTCAAAAATTCATTGACATTGATTAAAAAATCACACATACTAGTAACCATGATGTCCAGGTGACTTGTACTCATCACTGGCAAAGAGAGCTTTTCTTAATAGGGATATTTCTACTTATCTTGAGTTTCAAATCCTTACCAGCAATAGACTAGTCTCATTGGAAGGGAAAATAAAAGGTAAAGGAGATTGGAGTAGCTCTGGCTTTTCACTTACCAGCAGCCTATTCACTACAAAATCTATAACATATAGGTTGTTTGATTTTAGTTTCTCAGTATACCTAAATATTCTCTTTTGGTTGTCATCTGAATTATTTGCCATCCTGCCCTTGTTCTGAATGCTGGTGCTCCTGATGCTAATATAAGATCACATATGCCATTGTGCCCTCCTGTTCCATTTCTTCTCTGTTACTTGCCTCTGATTCCTTTTATGTACCTTTAAAAAATCTAAATTATCTGATGAGTTCTTTGTGCATCAACATCTGCCTCTTTTGATAACTCCTCTTCCCTTCTCTTGGCTCATTAGGATAGATTTTTTTATATTTGTTTTTAATTAATGAAGGTAAAATTTTCAGGGAAAAAATCCCCTAGGATTACACCTAGATCCCATTTAGTGTGAATAATGAATTCCCCTGGCCTCAAATATTCAAATTTGCACTATCTGAAGTTCTAATTATCTAAAATGTAATAGTTGGGTATAGATTGATCTCATATGATTTAGTAATCATTTAAGGGTAAACATTGCTATAAATTTCTACTCTGGAATACTCTGGACATTACTTGAAAAATTCACTAAATATTTGACTTTGTTATAAACTAAATATTTACAACTTTATCTAGACTTTACTTAACTGACCCTTGTTATTCAATCTTAGACAACTGATCATTCATTTTATTTCCTGGACATTTACTAATGCACCAGTGAGTAAAACAAAAAAAAAAAATGAAACTTGTGGTTCAGTGCAATTTCAGGGCATAAATAGCTAGCATGAGGAAGTAACCCTGGGAAATATCTTATGAAATAGTAATAAAAATAATGACACAATAATAAAAACCAACAAAATAGCATTTTATAGTGCTTACTATTTCCTAATAACTATGCTAAACTCTTTATTAATATTATTTAGTTTTCACAATAATCCTGGAAAGTAAGTGCTATTATTATCCTCATTCTACAGTTGGAAAAACCAATAGTAAGTGTCTGTCACTGGATTTCGACTCAGGTCTTCCTGGCTCTTTGTCCTCTGTGCCACATACCAGAAGAGTTAAAGCTTGCCAGAGAACTGAGTGATGATGATGATGATGTTGATGATAAGAATTCAAAATTTACATTGTGTTTTAAAGAACTTTTCTTTCAATAAGGCTTGTGAGACAGTTAGTACAAGGTGTTCCTATTTTCTAGGAGAGAAAATAGGTCCAGTAAAAATAATGACATGCTTAAGATGAAAATGATATTAGCTGTCAGAGCCAGGATTTCTAACATGGTCTCACAACTTTTGGTCTAATACCCTTCTTCTGGAGATAGGGAGGATGAAAACAAACCAGAAACTGAGGATCAGGGAGCCACTGAATTTCTTATGTCACAGATTTCCTGAAAGGTTGACCAACTACATACTAACATTGAATATATATTTTCATAATCATAGAATCAAATAGCTTTGACACAAAACTGAAATAATCATTTTACATGTGGGTTGCAGAGGAAGTGGCTAACTTTTCAGACATATTAAAATAGAGATTATAGTAATGCATATTTGAATATTTAATAAATAGATAATCAGTGAACTAAACCATTCATTTGAGTTACTCATAATCCCCAGTTCCTTGTTTCAACTTCTGGCATATTTAGAACATTTATAACTATTTAAGATTATACTTTTCCAGCAAGAGATAGAAAGAGAAATTCCATTTAAAGTTACTGTGGACATTATAAAATATTTGGCCATCTACTTGCCAAAACAAACCCAGGAACTACATGAACACAATTACAAAACACTTTTTCACACAAATAAAGTCAGATGTAAATAATTAGAAAAACACGAGTTGCTTGTAGGTAGGTCAAGCTAATATAATAAAAATGACAATTCTATCTAAATTAATTTACTTATTTAATGCCACACTAATCAAACTACCAAAAAATACTTTACAGAGCTAGAAAAATAGTAACAATATTCATCTAGAAGAATGAAAGGTCCAGAATATAAAGGGAATTAAGGGAAAAATGCTTCCCACTCAGCCATCTTCAGTACTTCTATCCTGAGGAACTGGATCAGCTTCTATGTGGCAATAAAGCAGTCACTTGAGATGCAAAAACATTGATGGAATGCTGCAGGCCCACTCATGGCTATACAAATAACAGTCAATCTGTCAGGCACTTGTTTGAGATTCTCAGTAGTTTTGATTATGAGCAGCAGAGATTATTTCTTCAGTTTGTGACTGGTGGACCAAGATTGCTTGTAGGAGGCTTCTGAAATTTGAACCCTCCTTTGACAATTGTCCACAAGACCTTCGAGTCAACAAAATATCCAGATGACTTTTTGCCCTCAGTAATGACTTGTTGGAACTATCTAAAGTTGCAGGACTATTCAAATATTGAGATAATGGGTGAAAAACTGTTGATAGCTGCCAGAGAGGGGCAGTAGTCATTCCATCAATCCTGATCACAATGAAAAATGCAATGTTTAATTAACTGTTACAGCAAAAGAGAAAAAAAAATCATAATTTTTAAATATATCATCTGAGCCAAGGAAACATGTTACTCTTTCTTGTTGAAAAAGGCTTGCAGATTATAAAAAAGATACTAGGTTGCTATTTATTAATGGCCACATGGACTTAAAGTGATCAGGTCTTAAAAAGTTGTTGTAACAAGGTTTCTTTAGCAAGTTCTTGTTTAGATTATCACTTATTTGATGAGTGAAATTTGCCAACTTAATTTGCCATACCAGATCTTAAATTGTATTATAAACAGCAATCGTCCAAACTACTTGGTACTGGTTAAGAAATACAGTGGTGGATCAGGTTAGATACACAAGACAAAGTACTCAATGACTAAGTAATCTAATGTTTGATAAACCCAAAGAGTCTAGCTTCTTGGGTAAGCACTCACCATTTGACAAAAACTGCTGGGAAAGCTGGAAAATAGAATGGCAGCAACTAGACATAGACCAACATTTTACACTGTATACCAAAATAAAGTAAAAAGGGGTACTCAATTTAGATATAAATGCTGATACTATAAACAAACAAGGAGAGCAAGGAATAGTTTACCTGTGAGATTTATAGAGAACAGAAGAATTTGTGACCAAACAAAAGATAGAAAACATTATGAAATGCAAAATGGTTAATTTTGATTAAATTGAAAAGTTTTTGCACAAACAAAGCCAAAATTAGGAGGGAAGCAGAAAACTGAGAATGAATTTTTACAACCAGTGTGTCTGGTAAAGGTCTCATTTCTAAAATATATAGAGAACTAAGTCAAATTTGTAAGAATATGTCATTCCCTGATTGATAAATGGTCAAATATAAACATGCAATTTTCAGAAGAAGAAATTAAAGTTATTTATAATCATATGAAAACAAAATATTCTACATCACTGCCAATCAGAGGAATGTAAATCAAGACAATTCTGATGTACCACATCATACCTATCAGATTGGCTAACATGACAAAACAGGAAAATGATAAATACTGGAGATGTGGGACAATTGGAACATTGAAGCATTGTTGGGGGAATTATGAACTGATGAAACCATTCTGCAGAATAATTAGGAATTATGATAAAATGGCTATAAAATTTGCATACCCTTCGACCCAGCAATACTACTAGCTCTGTTTCCAAAGAGATCATAAAAATGGGGAAAGGACCCACATGTACAAAAATTTTTATTGCAGCCCTTTTGTGTGATGTCAAAGAATGGGAAATTGAGGGCATATACTTGAATCGGGGAATGGCTAAAAAAGTTGTGGTATATGAACGTAATTGAATACTATTGTGCTATAAGAAACTATGAGCAAGCAGATTTTAGGAAAACCTGGAAAGATACATGAAATTATGCTTAGTGAAGTGAGCAGAAACAGAACATTGTACATTGTAACAGCCACATTGTGTGATAACAGACTTTGACTTAGCTCTTCTAAACAATATAAGGATCTGAGACAACTCCAAAGACTCATGATAGAAAATGCCATCCACACCCAGAGAAACAAATAAGGAGTCTGAATGCAGATTAAGGTATATTATTTTTTCTCTTTATCTCTTTTTTTGGTTCTTTCTTCTTTCTCATGGTTTCTCCCATTGGTTCTAGTTCTTCCTTACAATATGACTAACGTGAAAATAATTTTAACATGAATATATATGTAGTGCCTATATCAAAATACATGCCATCTTGGGGCAATGGGAGGAGAGAGATGCATAAAAATTTTGGAACTCAAAATCCTATGGAAGTGAATGTTGAAAACAAAATAAATAAAAGATTTAATTTTTAAAAGCTAAAAAAAAGCAATGAATGTGTAAGCAAGGTAGTCTGGAGAGGAAAGAAAAAATATTTTTTGTTTCTGTTATTTTCTTTATATACTTTCTGTTATTTTCTTTATAATACTTAATCAGGTTGCAACAGTATAAATAATAATCAGAAAGAAAGGAAAGAAGAAAAAAGAAGGAAAGGATGAAGGAAAAAGAGAGAGAACAAATAACATGACTTCCTAATAGCACTGGAGCCTTAATTACAATTCAAATATTTCTACATCATTTAGAAATCCTAATAAAAGTATTGAATGCTGCTTTGTAGTTTATCGATCCAAAGTTGGAAATGGATCTTTACGTTAAACAGTTTGATGTCTCACTGAACACAGAAATAGACATAGACACATCTGCGCATTATAAAATATATAAAATTACCTACCAGCACAAAACCATTATCCAATTTTAAATCTGCAAAGAATGAAACTGAAAAACAGCAAAGGAAACCTACCATAATACCTTAGTCTCAGATGTCACATTCCCTTTATAAGATTGATTTGTTACAGTGGCTACTTTCAAAATTGACCAGGCAGCAGTAGTTTTATAACTTGAGAAATTGTGTTGACTTTGGAAATCACATGATATTTTACCACCATTAATTACATTCACCAATACCCTCACACATTGGGTGAATATGTGATTTTGGAACCATTAAGTCACAAGACTGACCTTTAAAAATGAACACACCTATCAGCACATATATATCCAAATGATTCTTGTCAATGGAGGCCACACTTTATAATGCTTCTGGAATAATTGAGAAACTTTTTGGGCTTGTTTTCTTGGGAATTATTTTAGAGACACACCCAAAAAACTAGTCTCATTACTTTAGAAGTACATTTTTAAGTGAATATTTTGATTGCCCAACCTTATTCTATCTGTTTAATTTTGCATGACTTTTTGGTCATTTCTAAAAATTAAGCTTCCACTAAAGGACAAGGATTATATTTTACTGTAGTGATTCCAAAAATCCCTTGAGGGCATTCACTAGTGAGAAGTTCCCAAATGATGGCAAGACAAGAATAAATGTCTATTTTGCCAAGATGTCAACTTTGAAAGGGAGGCAATACTGCTTTGGATATTTAATTTTTGCCTAGTTTAATAAAACTTTCTTACTTTACAATTTGTCTGTGTACATGATGATGTATTATGCATTTAAATTTTTGGTTATGTAGGTAAGAAAGATCAGATATTGTTAATGAATCTGGAATTCCAGCTATCAGAGAACTGGGGAAAGGGATAAGGCAACCAGCTTCACAGAAGCAGGAAGGATGAAACATAAGGTCGAGAGGCAAAGAGGAGGAGCAACTGCAGCAAAGACTTTGGGACAGAGATATTTGGATACCAAAGATCCAAAAGTTATACATGATATGTTGAAGAAAAACCTCAGAAATAGTCTTGAAAAAGTCACAGGAGTAGTAGTGAGCTCAGTTGACCTCTTTGAGACAATGTCATCACCTCTATAAAATAAGACACTTGACTACATTATTATATAATATCTTAAGAATATTTCTACCTCTCAGACCACAATCAGAAGTTTTCACTTGCCTCATGTGGGAATGTGTATCTCTGTTGCAATTGGGGCATAGAAAGAAGTAGAGTGAGAGGAGATTAAGGTCAGAGTGTAGAGGAAATGGCCTTATATAATGAATTACAGCATAGGCCACTCTCTCCAAGACAGGGTAGGAATCAAAATACATTTTCATCATTTTTGAGCCAATTGGATGCAAGGTGGTGCTGGCCTCTGAAAGCTGTGACAGTTGTACCCACATCTGACCACAAGTTCAAGCAGCCTCCTGTTTCTTTTATTTTAGGTTCGTACACCTGATCACAGGGCAGCTAAGGCGGCATAGAACAGCATGGTTTATGAAAATGCTAAATGCAATTGTTATCACCTTGTCCTGTAAGGCTTATGAGAGACACATAGATTTAGCATTAAGTGATTAGGAGCACCTGTTTCAGAAGAGTTGTGGGTTGTGGTGATAGAGTAGCTTCTTTAGGGAAAAAATGTTCTATTCATGTGTTTTGATTTTTACACCACAAAGCACTCCCAATAATCCATCTACTATATGATACTCTCCCTCACAACACCATCACCAACGAACTGAAGCAGAGATGGCACTGATAGAGCACACAACATGGCTCATCTATTTGCTCTCTCCCACCCTTTCTAAAATTATGAACCCAAGAATAAATAATAAATACAAACATTCCAATATATAGACAGTAACAACATAGGATTTTGTATAAATCTGTGATCTCCTGCTACATACTTTAATTTTTTCACATGCCATTTTAGATTAGTAACAAAATAATACTTTTTTGTCTCCGAACTTTTTTATTTCTTTTGGGTATTAATATTTTATTGACACTATTTTCCTTATCTTTGCATTTCTATTACTGTCTGCTAGTTCACTTGTACCTCTGACATAAGCTTTACCTATTTTATTTTTAAGCTGTATCCATCATCATCATACCATTAATGCAATCTCCTATTTTTCATTGATTTTTTTTTACCACCAGTAGAGTAGTTTATGAAAGTAAAACCCAGACATACATTTTTTCTGCCTCTATCATCACATCACCTAGCCTCCTTATTGACACCACCAGACTTAAATTTTAATTACTCATAATGAATAATCTTGGTGCCTTGTGTAAGTTGAGTTAGAGGCAAGGATGTCTAATATAAAACAATGTGTATGTGTGGTCCAAATAATACTGGAAAGAAGGAAGTTGAAGAAATTAGAAGCCAGGATGTTCAAAGACAGCAAAGATTGGAGAGGAAGAGATGATACTCAGGCACTAAACTTATAGAGAAGAGAAAGAGGGATTTGAGGAGCTATAGATGACAGCAACTGGGTGTGAATAGAATAGGATAATTTTTAATGCAGTGATTTTTGAGTAATGATTGTAGAGGGAGAGGCTGAAAGTAGTAGCGGAAACAAGTAGTGTAATAATTCCAATATCTTATTAAGCCTCTACTATAGGCCAAGAACTCTGCTTTGCCCCATGGAGCTCACATTTTAATGAAGAAGACAAAAGGTACAAGATATACAGAGAGTACACACTAGGCAATATGAGAAAGAAAGGTGCTATTAGTTAGGAGGACAAGGTTTCCTGCAGAAGATGGGATCTAAGAAAACATGTAACCAGGTTTTATGTTGTCTTCAGGAGAAAGCTAGGTTTCAGGGAGCATCAGACTGTAGAAAAAAATGTGATAGCAAGAGCTCTAATATAGAAGGGGAGTTTTGTTAACTGCGGAGGAAGCAATCAGTCATCAGGCATTTTATTAAGTGGTTACACTATGCCTGGTACTTCACTAAGTACTAAAGATACAATGAAAGACAAAACGAAAACAAAAGAAGAGCCTTCTTCCCTCCAGGAACTCACATTCTAAATTTAATCTTTCAGAAGAAGCATAGGAATGAAGAGTAGGGCTAAAGAAACACTATGGATGGATTTTCCGTTGGAAGGGGACCATTATCACAGTGGATAAGGATTTTTTTTAAAGATAATCTGTCAGAGACTGATACTTTGTGGAAAAAACATTTACATATTAATTTCTTAAAGCTATAAGACCTTTGGGAAATGGCTGTATGATGACCAGGAATTGTGGTTTCTAAACTTTCTGAATTTATCTCATGATTTTCAAAATTTACTATAAGTGCAAACTTCAATCCCTTAATTAACACAAATCATCAGCTCTAGTTATTTTCACTATCCTCTACTCATCTCCAATGAGATGAATAAATTGTCAATCTCACCAAAATTTTCCCTGACCATATTTATGATGATTCCTGTTAAAGCAAAGTAATGCATTCTGCTCTCTCCTCTTCCTTTAGAACAATGCTTTGTTTTGAAACTAATTATTTAGACTTTCTTCTGTATATCTTTTGTCTTTAATTGTATCCTTGTCTATCCTAATCATGTGTTTGGGCTCTTCATGTCTCTTTTATGTCAATGAGAATATCAGCAAGAATAAATATCTAATATAACATCTCATTTTTCTGGTACAAGATTGCACTTCAAAGCCACAAATGTATAGCAAATACTCATGGTTAATCAGTTAATGTCTCTGAATCTCTCTTGGAAAGATGGCAAATATTGAGATAGAATGTCATCATTTGAAAAATAATTGAATACGAAATGTTCTTGACCTCAGAAAGGCATAACCATTGCACTAGCACCTGTCTCCTGGATCACAAAGTACCCTGTGCTCTTATTTCAGGTTCTATCACAGGTACATAGTGATGTTAGAATGGCATATAGAAGGATGGTTTATGAAAATTCTTAATCCTGCTTTTGGGATCTGTCCAGTGAGAACCAGGAGAGGTATACAGATTTTACAGTAGGGATTATGAAGGAAGAGCTACTTCACAACCACATCATTCTTATTTCTGGATCAATAATACTTTACTTGGGTGGGGAAGACATTAAAACAGGCTAAATAAGCAGCAATCCTTTAAATATATCAAAGTATACATGAAGTAGAACTAGCTGTTTGTTTAAGTCCATCTTCAGAAAATTTCATAATTTGGGCCAATGAACATATTTTTTCCCATCCAAAAAGCATACAAAAATGGATTTTCTTTCTCCATTCTTTCTCTCCCTCCCTCTTTCCCTTCTCTTCTCTCTCTCTTTCATTCTCTATCCATCTATGCCTTCCTCCATCTCCTTTTCTTTCTCCCTTCCTCCTTTTCTCTCTGTCTCTCTCTCTCTCTCTCCCTTTCGCTCTCTCTCTCCCTCCCTCTCTCTCTGTGTGTCTCTCTCTGTCTCTGTCTCTTTCCCCACTCCCTCTCTTCCTTATCAAACACTAATGTTTTCAATGTATGTTCAGAGACATTTCAATGAGGACATTGTAATGGGATAATTTTTTCAACATAGAAAGTGAAAACAGTAGACATATATATATATATTAATAGAATGAAAACAATCTTAGAAAACTGGTTCTTTTGAAAGTGTTGCAGGAAACTTAATTTCTATTTAACTAGGTCTTATTATTTAATTAAATCTTTTCCTCTTCAATATTATTTTAATGATATTTGCCCATGTAATCACCGAATTTTGAATTGGATGGGGTTTTTGAAATTTTCTAGTCAAACCCCTTATTTTACACATGAGAAGATTAAGGCCTAGAGAGATGAAGTGATTCCTTCAGGATCACACACATTGTAACTGGTGGAGCCGTTATTCAAACTCAATGCTCTTTATGCTATAGAATCTATTTAATCTAAAAGAGAAGTTCTTAACCTGGGGTCTGTGTACTCAGGTTAGAAATAATGCATCTTTATTGTCAAACACTAGCTGAAATTTAATATTTCCTTCTATTATTTTAAAACATTATTCTGAGAATGGAGTCTAGAGGCTTCATTACAAATAAAATAAAATAAAGTGTCCAAGGGTACTTAAGTGATTTGCACAGGAGCTAACAGTTAATTAGCATCAAAATTGTGATTTAATCTCAAGTTCTTTGACACAAAATCTACCACTCTTTCCATTCTAATACTTTTTCCACTGTTCGTGAAAAAGCTTATTTGTAGGCTCTGTATATCTTTCCAGTTCCTTTAAGGTTCCTTTAAGGTCTTTCATGATTTGCTACTATACAGCTTTTCCAAGCACTCTGGTCTTCCCTAACTTTTACAGCACATACTCTGGTCCAATTTTATTCTGTAATTTATCTGCAGTGTCTATCGGACATGAATATGATGGTGGACAAACTCAATATGCTGTCCAACTAATTGTGTGTCATAATCTGGACAACAGGAATTTTTTTCTTTCTCTACTTGAACATTCTTATATTGAGAATTAGATCAAATCATTTCTAGTGATACTGAATTTTTAGAAGGCTTTTTTATGATGTAGGACTTGAAAAAATGAACATAATATAATTTTCAAGGAAGAATAAATAGAGGATTTTATCTTCTAAGAGGATTTCCTGTTCTATTTTACCTTTTTCCTAGACTAGTTTTATGACAATGCTAAGAACCTTTGGTGATGACACATTTCCTTGTATACTTCTCTTAATGTTAATAATTAAGGTATGATAAAACAAAAATATCTGGGTTGTGTCAATATTGGAATCTTGTAGGATTTTAACATTTTCGTTGAAGGTCCCTTAATATATAAAACTTTTTTAAACTGCATTTTGCTCTAAGAAACAATTATATAATTATAGTTAAATAATAAACACTGTGCGAGCTCATGTTTTCGGTACTTCTCAATTAAGTGCTGTTGTAAATCTGTGGTCTACTATATATTATTGGTTCTAAAAGTTTCCTTTTACTTTCTTACATTTTTCTTCATCAAGGCTGAAAGCAAGAGCCTTGATTATAAGGGCATTTTTATTGATACAACTCTTTATTGGATTTATGTTTTAGTAAATTCATAAGTGAAACTTAATCAACTAATTATTTTGTCTTTCCAACTTTTTCTCTTCCTTAACTTCTCTAAAAAAACAAGGTTTGATAATAACTCTAATGCATTCACATACATATGTTGTAAGACCATTAGCAGCTGGAAAATTAGGTTTTGGGTGTGTGTATTTATACTTATACATTTTCATTTGAAACATTGTGTGGCTTAATGGGTTGGAAACTCTGGGGAATCTTGAGGTCTAACATCTTTCTGTTGCTGAGGCCTCCAAGGCAATCAGCAAATCACTTAACCTCTCTGTACTTCCGCTTCTCCATCCATAAAGAAGTTTATTGGTAATTATCACCATCAAAACCATGAAAACAATAATATAAATAGGCTTTAAACATTTTGCTCAGAGTATTTCAGTGCCCTATAAATGGTTTTGAAGAACTATGATAGTAGAGCTAATATAGGGGAAACCACTTTGTAAATGGCAAAGCAGTATGCCAATGCTAGTTATTTACAAGGTACTCATGCTGAAACATACAAGAAGACATATGGGTTGAAGAATAAATATAAATCTTAGTTATTTGTCCTCTATTTCCTCCTTTCTGATGTACAAAATCATAGTTAAATAATACAGTATCTAGACAACTTCCACTGGTACATAGTTTCTCTATTCCCTTAAGAATGCCTCTTTTGTAGTGAGAGAGATGAGAGCTCTTAATAGCAATTTCCACATCGAAATGCCTCCTAGATGAAGCCAATGAAAAGAATGGCCGGCACAGGAATTCATTGGCCCACTTGATTCAGCAAAGGCTATTAACGGAAGTGCTCATTTCTTTGCCAAGAAAGCCTCCAGTTACAAGGGATTTTTCAAGTGCTAAGGTAGAAAATACAATAAGTACTTTTATTCTTTGAAATGTATTCTTTATAAAAGTTCTTTTGAGACACTCAATGAAAGGAAATATAAATGTGCATGTATATGCACAATACATGTATACATGTATATATGTATATATATATATAAAATTTGTGATTTATGTTACATAAACTCAATTTTTATTATACATAAGGTATAGTATGCAATGTTATAAACAAATATATGAAACTGAAACAATGTAAACCAGATAAATATATGGCATTAGTATGTTCATTGTATATACAATATACATATTTATTTTACATATACATGGATACATACATATATATACACAATACACACATATATAATGAACATACAAAATCAAAAAAAATCTATATAAATGAAATGACAATACTAGTGGTTTTTTTCTTTCTTCAGTTAGATAAATAGACAGAAGAACATACTGACCTTATATAATTTGGACCTGTATTTAAGAAAAGTACAAATTATTTTTAAACAAAAGATATTTATTTTATTTTGTCATCTTTTTTGAATTTTGATATTTTATTTTTTCTATTACATGTAAAAACAATTTTAACTTTTAATAATTTTGTATGCAAATTCTCTTCTCGTTCTCCTTGCCCTCCCCCAATAAGTGATTTGACAAAGATTACACATGTGCAGTCATGTGAAACATATTTCCATATTAGTGATGTTGTGATAAAAAAAGCTAAAATAATCAAAAACACAAGAAAAAATAAAGAAAAAAATATGTTTTTATATGCATTTAGATTCTATTAGTTGGAGACAGAAAACTTTCTTCATCATATGTCCTTAAGAACTGTCTTGAATCTTTGTATTTCTAGGAATAGCTAAATTCTTCACAATTGATGAACATACAATATTACTATTACTGTGTACAATGAGCTCCTGGTTCTGCTGAATTCACTTTGCATTAGTTCATACAAGTATTTCTAGTTTTTTTTTTCCTGAAAGCATTATGTTCATCATTTGCTTTAGCACAATACTATTCTATTGCAATCATAACACAGCTTCTTAAGGTATCCCCCAATTGAAGGACATGTCCAAAATTTCCAATTCTTTACCACTACAAAAAAAAAGAGCTGCTATAAATATTTTTGTACATATAGGTCTTTTGAAAAAAAATCTTTTTTTTGTTCTCTTTGGGATAGAGACCTGGTAGTGGTGTTGCTGGGTCAAAGAGTATGCAGTTTTATTATTCTTTAGTTACAATTCCCAAATTCTGTCCAGAATGGTTGAATCAGTTCAGAATTCCACTACTTGTGCATTAGTGTCCCAACTTCCTCATATCCCTGCCAACATTGATAGTTTTCCTTTTTTTGTAATATTCACAAATCTAATATGTGAGAAGTGTTGTTTTAATTAAATAAAATTAAAATTTGAGTTGTTTTAATTTTTATTACTCTAATCAATAGTGATTTAAAGCATTTTTTAAAAAATATGACCATAGAGGTTGGAACTAAGATGGTGGAGTAAAAGCAGAGACTTGCTTCAGCTATGCCCCAAACCCCTCTAAATACCTTTAAATAATGACTCTTAACAAATTCTAGAGCAGCAGAACACACAAAATGACAGAATGAAGCAGTTCTAGCCCAAGACAACTTGGCAGGTCTATAGGAAAGGTCTATTGCAACAATCTGAGAGAGGATCTCAGTCTAACATGGGCTGTGCCAGCACAGACTGGGCCCTAGTAAACCTGGAGCAGGCCTCAGGGGACTGAATCACTGGCGGCTGTGGCAGTTTCCAGACTTCTCAAACCACGAATGCCAAAGGAGGTCAGTGGGAAAGGTCTGTTGGACCTGGGTGAGAGAAGGGTATGGTCTGGGTCCACCCCTGGTGTGGTAGCAATGATGGCAGCAGCAGCAGCAACAGCAGCAGTGGCAGCAGCAGCGTCAGCAGTGGCAGCAATGGTTGCTTCTAAAGCTCTCAGCCCACAGACAGTGGGAGGATTCAGTGGCTGATCAAAAAGGAATTGCAGGGATCTTTTTGCTGGTACTAAAACAGGATTCGCTTGCTTTGGCATCCCCAGATCTGGGTCAAAGACAGAGGGCTAGAAGGGGTACAGGCATGGTAGAATTTGTGGTGGCTGTGGAGAGGGAATCCTCCTCACACTTGCCTCTCCTTTGATTATCTAACCTTTGAAGAACTGAAAATTTATAGATCCCTAGAAATATCTCTGAAACAAACTGCATAAAACCCCTGAAGCTTGAGACACCACACGCTCCACACTGGAAGCAGAGTCTTACCTTAACAAGGAATTAAAAAGTTGAGTCACTGACTGGGGAAATGAGCAAACAAAAGAAAAAAAATAGACTATAGAATCTTAATTTGGTGGCCAGGAAGGCCAAAATATACAACCAGAAGAAGACAACAAAGTTCCTACACCCAAAACCTTGAAGAAAAATATGAATTGTTTGCAGGCCATGGAGGATCTCAAAAAAGATTTTGAAAATCAAGTAAGAAGAGAAATAGGGGGAAAACTGGGAAGAGAAATGAGAGTGATGCAAGAAGATCATGAAAAATGAGGCAATGGTTAGCTAAAAAAGACGCCCAAAATGCTGAAGAAAGTAACACCTTAAGAAATAGACTAACCTGAAGGGCAAAAGAGGTCCAAAAAGCCAATGAGGAGAAGAATGTCTTAAAAAGTAGAATTGGCCAAGTGGAAAAGGAGGTCCCATAGCTCACTGAAGAAAATAATTCCTTAAAAGTTAGACTAGAGACAATGCAAGCTAATGACTTCAATCCCTTAATGTAGATAGAAGACAATGTGAAACATCTCATTGGGAAAACAACTGATTTGGAAAGTAGAGACAGGAGAGATAATTTAAAAATTATTGGTCTACCTGAAAGCCATGATGAAAAAATCAGTTGTTTTCCCAATGAGATGTTTCACATTGTCTTCTATCTTTTCATTCTTTTGGTATTGTTTTACAATTTCTTGATTTCTTGATTTCAAGAAACTATCAAGGAAATCTTCTCTGATATTCTAGAACCAGAGAGTAAAATAGAAATTGAAAGAATCCACCAATCACTTGTAAAAAAAGATCCCCAAAAGAAAACTCTTAATGAATAGATCAGAGCTGAATACAAAAACTGACTTTCAAATATAAGAATAAAGAGAGCATGAAAAAGTAAACAGGAAAGAGAAATCATAAGGGAATCTTTGAAGTGAACTTTTTACATTCCTACATGGAAAGGTCATGAGACCTTTCTCAGTATGAAGGTATTTGGAGGGGATATATCTATATCTAGATCATATATATGTATACAGAGAGAGACAGAGAAGGGGGGGGCACAGGATGAGTTGAATATGAAACAATGTTTTCTAAAAACAGAACATAAGAGGGTGAGAGAGGAATTTAGTGAGAGAATGAGAAAAAGAAAGGTAGAATGGGGAAAATTATTTCACAGAAAAGAGGCAAGAAAAAACTTTTAACATAGAGAGGGAGATGGGAGAGATGAGAGGGAATGAGTGAACCTTACTGTTATTGGATTTTGCTTAAGGAGGGAATAACATGCACACTCAATTGGGCATGGAAATCTACCTTACCCTACAGGAAAGGGTAAGGGGAGGAGATATTGGGAGGGTAAGAGAGTGTATTGTCGATCAAGATGGGCTCTTAGCACTTATTCAAGCTAGTGCCCTTGAAGAATTTGGCCTTTGTTTCCTTGATTAAATTAGGAGTCTTTGATGACCTTGCCTCAAGGGAAAGCCTAGTTTACATGGGTTGAAGTGACATGTTTGTGACATCAGAGGCTTTTAAACCATGTGGGTTTAAGTCACATTTTTGTGACAATTTTGTCACATGGGTGAGTAGCATGTGTGTCTCACCTTTGACCCTGAAGAAGATATATAAAACCAGAGGTTGACTTTCTTTTTTTCAGAGCTCTGAGCCACAATAGGAGTGGCGTGTGACTTTAGGCAAGCTATTGTTATACGAGCTCCCCAGTTTTGAGGAAAACCCCACTGTTTGGACTTTGTTAAACTCTGGAAACTATGCACTGAGATTTGAATCAGACAAGGCCTGTCTGTTGATGTTTGTAATTTGTTTGTATTTGACTCGAAGTTCAGGGGGCTGATCTTTTCTCATTGAACTGTGAATGATATTTGTATACTCGATTAAAATAAGATTGTTAACCCTTTAATGTTGCTTTCCTGAGCAAAGCAGATTAAAATAACCTGTGTGCTGGTTGTTGTTGGTTTTACACCCCCACAGCAGCTGCTGGCCAAATTGTTGAAACAGAAGGGCACAGGAAAAACTCTTGCTCTTTGTCACACAGTTAATTTCTGTGCAAAACAGAACTGGCTGATAATGCACATTCCAGATGCTCACTGTTGGGTAAAAAATTGTTGGGATCTTCTGGAGTCTACCTACAACCTACAACAATGAACATTATGATCAACCTGCCTAAAGAATTTCAAAACGTCAAATGAGAGGTTCCTGAACCAGATCAAAATCCAATAGAAGTACATCTGGAACAAACGGGAAAGCATAGAGGAGGGCAGATCCCTTGGAGAAGTAGTTGAGCAGGGCCTCAATGGAGTGAAAAATGTCAGTGATGCTGTTGGAATTGTGATGAAAGAAATTAAAAGGCAAAGCTCTTTGCATTCCTTCCACCTTCTGGTGGTAGATAGTGTCAATGCTCTCTGAGGGAGGACCACATTGAATAAGGAAGACAAAAACCTGGTTACCCCAGAGGAACTGACACTCATTCCTAATGTGAAGAAAATAGTAACCAATGATTGGCACAGAAGGGCTGTTATGGTGAGTCTGAGCCAGACTGGCTCTCTCTTTAAACCCAGAGTTGCCTATCTTCCCCAGGACTTGATAAGAAAGGATGGTTTTGGTGACCTAGACCCCTTTGTTCCCATCCAAGTTTACAATTATATCCCAAAAGAGTCTGAAAGTTGTATTCAGTATTATTTGTAAAACAGGTGGCTTCAGCACAAAAAAGCTCACACAGAAGAAGGAAAAGAGGAGCTACTCTTCCTTAATAACTCTAATCCTGGCAGCTAGAATGACTCTGTGCTTATCTCTAAATCATGCCCATCTCCATCATTCCTGGTGGTTGGTACATGTTGGTTGGAA
Source organism: Phalanger gymnotis (assembly GCA_028646595.1). NCBI lineage: Eukaryota > Metazoa > Chordata > Mammalia > Diprotodontia > Phalangeridae > Phalanger > Phalanger gymnotis. The sequence goes on along the minus strand of CM053623.1, from coordinate 259,212,302 downwards.
CCCGAAAGAAATGTCTTCCTCCAGAGGCAGCCAAGGTCCTCTGTCTGGACAGATCCCAGGGCTTGGAGTCCAAAGCAGGCATCTAGAGGTCAGAGAAGAGTCTTCCCAAGGATGGCCAGACTTCCTGTCCAAGTGACTGCAGCAGCTGAAGATTCCATCCCTGGTCTTATCACTTGTGTCAAAATGTGAACATTGAACATTGTTCTCAGAAACAGGACTCAATGATCTTTCCCTCTTAAAAAAAAGACAAAATGTTTTTCTTAAAAGAAGAATGTCATTGGGTTTATAATGTGAGAAGCACTAGCTAAGCCTTAGTTTTCATGGTGAGCTTGTATTGGTGCCTGCATGTCCTCAGTTAAAGAGAATTGCTAGATCATTGTGTTTTCTGTTTACATTTAAGTTCCACTCCTTTTTGGCCTGCCCCTCACATAAACTTAGCCATTTTGTTGTTTAAAAAAATAAATCTTAAAACATGTTTTTGAACACCTGAGAGCCATGATGGTGGAGTAAACTGTAAGTGTTCTCACTACACACCTCCACTAGTTCACCTTGAAAAAAAAACCAGAGAATATTGCTTCAAGAAAAATCCTGAAATAAGGGAGTCAGCAGTAGAGGTATAGCAGTCTTTTATCTCAGGAAGCTAGGAAGATGGGTCCCTCTTCCTGTGACTCAAGGGGACCAGTGAAAAATGGGAGGCAACACAGCAAACCCCACCTCAGCAGACCATCAGGAGTTTCTGAACCCCAGGAAGGTGGAGCCAGTAAGCATCAACACCTAGACATAGCCAGGGGAATTGGCAGACAGCAATGCAGATGACTGCTCAGGCTACCCATGCTACAGAGAAGCCTTAGGGGAAGAGGAGACTTCCAATAGCCAGACCTCCCCTCCCCCACACCTTACCATGTGAGCTTCAGTGAAACCCCGGGGAAACTCAGAAAGACTTCACGTGGCCTCAAGCCTTGGCACACATGAGCCAGTTCCAGCTCAGCACCAGGTGAGCTTCAGCATTATATAGCATCTAGATGACAAAACCACAAGAAGCCAGGAACCAGGCCCCTAGCTCCCAACACAAGAAGCTTGAGATAGAGCTCCCTGTGTCCCAGAAGCAAAGATCTATTTTAAAAGGCAAGGAAAAGGAAATCATCATGAAGAAGCAAACTAGACAAGCAAATACCATAGAATATTACTATGGAGACAGGGAAGATCAAAATACAAATCCAGAAGAGGACAGCATGGACATTATACCCCCACCTGAAACCTCAAAAGGAAATATTAACTGGTCTCAAACCCAAAAAGGATTCTTGGAAGAGCTCAAGGAGGATTTTAAAAGCCAATATTTTAAAAGAGGTAAAAGAAAAATAAACCAATACTATTAAAAATAGAATGGACAAAATGGAAAAAAATGGTGAAATAGATGAAGAGGTACAGAACCTACTTCTTGAAAAGTACAATTGTACAAATGGAAAGGAGGTATAGATGCTAACTGAAGAAGACAATTTATTAAAAATTAGAATTGGGAAAGTAGAAGGTAATGAATCTATGAGGCATTAAAATCAGTCAAATGAAATCTGAAGAATGAAAGAAAATGTAAAGTATCTCATTGGAAAAAAAAAACTGACCTGGAAAATAGATCCAGGAAAGATAATCTAAGAATTATTGGTCTACCAGAAAGCTATGATGAAAAAAAGAGCCTGGCCAATATCTTACAAGAAATCTTCATGGAAAAGTGCACCAAGGCCCTAGAACCAGAGGGTGAAATAGTCATTGAAAGAATCTACCAATCAGTCCCTGAAAAGATCCCAAATTGAAAATTCAAAGGAATATTGTAGTCAAATTACAGTATTATCAGGTCAAGGAGAAAATACTTGAAGGAGCCAGAAAGAAATAATTAAAAAATTGCAGAACTATACCCAGGATAACAAAGGACCTTTCACCTTCTACATTAAAAGATCAGTGGGACTGGAATATGATATTCTGAAAGGCAAAGGAACTTGGACTGTAACCAGGGATCAACTACCCAGAAAAATTGAGCATATTCAGTGAAATGAAGGACTTTCAGACCTTCCTGATGAAAAGGCCAGAGCCCAATGGAAAATTTCTTTTTCAAATACAAGACTCAAGAGAGGCATAAAACAGTAAACATAAAAAAGAAGAAAGTAAAAAAAAAAAAAAACTTTGTTTTTCAATAAAGGCAAATTTTTTACATCTTTATAATGGAGGATGATACTTGTTAATCTTGAGAATGGTATAGTTAGTATGACATCTAAAAGGTATATACACAAGATATAGCAGCTTCCACTAATGGGACTGAAAGGTTTGGAATATGATATTTTGGAGGTCAAAGGAATTAGGAGTAAAACCAAAAATCACTTACCCAGCAAAACTGAGGATAACTCTCCAAAGCCAAATATAGATTTTGTATAAAATAGAGATAAGTCCAGATAAGAAAGGAAATTATATCCTGCTAAAAGTCACCATAGACAATGAAGAAATATTATTACTTTACATATATGCAGCACCTGGTAACCAAATTCTTAGAGGACATGTTAATGGAGTTACAGGAAGAAAAAGACAACAAAACTATATTAGTGGGGGATCTCAGTCTCCCCCTCTCAGAACTCGATAAGTCTAACCTCAAAATAAACAAGAAAGAAGTTAAATAAGCCAATAGAATTTTAGAAAAGGTAGATATGATAGACCTCTGTAGAAAAATGAATGGGGATAGAAAGGAATATACCTTTTTCTCAGTGGTATATGGCACATACATAAAAATTGATTATGCACTATGGCATAAAACCCTCACAGTCCAGTGCAGGAAGGCAGAAAGAGTCAATGGATGCTTTTCAAAATATGATGCCATAAAAATCATTTCTAGTAAGCACCCTAGAAAGATGGACTAAAAATTAATTGGAAATTAAATAATTTAATGTTAAATAATGAGTGGTTGAAACAACAAATCATAGAAACAATCAATAACTTCAAGAGAAAGACCATAAAGAGACAACAAAATGACAAAACTTATCTGATGCAGTGACAGTGGTTCTTAGGGGAAGTTTATACCTCTTAATGCTTACATGAATAAAATAGAGAAAAAGGAGATCAATGAAATGGGCATGCAGCTGAAAAGACTAGAAATAGAAGAAATTGAAAATCTCAATTTGAATTTGCATGAATACCAAATTGCAAATATTGCAAACCAAAAGAGAGATTAGTCAAATTGAAACCAAGCAAACAATTGAACTAATAAATATACCTCAGTGCTGGTTGTATGAAAAAAAAACAATAAAATTGATAAACCTTTGGTCAATTTGATTTAAAAAAAAAGAAAACCAAATTACCAGTATCGAAAATGAAAAATAAAAGTGAATTCAACTCCAATGAAGAGGAAATTAAAACATTAATTAGGAATTATTTTGCCCAGTTGTATGTCCATAAATGTGATAATCTTAGGGAAATGGATGAATATTTACAAAAATATAAATTGCCCAGATTAACAGAAGAGGAAATAAAATGAATAACACCATCTCAGAAAAAGAAATTGAATAAGCCAAGAATGAACTCTTGTAGTAGGAAGGCCAAATTTATGATCTTTAATATAATCATATATATATTTGAATGGTTCGAAACCGCAAGGTATGAGGGATTCTCTAAGTAGAGAGCAACAAAACATTTATTTAAGCCCCACAGCAACAGATTCACAAACCAGCCTCTCCATTCTGACATCTTGACCAAAAAACCCCAGGCCCAACAGGCCCGCTTCACAAGAGTAACCAGAAGGCCACATAAAAACAACATGGTATTTAACCAATTCATATTTACTGGCCTCAAGTCCTTGCTCGAACTCCTAGGTCCACACATGGGTTGGCTCTGCTTCTGCAGCTCCTGCTTCAGCTTTTTTCAGCTTCAGCTGTAGTTGTCTCTTAGCTCACCTCTCCTCGTAGCCAAGCCTCTGGCGTCCTCAAGCCCTGCCTCAACGACCAGAGGCCATTGTTTCCGGAGTTGGCCCCTCTTAAGTCATTAATCTACACCCACACAGATTTCACACCTGATAGGGCTTTGGGCCTGGGGTTTAGCACTTAACAGCTGAAAGTACTTTCACTCAAAGTAAACAAAAGCCAAACTCCTCAAGTGCTAAGGAGCCCATTTTGCCTTATGGACACAACTCCCTAGGGGAAAAAAATTTTCTAGGGCCTGATGGATTTATAAGCAAATTCCATCAAACATTGAAAGAGCAATTAATTCCAATACTTTATAGACTATATGGGAAAATAGGCAAAAAAGGAGTCTTAATAAATTCTTTTTGTCACACAAATGTAGTATCAACACCTAAACCAGGAAGAGTGATATCAGTGAAAGAAAATTATAGGCAAACTTCCCTAATGCATATAGATGGAAAAATTTTAAATAAAACAGCAAAAAGACTACAGCAACTTATCACAAGAATAATACATTATGTCCAGTTAGGATTTATTCCAGGAATGTAAGGCTGGTTCAATATTAAAAAAAAAAAACTATCAGCATAATTGATCATATCAACAACAAAGCTTGCAGAAACCATATGATTATCTCCATAGATGCAGAAAAAGCTTTTGACAAAATACAACACCCATTCCTATTAAAAACACTAGAGAGCATAGGAATAAATGGAGTCTTCCTTAAAACCATAAGTAGCATCTACCTAAAACCATCAGCAAGGATTACATATAATGGCGATAAGCTAGATGTATTTCCAATAAGATCAGAGGTGAAACAAGGATGTTCATTATCACCTCTGTTATTCAATTTGGTGGTAGAAATATTAGATTTAGCAATAGGGAAATAAAAAGATATTGAAGGAAATAGAATATGCAAAGAAGAAACTACATTATCATTCTTTGCAGATGATACAATGATTTGGTTAGAGATTACTAACAAAGCCCATCAGTAAGAGAAAGAAAGAGAAATTCCATTTAAAGTTACTGTAGACACTATAAAATATTTGGGAGTCTAACTGCTAAAACAAAACCCAGGAACTACATGAACACAATTTCAAAATAATTTTCACACAAATTAAATCAGATCTTAATAATTGGAAAAAAAATCAATTTTTCATAGTTAGGTTGAGCTAATATAATAAAAATGACAATTTTACTTAAATTAGTGTATTTCTTGAGTGCCATACCAATCAAACTACCAACAAATTGTTTTATAAAGCTAGATAAAATAATAACAGAATTTATCTGGAAGAACAAAGGTCCAGGATATCAAGAGAATTAATGAAAAGAAATGCTAGGGAAGGAGGCTTAGCTATACCAGATCTTAAACTGTGTTATAAAGTAGCAATAATCAAAACTACTTAGTGCAGGCTAAGGAAGAGAGTGGTGGATCAGTGGAACAGCTTAGGTGCACAAGAAACCATAGTCAATGATTATAGTAAACTATTGTTTGATTTACTTAAAAAATCCTGCTTCCAAGATATGAGCTCAGTATTTGACAAAAAAAAAAAAATATACTGGGAAAACTCAACAATAGTATGAAGAAACTGGGCATAGACCAATACTTTACATCATATATAAAAATAAACTTTTAAGAATCCTAGCCATTTCCCAGTTGATAACTGATCAAAGGATATAAACAGGCAGTTTTCAGAAGAAAAAAAATTAAGATATCTATAGTCATATGAAAAATGCTCTAAATCACTATTGATTAGAGAAATGCAAGTCGAAACAGCTCTGAGGTACCACATCTCACCTGCCAGATTGGCTAATATGACAAAACAGGAAACTCATAAATGTTGAAGAAGATATGGGAAAATTGGAACACTAATGCAATTTTCATGGAGTAGTGAACTGATGCAAGCATTCTGGAGAGTAATTCGGAACTATGCCCAAAGAGCTATAGAAACGTGAAGACCTTTTGACCCAACAATACCACTTCTAGGACTGGTTACCAAAGAGATCATACATGTGGATCAAGGACGCATATGTGCAAAAATATTTATTGCAGCTCTTTTTGTGGTCACTTAGAATTGGAAATCAAGGGTATGCCCATCATTTGGGGAATGCCTAAACAAGTTGTGGGATATGAATGTAAAGGAATACTATCATGCTTTAAGAAATGAGGAGCACATGGACTTGTTAAGAACCTAGGCATTCTGATATGATCTGATAATGAGAGAAGGGAGCAGAACCAGGAGAGCATTGTACACAATTGCAAACATATTGCTTCTGTGATGACTAATTTTGATAAATTGGCTCTTTTCAGTAATGTAAGGTTCTAAGACAACTCCAAAAGACTCATGATGGAAAAAAGCTATCTATCTGCAGAGAAAGAATTGTGGAGTCTGAATGCAGATTGAAGCAAATTATTTGCTATCTCTCTCTCTCTCTCTCTCTCTCTCTCTCTCTCTCTCTCTCTCTCTGATTTTTGTTCTTATTTTGTCTCTTCTTCCTTGTGATTCATTCCATGGGTTTTAATTCTTCTTTACAACTTGACTCTTGTGAAAATATGTTTAAAGTGAAGGTGTATATAGAACCATTGTTGGATTACATTCCATCTTGGGTGTGGTTCAGGGAGGTGAGGGAAGGGAAGAAAATTAGGAGCTCAAAAATTTGTGTAACTTAATGTTGTAAATTAAAAATAAATAAATTTTAATTTAAAAAATGTTTTTGCATGCAACTGGGAAATAAGATACATAGGCAATGGGGTATGGAAGTCTATCTTGTCCTACCAGCAAATAGAAAGGGAAGGGATAAGAGAAGGGGGGGGTAGATAGAAGGGAGGGCAAATAAGGGTAAGGGGTAATGAGAATGCATGCTGTCTTTGGGTTGGGGGAGGGGAGAAATGGGGAGAAAAGTTGGAACTCAAAGTCTTGTGGAAGTGAATGTTAAAACTAAAAATAAATTAATTAATAACATTATAAGCATATGACTATAGATAGCTTTGATTTATTGATCCAAATACTGACTGTTCCTTCCTTTCAACCATTTATCAGTTGGGGAAAGACTTGAATTTTTATAAATATGATTCGGTTTTCAAATTTGAGAGATGAGGCCTTTGTCAGGAAAAAAACTTGCTATCCTCCCTGCCCCGCCCCACAGTGCTCTGCTTTTCTTCTAATTTTGGCTGAATTGGTTTTGTTAGTGCAAAAACCCTTTCAATCGAATGTAAGCAAAATGACCAATTTTATGTCCTATATTGCTCTTTGATTTTTGTTAATAAATTCTTTTCTTCTCTATAGATCTATCTGATAAAATATTGTGTACTACCCTAATTAGCTTATGCTATCACTCTTTATGTCTAAGTCATGTACACATTTTGACCTTACTTGGTATAGGATATAAATTGTTGTTCTAAACCCATTTTCTGCTGGCCTTCTTTCCAGTTTTCCCAGTATTATTTTTTTTTATTGAAGTGTGACTTCCTATCCCAAAAGTCTGTTTCTTTGCATTTATCAAATATGTTATAATTTATATGTATAATTTAATGTTCTCAATATTCTTCCAACAATGTGTGTGTTCCATAATAATTAGATTTCTATAATATTAACTAGACACAAAGTTTTGTTCACAATAATTCCCTGAAGTACAAAAATATTGTGTATTGTTAGTCCCTTGTAGATGAGGGACCTAAGAAATAAAGAGAATATCTCATTGAATCATAGATTTAAACTATAAAGGATCATAGAGGGCTTTGCGTTTGGTACTATACTTTTTCACGTGAAGACTCAGGCCTAGAAAGATTGAGTCACTTGACTAGGATCAAAAACCTATTAAGGTTTGAGGTAGGATTTGAACTCATGCTTTCCTGACTCAAAGCTCAACACTGCCCTTCCCTGTTACAAGAGAGGACCCCAACATTATGTAGATACGGGGGTAAACATGGGGTGAAGAATAAGCTATCAATGCTCATTTCAGGTTCGCTTTTTACTATGCTATGCTGTCAGGACAAAAATGTATTCAAATTTATTTATAAAACTCATGGACATAATTAAACCACTTTGAATATTACAAAAGTCTGTGGTTGGTCCTTCAGATAGTGAACATGTTTTATTCTATTCTGTTTTACATCATAATGTAACCTTGGGATTAGTGTTGTAGGATTTTTTTGCATTTTGAACTTGACAAAATGTTCAATCATATACTAAGTTCTTACATATAATGCTCAGTTTAATTATGGAATGAGCACATAATTTTATTCAAATTTATCCTTTTTTAAGAGTTCAAAAATCCATAAGTTCTACTGGAACCCAAGGAAACCCTAGATGTATTCACGCTGTAATCAACAAATATAACTTGTAATTGCCATGTAAATAAAGTCTGATTAATTCTCAGACTTTCTAATGCCTTTGGAAAAAGGTATTTTGAAGTTAAAGGTTAATAAATATATTACTCTTTATTTGAAACATTTTTCTGAAGGATGTGTGATGCATGATTATCTGATGAAATGAAATACATTATTATTGCTTGGGTACCTTTATATCCTACATTGGCTCACTGACCTTTTATAGCAATTTAGATCCAAATTACATTAAAAGAGCTGATTCAAAACCTATTTGAAAGTACAACAAAACATTCAATATGAAAAATCCAATCAAATGAGTAGATCATTGCAAAACACATTTCAGTTCAGGTATGTGTGTTTTTACCGAACTTCAAATGTGTAACCTATATTTGTCTATTATAACCATTAATGAAAAAACTAACCATTAATTTGTAAAATTAGGTAACAGTTACCTAATCTCTATTTTGGACATCTGAAGGGAAGTGAGGTATAGTTTATATATGGCTGAACTTGGAATATGGAAAACCTAGGTGCAAATTCTGTGTCAGACATTTATCAATTGTGTGACCCTGAAACAAGTCAGGTAACTTCTCTTGTCCTCAGTATTAGTATTGTAACATAGCTGTAACAATAGCACCTATCTAACTCACAGAGTTATTATGAGGATCAAAAGAGGTAAGCTATACAACGTGCTTTACAAATCTTAAATCACTACATAAAAGTACCATTATTATTATATTTGAAGACTCTTCTGTATATTTGATTGTGTTGCTGTCAGAAATTGCTTGAAGCAATCCATTTTATAAATTGTACATAGATTAAGAAAATTATCAAATCAGAAGTTTAGAAACAAAAGACCCTTGAGATATATTTAATCTTGAGTACTCTGCTAACACATGAGAAAAATTACTTGTCTGAGGGAATACATTTGGTGTAGGTTCCAACCTTGGTTCTCTCTCTTATGTAAAGGATCCCAAGGCCAGTTAGTAAACTTTATTATAAATTATTTTCTTCATGATGTGAGCTGAAAATGAAATATCACCTAATTAATATAATAGTTTGACCTCTATGATTTGAATGAAATGTATATTCTGCCTGACACACTCCAGACTTTCCCACTTCCTTTTGTAATGGCTTATGAATGATGACTTGCCCAGTATTTAAGGTGTTTCCATTTAATTCATTTCACTACTTTTAACCATTGATATGGGCCATCATCATCTGTATGATTGAATCATCTGAGTGGTTACTGCTTCAGTACTTGATAAGAAGATATTCTCAAACCAAAATTTGAATAATATGGTACCATAACCTTCTAAAGTTACCTTCCATACATTCTATATTTGTACTGTATTTTCTTATTTATATCTGTTGTCACCCCCTTTGGAACGTAAAGTTTGAGAACTTTTGCTTTTTTGCTTTTTATTTGCCTCCTAATTGCCAAATGGTAAAGGCTTTAAAAGTACTAGTTAATTAATTAAACTACTCTTTTTGCCTTCCACATTCTTGTACATAATTTACACACACACACACACACACACACACACACAAAACCCACAACATTGAAAATCTTATGGTACAATGCACCTTATTCATCCCTTGTTCCATGAAGACAAAAAAAGTGTCAGTAACTTGAAGAAGCTCATATCCTTTGGGAAGAATACACAAATGTTCACAAATAACACAATTTGAAGAGGAAGATACCACTACAAGAAAAAGATTTCTTGAAAATTTAGTTGATTGGTGGAGTTGTGAACTGATCCAGCCATTCTGGAGAATAATTTGGAATTATGCCCAAAGGCCTATAAAACTATGCATACCTTTGATCCAGCAATAACATTCCTAGGTCTGTATCCCAAAGAAAACACAAAAATGGGGAAAGGACTCAAGTGTATAAAAATATTTCTAGCATTTTTTTTGGTGGCAAATAATGGGAAATTGAAGGAGTATCTATCAATTGGGGAATGGCTGAACAAGTTATGACATATGAACGCAATGGAAGACTATTGTCCCATAAGAAATGATGAACATGCAGATTTCAGAAAAACTTGCAAAGACTTATATGAACTGATACTGAGTGAAGTGAGCAGAACCAGAACATTGCACACAGTAACAACCACATTGTGTTATGACTGACTTTCATAGACTTGGCTCTTCTCAGCAATGCAACTAAGACAACTCCAAAAGATTCATGATGGTAAATGCTATCCACATCCAGAGAAAGAACTTTGGAGTCTAAATGTGGATGGAAGAATACTATTTACTTTCTTTTTCTTTTGTTGTTTTGGTTTGTTTCTTCGTTCTTGTCGTTCTTCTCATTAGATCTAATTCTTCTTTACATCATGACTAATATGATAGTATTTTTAATGTGAATGTATAAGTAGAGTGTATATCAGATTGTACACCATCTTGGGGAGGGGAAAGGAGAGGGTGTGTGAGAAAATTCAAAATTTAAAATCTTATAGAAGTTAATGTTTAAAATTAAGAATAAATAATTAAATATATGTATTTTTTTAATTCAAAAAAGAAAAATCAGTCAATCTTAAAAGAAGAATTCTGGCAGTGGAGAGGAAAAGGGAATCCATTAATTCCACCTATTTGATTTATCAAACACTTTCCACCTTTTATTGCAATCAGAGAAATATATTTACTCCTACAATTAATGGAGGAGTACATTGTTGAGAAGAGCCAAGTCTATCAAAGTTAGTCATTAAAGAAGCAATGTATTTGTAGTTGAGTACAATATTCTCCTGGTTCTGCTCCCTTTGCTCATCATCAGATCATATGAGACTGTCCAGGTTTTTATAAAGTCCACCTGCTCCACATTTCTTGTGGCACAATAGCACATTACATTAACATACTACAATTTGTTTAGCCATTCCCCAATTGATGGGCATGCCCTTGATTTCCAATTCTCTGCCACCACAAAAAGAGCTGCTATGAATATTTTTGTACATATAAGTAGTTTTCTCCCTTTTATGCTCTCTTTGGAGAGCATAATACAGCCTTAGCAGTAGTATTGCACAGTCAAAGGGTATGCACAATTTTATAGCCCTTTGGGCATAGTTTCAAATTGCTCTCCAAAATGCCTGGATCAGTTCACAACTCCACCAACAATGCAATAGTGTTCCAATTTCCCCACTTCTTCTGTAGCATTTATGATTTTCCTGTTTTGTCATGTTAGCCAATCTGAGAGGAGAGCTGTGGTACCTCAGAGGTGTTTAGATTTGCATTTCTCTAATCAATAGTGGTTTGAAGCATTTTTACACATGACTATAGATATCTTTAATTTCTTCCTCTGCAAACTGCCTATTCCTAAACTTTGATCATTTCTCAACTGGGGAATGACAGGTACTCTTATAAATTTGATTAAGTTCCCTGTATATTTTAGAGATGAGGCCTTTGTCAAAGACACTGACTGTAAAAATTCTTTTCCAATTTTTTGATTCCTTCCTAATCTTGGTTGCATTGGCTTTGTTTGTACAGAAACTCTTCAATTTAACATAATCAAAATTATCCATTTTGCATTTATGAATGCTTTCTGTCACTTGTTCGGTCATAAATTCTTCCCTTCTCCATATGTCTGACAGGTAAACTATTCCCTTCTCTCTCAAATTGTTTGTAGGATAAGCTTGCATATCTAAATCATGAACCCATTTTGATTTTATTTTGGTATTTGGAGTAAGGTATTAGTTTATGCCCAATTTCTGCCATACTATTTTTCCAGTTTTCCCAGCAGTTTATGTGAAATAGTGAGTTCTTATCCAAGAAGCAGGACTCTTGAGGTTTATGAAAGAGTAGATTACTACATTCATTAACTACTATGTCTTGTCTACCTGACCTATTCCACTGATCCATCACTCAGTTTCTTAGCCAGTCCGAAGTAGTTTTGATGATTGCTGCTTTATAATAGAGTTTAATATGTGGTATGTCTAGACCTCCTTCTCTAGCATTTTTTAAATTCCCTTGATATTCTGGATCTTTTGTTCTTCCAGATTAATTTTGCTATTTTATCTACCTCTATAAAATATTTTTGGTAGTTTGATTGGTATAGCACTAAATAAACAAATTAATTTAGGTAAAACTGCCATTTTATTATATTAGCTCAGCCTAACCAACTGATATTTTTCCATTTATTTAGATCTGACTTTATTTGTGTGAGAAATGTTTTGTAATTGTGTTTATATAGTTCCTGGGTTTGTCTTGGCAGGTAGACTCCTAAACATTTTATAGTGTCTACAGTAACTTTAAATGCAATTTCTCTTTTTATCTCTTGTTGGTGAGTGTTATATGGGTTTATTTTATATCCTGCGAATTTGCTAAAGTTATTTATTATTTCAAGCAGTTTGTTACTTTATTCTCCAGGATTCTCTAAGGAAATCATCATATCATCTGCAATGAGTGATAACTTAGTTTATTCTTTTCATACCCTAATTGATTCAATTTCTTTTTCTTCTCTTATTGCTAAAGCTAACATTTTTAGTACTAAATTGAATAATAGAGGTTATGATAGGCATACTTGTTTCATCTTTGATCTTATTGGAAATGCATCTAGCTTATCCCCATGATATGTAATGCTTGTTTATGGTTTAAGGTATCATTTGATCATTTTAAGGAAGACTCCATTTATTCCTATGCTTTCTAGTGTTTTGAATAGGAATTGGTATTGTATTTTCTCAAAAGGTTGTTCTGCATCTATTGAGATAATCATATGGTTTCTGCCAGATTTGCTGTTGATAAGATCAATTATGCTAATAGTTTTTCTAATATTGAACCAGCCTTGAATTCCTGGAATAAATCCTACCTGGACATGTTGTATTAATCTCATAATAAGTTGCTTTAGTCTTTTTGCTAATTTTTATTTTATATTTTTGCATCTAAATTCATTAGGAATATTGGCCTATAAATTTCTTTCTCTATTTGGGCCCTTCCTGGTAGGAATTAGTATTGTATTTGTGTCATAAAAAATAATTTGGTAGGGCTTCTTCACCATTTTCCCAAATAGTCTATAAAGTTTGTAATTAATTGTTCTTTAAATGTTTGATCAAATTTGCTTATAAATCCACCTGGCCCTGGAGAATTTTATTTCCTAGGTTGTTCATTGATGGCTTGTTCAATTTTATTTTTCTCAGATGGATTTATTTATTTTACTTCATTTTCTGCTAATCTGGGAAATTTATATTTTTGTAAATATTCATCCATTTTCTTAAGATTGTCAAATTTATGGGCATACAAGTTGGCATTTTGGTATTTAATTGTGGATTTTCAATTTGCTCTTTTTCAGTTGCATGCCCAATTCATTGATCTCCTTTATTTTATTCATGTAATCATTCTGAGATATAAAATTTCCCCTAAGAACTACTTTTGCTGCATCCCAAAAGTTTTAGTATGCTGTCTCGTTATTGTCATTCTCGTCAATGAAATGTATCAGTAAGACAAGATTCATGATGTCAAGAATGACCATGAATATGCCTGAATTGTTTGGAATCATAAAGTATGAAAAATTATCTAGGTAGAAGGCAGAAGAAGTGTAATATTTATTTAGATACCAGGGAATCCCATCCCAAAACCAATAACTGCATTTTATATAGGAGTAATTATATTACAAAACCAATAAGCCCACCTCAATGTAGCAACAAGGAAATTATAACATGATATTACAGTATGGAATCAAGTCATCTTGTAATGTCCCCCCCCACCCCCAACAGAGCCTTCCTGCCAACAATCACTCATCAATCCTAACTGTCTCCTTGTCTGTGTCCTCTCCACAGTTCTGAAAGCCTTTGAAGTTCTCAGAGTCTTTGCAGTCTCTTGGATAACCTGGATTCTCAGTTCTCCAATCTCTCAATGCTGTAGATTCTCAGCTCTTTGATCTCTTCAACTCTCTTGTCTGCACTCTCTGCTTTATAGTCTTTCTCAAAGCTGGCTACCTCAATATCTTCTGTATGTCCATTTCTCAATTCTCCTTCTCAGTTCTACTGCTCTCACTTCTGCTTCTCTCACATTTTGGATTCTCTTTATATACAGCCCTACCCATCATCTGATTGCCTAGATTTCTGTGCAAATACAATTGTCTGTGTTATTAGCAACTCTCATTAGGGCCCTGAGGGTTTCACACCTCTAGTGACCTAAATAGCAAAATCTTGTGAGCCTGGGGCCTCCCATCTAGTAAGATGTTATAATAAAAAGGCCCTGTTGAATAGGTGGGGAAGATCTTTAATTGCAATAGTATTACATGAAGTTACTGATTGTTTCTATGATTTTTTTGTTTAATCCACTCATTTCTTAGGATTAGATTGTTTAGTTTCCAATTAGTTTTTAGTTTATCTTTCTATGGCCCTTACAAATGATTTTTATTGCATCATGATATGAAAAGATCACATTGACAATTTCTGCCTTTCTGCACTGGATTATGAGGTTTTTAGGGCCTAGTACATGGTCAATTTTTATGTATGTACCACTGAGAAAAAAGGTTTATTCTTTTTTATCCCCATTCAGTTTTCTACAGAGGTCTATTATTTCTACCTTTTATATAATTCTATTCACCTCCTTAACTTCTTGTTTGTTTTGAGGTTGGACTTATCAAGTTCAGAGATGGGAAGGTTAAGGTACCCCACTAGTATGGTTTTGCTCTCTGTTTCATCCTGTAACTTCATTAATTTCTCCTCTAAGAATTTGAATGCTATACCACTTGGTGCATACATGTTAAGTAATGATATTGCTTCATTTTCTATGGTGACTTTTAGAAAACAGTTTCCTTCCTTATCTCTTTTAATTAGATTTGTCTTTGCTTTTGCTTTGTCAGAGATTAGAATTGCTACCCCTGTTTTTTTTTACTTCACCTGAAGCGTAATATATTCTACCTTTTACCCTTACCCTGTGTGTATCATCATGTTTCAAATGTGTTTCTTGTAAACAACATAAAAACCATAGAACTATGGTTTTTAATCCATTCTGCTATCTGTCTCCATTTTATGGGAGAGTTCATCCCATTTGCATTCACAGTTATGATTACTATCTGCATCTTTTTCTCCATCTTATTTCCCTCCCTGTTTATACTTTTATTTCTCCGTTCTCTCTTTCACTCCTCAAAAGTTTTGCTTTTGTCAACTATCTCGATCAATTTTCCCTCCCTATCACGCCCCCTCCCTTATCTTACCCCTTTTCCCTTACTACTTCTTTCCTCCCTTGTAACTATGCCTCTTCTTTTCTTTCCCTTTTCTCCTCTTAATGCCTGTAGGACAAGTTTGATTTCTGTACTTATCAGAGCATGTTATTCCCTCCTTGAACCAAATCCTACGAGAGTAAAGCTCAAACACTACTCTTCTCCCTCCTTTCTTTCCCTCAACTATTATATGTTTTATACCTCTTTGTGTGATGTAATTTATCATTTTATATGTTCTCCTTACCTCTTCTCCCAGAACAATCTCTTTGCACCCCTTAATTATGTTGTTTTAATCATTGCATCAGTTAATTTATACTCATAGCTCCTGTCTATGATATCCTTTTTCATTGTTGTAATAACTATGCCATTATCAAGATTGACACACACACATATGTATGTATATATATATATGCATGTGTTTATATATAATATATAATATATATTGTATATATACATATATATGCATATATGTATACATATAAAACACATATGTAAAACTATATAATCCTACCTAAGGATGTAAACAATTTGCCCTTATTGAATAACAAGATTTCTTTTTCTCTCCCATTTACCTTTTTATTTCTCCTTTACTTTTGTATTTGAAG
The DNA here is from genome assembly GCA_028646595.1 of Phalanger gymnotis. NCBI lineage: Eukaryota > Metazoa > Chordata > Mammalia > Diprotodontia > Phalangeridae > Phalanger > Phalanger gymnotis. The sequence goes on along the minus strand of CM053623.1, from coordinate 259,196,270 downwards.
ATCAAATTTTCCATTGGGCTCTGGCCTTTTCATCAGGAAGGTCTAGAATTCCCTTATTTAATTGAATATCCATCTCTTTTGCCTGAAAAATTTTGCTCCATTTTGCTGGGTAGTTGATCCTTGGTTTTAGTCTAAACTCCTTTGCCTTTCAGAATATCATATTCCAACCCCCCTGGTCTTTTAACGTAGAAGCTGCAAGGTCCTACTATTGTTCCATGATATTTGAATTGTTTCTTTCCAGATCCTTCCACTATTTTCTCTTTGATTTAATAATTCTGGAAATTGGCCACAACATTCCTTGGAGTTTCAATTTGGGATCTCTTTCAGGGGAGGATGGGTTGATTATTTAGATGACTACTTTATCCTCTGGTCCTGGGACCTTGGGGCATTTTCCCTTGATGATTTTTTTGGGAGATACTGTCCAGGCTCTTTTTTTTTCATCACGGAGTTCTGGAAGACCAATACGTCTTAGGTTATCTCTCCTGGATCTATTTTCCCGGTCAGTTGTTTTTCTGATTTTTTTTTTTTACATTTTCTTCTACTTTTTTGTTCTTTAAATTCTGTTTCACTGATTCTTGATGTCTCATAGAGTCATTAGCTTCTCCTTGCCCAATTCTAGTTTTTAACAAATTGTCTTCTTCATTTAGCTTCTGTATGTCCTTTTCATTTGGCTAATTTTACTTTTCAGGGAGTCGTTTTCTCCAATTAGATTCTGTACCCCCTTAACTATTTTGCCAATTTTACTTTTTGAAGATTTGTTCTCATCAGTGATTTGTTTTCCATTTTTTCTCTTACTCTCTTATTTGTTGTTGTTGTTGTTGTTTTAAATCCTCCTTGAGGTCTTCCAAGAATGCTTTTTGGGCTCGAAGCCATTTCATATGCCCTTTTGAGGTTTCTTTTGTGGGTATAGCGTCAATGTTGTCCACTTCTGCGCTAGTATTTTGATCTCCCTGTCTCCATAGTAAGAATCAATGGTCTTTTTTTTTTTTTTTTGGATTGCTTCTTCATGGGGTTGTCTTTTTCCTGGCTCTTAAAGCAGATCTCTGCTTCTGAGGCCAAGGGGGCTCTATCCCAAGCTTCTTGTGCTGGTAACTGGGGGCCTGGTTACTGGCTTTTTGTGCTGTGGCCTCTGCTTTTGTCAGCTAGAGGGTATAAAATGATACTGCTCACCTGATGCTGAGCTGAAGGTGGCTGGTATGTGCCAAGGATCAAGGTCCAGTGAAGCCCTGAGTTTCCCCCCAGGGTCACAACATGGGTGGTGGGGGAGTGGGTGGTCTGACTGAAATCTCCTATTCCCCTAAAGCTGCACTACAGCATGGGTGGTCTCAGCCATTGTTTGCACTGGTGTCTGCTACTTTCCTTGGCAGTGCAAAGACATGTGTGGGGTCCTGGTTTTGGCACTTGTGGGCCCCACCTGCCTGGCGCTCAGGAACTCCTGCTGTTTTGCTGAGGTGAACAGCCTGCTAGGATGCTTCCCTTCCTTCACTGGTCTTCTTCTGCCACAACAGGAGGGGCCAGTCTCCCCAGCCTCCTGAGCTAAAAGATTGCTGAACTCCCACTTCTGGCTTCTCTGTTCCAGAGTTTTTCTGGGGCAGAATTCTCTGGGCCATTTAAAGTAAGGGAAGAATGAGAGCCCCTACATTTTACTTGGTCATCATGGCTCCCAGAAGTTCAACAATGAGTTTCAAACCTTTTGATTATTGACTGAAAACCTCAAGAGTAGCTGTTGCCATGGCTGCAGGCTTTGTGCTTCTGTCTCCAGTTGCTTCAACAGACTCTTGTCCTGGGCTGAGAGGCCTGTGGATTGCCAATGCAGCTAGGAATTTGGCCCTGGGCCTGCTCCTGCTCTAGCTCTGGTATGGTTTAATTCCCCATGCTCAGTGCTTTCCCAACCTCATCTGCTGACTGGGTACCCTTCCCCTTCCCACTCTGGTGTTGTCAGTGCAGTTTCATGTGCCCAGTGCTCTCCTGGCCGACAGATCCATCCAGTAGACGCTGGGGACTCTCCTGGCCTTGAAATCTGTCACACTTAGTCCCTTAGAGGCTTCTACCTCTCTCACATCTTCTCAGGTTCATTTTTTTTAAAGGTGTTTGGCATAATTTGTAAGAGAACTCTGTTAAGTCCCTGTTTTCACTCTGCCATCTTAGCTCCACTTTCCCAAACAATTGAACTCAAAATTTTAAAGAATTAATGTTAATTTAAAGAATTAATTATTTTTACCTGAAATTTGAAAAAAAATATCAAAAAATAAACAATAAAAAAGGGACAAGGCAAAGTGAAAATTAATGCAACTAATATGATCAAATGATAAAAATAATAGAGAATGAGCATAAAGTTTAAAAAAAATTCTGCTTTGGAAATATCAGAACCAAGGAAAAAGACCATAAATTGGAATGTCAAATTTCTTTTAGAAGCCTTCAGGGTAGAAGTCAAATATAAATCAGAAAAGTATATAAATCATAAAGGGTATTTCAAAGGTGAGAATGAATTTGTTTAGATAATTTGTGAATTCCAATGCTATAGACTATTAGCTTCAATAATTGCAATTATAGTTAATATTTGAGGTATCTTTCTTTTCCTGATCTTCTCATGTGATGATAATTGTGTCCTTTGTATAATTATTATGATTTGCTTTCTTTTTTTTTTTATTTTTAGCTTACAACACTTGGTTCTATGTAATTTTGAGTTCCAGATTTTCTCCCCTCCCTCCCCCCCTCCCCAAGATGGCATGGAATCCCATATAACTTCCACATATAACTTTGCATTGAATTAATTTACACACTACTCAAGTTATGGAGAAGAATTGTGACCAATGAAATGAATCATGAGAAAGAAGGAACAGGACCAAATGAAAAACCAACCCAAAAAGAAAAACAAAAGAGAGAAAAAGGAAAAAAAAAGGAGGTGGGGGAAGGCTAGCAGGAAGTGTGCCTCAATCTGCATTCATACTTCATATTTCTTTCTCTGGATGTAGATAGCATTCTCCATTGTGAGTCCTTTGGAGTTGTCTTTGTACCTTGTGTTGCTGAGAAGAGCAAAGTCTGTCGGGGTTGGTCCTCACAGAAGATTTACTTTCATAATTGTTGAAACTGTGATTCTTAAGAAGATAAGGACTATGTGTTATTTGATTTTTTATTTTTTCCAACAGTAATTAAAGATTTAAATTTGGTTGATTCTTAATCAATACTTTTGAATTTATTAGACATGTAAAACAGTTAAGCTTAGGATATATATAAAAGCAAGCAGAGATGCTAAGTTCATAAAATTTTAAGATCACTCAAAATTTTGATGTACTATATATTATAGAAAAAGTGCCAAGCTAAAATGATAGAGAGTCTTTCCTTTCCTTGGAGATCTTCTTACTAACAAAACCAGGTAGACAGAAGGCCAGGCATAGATTCAGGAAGACTCGAGTTCAAACTGGGCCTCAGATACTTACTATCTTTTTAACTTTAGGCAATTCATTAAATGTCTGTTTGCTATAGTTTCTTCACCTACAAAATGGGGATAATAGTAATAACATTTACTTCCCAGGATTATTGTGAGGATCAAATTAGATAATAATTGGAAAGCACTTAGCACATGCATGGCCCATAGTAAGAGCTATATAAACGTTGTCATTGTTCTTTTTCTTGTTGTTATCCCTATTCCCTATGAAATTAAAATTATGGCAAATAACATCAGTGATGCAATGAGGATCCTCAAACTTCTTTACAGTCTAGAACGGTGGAACAGAACTAATAAGATGGAACTGAATAGGGGATAAATGAGGAATTTTAGAAAACTTTTCATTTGAAAGTGATTTAGGATTTTTAATGAATTTCATGCTCTGCATAAGGCATCCATGTAGCATGGGAGACAAAATAAACTAATACAATCTTAGACTTCTTGAGTACTCATAGTCACAGATCACAGTGGTCTTGCTATATTCTCCCATAATCAGACTCCATATGAGGTAATACATCTAGATCTAGGGGCTCTATTAGATTTTTCATTTGACAAGATACTAGCCAAAGAGTCAGGGAGACTTGAACTCACATGTGGTCTCAGCTACTTACTACCTGTGTGACCCTAGGCAAATCACTTACTCTCTGTTTGCCTCAGTTTCATTATCTATAAAATGTTGATAATAAAAGCACCTACCACATCACTCCTGGAATTGGGGCAAGAAATAATAATTGTCAAATGATTAGCATAATAGCTATCATCTAGTAAACATTGCAAAATTGTTAGCTAGTAGTAGTAGTAACAGAGCAGCAGCAGCAGCAACAGCAGTAGTAATAGTAGTAGTAGTAACAGAAGAAGTCTTTCAGGGAGACAAAGGTATTGCAACTTGATGTTCAGTCTTTTCCATCATGTCCAACTCTTAATGACCCCATTTCAGGTTTTCTTGGCAAGGATACTGAAGTGGCTTGCCTTTCATCTCTAGTTCTATTTACATATGAGGAAACTGAGGCAAACTGTGTTATTTGACTTGCCCGAGGTCATACAGCTAGTAAGTGTCTGAAGCCAGATTTGAATTCAGGAAGATAAGTCTTTCTGACCCTAGGCCTATACTCTATCCACTGTGTCACCTGGCTCCTCCAAAGAACTATAAAAATACTCTATTAAGTGGATTAATTAAAGGAACTAAGAATGTTCAGCCTGAATAAGTAAACCCTTAGAGAGGATATGAGGCTATATTGAAGAATTTGAAGAACTGGTATATAAAAGAAGACTAATACTTACTTTTAGCAATAACAAAAGTTAGGAGTAATTTAGTGGAATTTCTGATAGGTAGATTATGGTTCAACTTAAAGAAAAACACAAACACAAATACAAAGCAAGTAAACAAGCAAAAACCCCATTCTAAACCATTAGAACTATCAAAACCTAGAATAGCCTACCTCTAGAAGTAGTGAATTTTCCACCACTGGAGAGTTTTAAGCCCAAACTTAATAATACTTTGACAGTGATGTTGCTAAAGGGATTTTAGTCAAAGTATATGTTGGATTAGTTTTGTGATGTCGCTTCCAATTCTGCTGAAGTGTGTGTGTGTGTGTGTGTGTGTGTGTGTGTGTGTGTGTGTATTTTGTCTTTGTATGATCGTATTATTTATACAATGAGAAACTTATGGAAATATAAAGAAAATGATGAAATATTTCAGATAAATATGAGAACAATAATTCCATATCTAAGAGGAGGAAATGACAAATGCTTCAGAATCACCTTATGATTTGATTTTGAGACTGTTAAGGGTAATGATGAGACAAAGGATGGTGTAATCGGAATCAGGATGAGTTTAAGTTTCACCATCAATGTTAGCAATGTGACTAAATGTAAATGATTTCAATGAGATTCCTTTCCATCATCTGTGAGATGGATGTAATGTGTAAGATGGTCACTGTTTTGCATAAATTAAAACATATATGCAAAGTATTTCATAAAATTTATCCTAGTATATACATGCCAGGTCTTTTAAAAATTGATTTTATTTTGTTGATATATTTTGTATTATATCATTGACTCACTTATATATCTAGATATTTCCTACATGCTTCCTAGAGATCCATCTTTTATACAAAAAAAAATGCAGGAAAACTAACCTACATATCCAGATAATTTGACATTCATAAACAATTATTCACACACAAGTATCCCACCACTGAAAAGAAGTTATAGGAGATATCTTACATTACTTCCTATTTGGGGTAAGTTTTGGTAGTTACAATTTTATAGCCTTCAGTTTCCATTCTTTTGTTGTTGTTGTTGTTTGAGTTACATTGTGGTAAGCATTCCAGATGTTCATTGCCCACTTCACTTTACTGTAACAACAAATTTGGCTAGCAGCAGCTGTTGAGGTGTAAGACCCAACAGGACTAGCAACAAGAACTGCCAACATAGGTTCTTTGATCTGCTTTTCTAAGGCAGCATCTTTAAGTGTTTAACAATCTCACTTTAATCACACAGACATGGAAAAGCCAGAACCCTGAACTTGAGCAAATACAAGCAAATTACAAACAGAGACACTATAAACAGACAAATCACAATTCATAGTCACCAGAGAAGAACCAAAGGATCTAGGTTAGCAAAGCTGGGAGGCAGTTACAATGGCTTGTCCAGGATCTCAATACTCCTTCCATCAGTAATCCCCAAAAGTCAAATACCAATCTCAAATCTTATATACCCATCTCTGGGCCCTGGGGCACTTGACTACCACGGTGTTGAGAAACACTCAAACAAAGAAGAGTGAAAAGTCCCATTTTGCTGGCCATTACATTTGAAAGGCAAGACTCATCAAAGGTACTTAATTACCAAAGGAGAAGAAAAAAATTTCCTGCCTTGATTACCACTACATTGTCTTACTGCTGAGAAATACTCCAAGACAAAAGATGCTATTTTACCTGCCCCATTCAACAAAGGCCACAATCATAAAAGGCACTTAAAAAAGAACATCAAAAAGACCCGCCCTGATTACTACTACACTTACTTTCCTTTGAATCAGATTATATATGTTTTTCCATACTTCTATGTATTTATTTCTTCTTATTGGTCAGTAGTTTTTCCTTCCATGTACCACAACTTGTTTATTCATTCCCCAGTTGAGTGTTTATTTTGTCTCTAATTCTTTCTTAGCACAAAAAAAAATGTTGCTATAAATATTTTGGTGAATATTGTCCTTGCAAATAACATATGCCTGAAATATTTGTCACATGTCATGTCTGCATCATCCACTGATCCACCCCTTCCTTCATTAATTCAATAAATATGTATTAATGACTACATGCAGAGCCCTGTGCTTTGAAGGTAATGATAACATACTTCAAAATCTTCATAAATAGATGAAATAAATATATTTATGTATTATATGTAATATATTACACATAAAATCTATATAAAATATAATACATATGAATATGATATGTAAAAAATAAGTTAAAATTATTTATAATTTGTCTTAAGTTTTTGTGATTTTCTTTTACTATGTCAATGATGAAGAATGAAATTTTTTGGCACTGGATTTTTTTTTGCAATAATTTTTTTTGCTTTGTTTTTGTGGACAATAAACTTTAGCTTACGTTGCTATATTAAAATCATTGAATCAACTTGGTGTTCAGTCTTTTCCATCATGTCCAACTCTTAATGACCCCATTTATGGCCACCCGTTTAAATAAAAAGGCACACGCTATTTCATGGACCCTAGAAAAAATGATTTCCTTTCATTTTAATCCAGTAGTTCAAATAGTTACTGCATTGGCTGAATCAGTTTCCATTTCCTTTCCAAGTGGAAATAGTCTTTAGTTAGAGAAAGTACTTTGGTTAAAAGAACAATCAGTTATAATAAAACAAAAGATGAAGCTAACTTTACACATTTGAATCCCCTCCTTATTCTCTAAACAGAAATGACATCTCATTTTTCAGTAAGTCCCAGAACAGCTGGCATATAGGGCTTTGTCAGAGCACATGAATCAATAGACTAAACAAGTTACATAGTAGCAGTTTATGCATCAAAAGCAGTTGTCTATTTTTATGAAGAGCATCATGGAAATCAATAGATCCACAAATCCAAAGCTGTTCCCCAAACCACTTTTCATGTTACAGATTCAAAGTGCTGTAAACAAATTAATAAATTTCTCTGGACTTTGTTATGTGTTCTCATGAATTATAATTAATTATAATTAATTCTTATTTCTGGAAAATCTAGGCATACATGATAACTTATTTGACATTTATCTATCTATCTATCTATCTATCTATCTATCTATCTATCTGTCTGTCTGTCTGTCTGTCTGTCTGTCTGTCTATCTATCTGCCTGTCTGTCTGTCTATCTGTCTATCTCTCTATCTAATCTATCCATCCATCCATCCATCTATCTATCCATGGATTTATCTATACACACATATATGTATGAATGTACATAGCAAATATAACATAAAGAATAGGTTATTCAAGCTCCTACTTCCCTAAGCACTTCTAGTTTTGATGTATAAACATATAAGAATTCATGTGTATACATTTAGTATGTAATTTTCTCCTGTCATTGAAACTCAGGACAAGTAGTTTTCTTATACAGACTGCAGTGATGAGTCTTATAATGTCAGTGAAGCACAAACCATGCAGATGCCGTTAGAAGACATCCAATTTAAGTTGAGCTAATAAAGCAGCAATTCGATAACTTACATCTGCATAAGCTAAAGTAGACAAGAATAGTTAATTACAAAATGTCTTGCTCTCATTCTATGTTGAGAAAATTACCCTATATCCTTGGTAGTGATATGTATGTGTCTGTGTGTCTCTGCGCGCTTATGTGCACATGCTACTATTTAAGAATGGAAAACATACTTGGTAAATAAAGTTTGCTTGGGTTAAAAAAGATCCAAGAATGTAAATGTGCTAAGGGAGATTCAAAATATTAATTTCATTCATTTTCTCTCTGAAGTTTGAGATCAATAAGTTGATGTTAGATGAGATTTTAATCGAGTTTGTTTCTAAAATTTGAAGTGTCCTGGGTGGTTTTGCATAGTCTTGGCTTTTAGTGAAATGCATATCAGGGAAGTAAGTGTCCCAGGCAGGGCATATAATGAATGCCCTTAGAGGAGTTTGGTGCTCAAATGGGCCAAGATTCATCTCAGGTATCCGCTTTTCTTCTGAGAACAGAGCAACCATGGAGCCAAAATGGATATTAGAGATGGCAAACTGCCCCTCCCCCCCAATTTTTTTTTACCTCTGGGTCCTTCTAACATCATGTGCCTGTTCTGCCCATCCCGTTAAGCATTGCTTCTCCTCTCCCTGTGTTGTATGAGTTATTTCATGGTTACTATGTTAAGAAAATGCATCTTATCAGAATTAATGTTTTGCCATAGAGAACTGTACACAGAAAAGTATATTTTCAGCTATCTCTATAGAAACATAACAATTTGGGGTAGTCACAGAAACCTGAGCCACTATTTCTCCTAAGTCCCATAAGTTGGACTTCATAGACATTTTCTAGGAGCATTACCCACAAAAGTTGAGGATTCACAGTATAGGGTGGAGCTAAAAAATACTTAAATTGTTTGGTCCTTCAGTCATATTTTCCCATTCTAAAGTACTTATCTTTACACAGATGAGAACTCCTCAGTCCATTCATAACATATATTCTGATGCCCATAGTAAAAGCACAGAAAGAAAAAAAAATAGCTTTTGGTTCCCTTCTTTCCTTAAAAAATAATAATAAAAAAGAATAAACTTCTTCCACTATATACAATCAATATAAACGGAATTGAATTTGCATCCTTGCACAGTACTTTGCAAAGTACATTTGACTTGTTCATGTACAGTAATTTTGCAGGGTATGGAACACTTTATTCTTATTTCAAAAGGGAATGGTATGGCATGTATTTAGCTTGACATACACATATTTCAGGAATGAATCAGCTCTACTGTCTTCATATTTCTTTGACCTGAGTACAACCATGTTCAAAAAATGTGAGTGATATTTAGTTAATGGGGCAGCTAGGTGGCACAGTGGCTAGAGTGCTGTTCCTGGAGTTAGGAAGACTCATCTTCCTGAATTCAAATGTGCCCTCAGACACTTCCAAGCTCTGTGACCTGGGGCAAGTCATGTAACCACAATTACCTCAGGTTCCCATCCGTAAAATGGGCTGGAGAAGGAAATTACAAAAAGGTTCAATATCTTTGCCAAGAAAACACCAAATGGGCTCACAAAGAGTCAGATACAACTAAATGACTCAACAACAAAAATGTATCAGCATAACTTCTATCCATTGGTTAGTAGGATCTGGACTTTGTAAGGACATTGAATATCATTTGGTCCATGTATATCCTCTCATTTTACAGGTGAGGAAATTGAAACCTTGAGTATGTGTGTATGCACACACACACACACAGAGACATATATATATATATATATGTATGTATTTGTACATATTTGTATGTGTGTTTCTATGTATGTATTGTTGAAAGTCACTCAGCAAAGGAGTAGACTAGATATTTGGCCTTAGGTTTTCTCTTTCTAGTTTCCTAACTTCAAGAAATTGCAATTTTACCAAATCTTCAATTCTTTTTGAAGAATATTGTGGTCTTGCCATTCCCCTAGCCCCTATAAGCGTATACTTGATTTTTAGAACCTAATTGTATGAGTTCACATTTATCACTAATGCATTTTATCTTATTATATATTTAAAGTTCCAAGAATTTCACCTTGTGATCTCATTTACAAATGTTATCATGTGGAATTGTCAATTTTGCAGACTCTCATTGTATATTTTTAATATTTCATGTCAGCTTTCAAATTACATTTTATTATTAGCTGACTAGTTAAACCTCATAGAATTGGAGGGACTTTTTGGCAAGAGTTCATGTTTCAGGGAAATTAAATTATTGCAGATTTAATTTATATATGGGACATGAAACATTAAAACAAATTAATCCCTATTATTCATATTTTGTCACAAGTTTATGCTATAATATGCATTATCTCTAATGCTTGTAACTTTGATATTGAAGTCTCCCTTCCTTTTTTTTATTCTGGGAAACAAATACATGAAAGTTTATAAAAATATAGAATTTAAAATAAATATAAGAAGGTAAAAGTGACAGTAAGTCATCACCAAATCAGAAAATTGAATTAGATCTTTGTGGTCCCTTCTAGCTCATGAGGTCATATATTTAGATTTTTTTTGGAAAAAAAAAAGAAATTTACACATGTACATATTCATAAGAAAAATATTCATTGTATCCATTCCTATAATATTCTTTGACACATTATTAATCTTATAGATTTATGCCAATGCCTTATTGATTTCATATCTATAAACTTTAACAGAGATGTTTGATGAAATGATTGTTCTCCAGTTACTATCTTTTTAAAGGTATTATTTGTGTTCATAATTTTTCCTCCTGGGTGGAATCAATGCAGTTAACTACTCCTTTGAAGTATTTTCTCTCACCAACTAATTTAACTTGATCACAACAAAGTCCATAAGGATGAATTGATTTCATCTGAATGAGCATACTACTCCTCAGGAGTATTTCACTAAATGTGGCTCATAAAAAGACTGTCTCCAGACTAAAAATAATAATAATAATAATCTTTTTCCTAAGCGTATTTAAAGTATACTAATTATTTTGCAGTAATATTTTAACTTGCACTATTTGGATATTGTTAAATTAAGGAAGAGGCTACCTCGAATTGAATGCTAAAAAAATGCATGCTATAGCATTGATTTCTATGGTATATATCTACTCTCAGTATGTGAATTCTTTTTTTTTTTTTGCAATCAATTTATTAAAAGAGATGATTGGTTAGGCATCTGCTATGGTGACTTCAACTAATATACACCTGGTTCAGTGGTGATAGAAGTGATCTGTTTAAAAATTTCGGAAGAACTGTGCAAATCAATAAGGCGTTTGTGGATTCTCAACTGGAATCGATCCCAAATCTTTAAACCTTCACGGCAAGGAGTTTTTCTAGTTATGATCTGAAGTGTCTTAGTGGGCATTCGAACAGGTCCCTTCGATTTCAAGTTCTTTTCTTTGGATCCTCTAACTAGGTCAGCACAGACTTTCTCGAGTGATTTTACATTGAGACTGGTGAGGGTGGTCCGGATCCGGTGAATGGCCAGTTCGGGCTCCACAAGGGTCTTGCAGCTGTCTTTGAATGTCATGGCAGTGGAGCGGCTTCCCGACTGACTTATTCGTCGGTGAGAGCAGACAACTGTGAGTCAGGAGGAGCAGAGGCAGGGACTGCGGGCGATGCCTTCATCAAAGAGATCTTTTTTTTTTCTTTTTGAAAAGAAAAGAAAGCGTCATTTAGTAAATCATTATTTCTTTATTTGAGTTGTGATGTTATAGAAGTTTTGAAATGTAGCTTTGTTCCTTGGATAAACAGTTTGAATGAAGATATCTGATCTAATATAAATGTCTTAAATGAAACAAAATAAAATAACAACGGAAAGAAAATTTTGGTAATAAAAGAAAACATCTATAACACAATTTTTGGTAGAATGTAATTTTAGAACATGTCCATAAAATTATAGGATGGGAAGACATTTCAGGACACTTGGTTTTCAATCCTTCTTCAAGCTGTCCTAGACAGGTGAAAATTTAAACCCATTTTTAAAACTTCCAGGAAAGGAAACTCAACAACTACCTAGAGTGAATCATGTCAATATTTAGGAACTCAATGTAAACATTTTTTAAATTTTTTTTTAGATTTTGCATCTTGTTTTTATTACTAAAGGTATCTGTTAACATATATAATTCTGCTGCAGAATTTATTTCTACATCAAAAAAAAATGCCACAATATAAAGAAAAACAATTTCCCTGTAGTTTTTTTTTCATTTTTTTTTTAGTTTTTAGTTTTAGTTTACAGCACTGAATTCTACATAATTTTGAGTTCCAGGTTTTCTTCCCCCCACACACACCTCCCTCCCCAAGACAGCATGGAATCTGATAATATCTTATATGTATAACCCACTCAAGTTGTAAAGTTGTAAAGTTGTAAACTCAACTTGTCAAGTAGTAAAGAATTATGACCAATGGAATGAATCATGAGCAAGAGGAAACAGAACCAAAAAAAAAAACCCAAAAAACAAAAACAAAAGAGAAAAAAAAGGGAAAAAAAGAGGCAAGCATAAAGTGTACCTCAATTTGCATTCAGACTCCATAGTTCTTTCTCTTGATGTAGATAGCATTCTCCATCGTGAGTCCTTTGGAATTGTCTTTCCATCTTGTGTTTCTGAGAAGAGTGAAATCTAACAGGGTTAGTCATGACAGAATCCATATATCTGTGGTTGTGTATAATGTTCCCCTGGCTCTGCTCTGCTCACTCAGCATTACATCGAGTAGGTTTTTCCAGGTTGTTATGAAGTCTGTATCATCCCCATTTCTTACAGCACAATAGTATTCCATTACCTTCATATAACACAACTCATTCAGCCATTCCCAAATTGATGGGCATCACCTTTATTTCCAATTCTTTGCTACTACAAAAAGAGTCACTATGAATATTTTTGTACATATGGGTCCTTTTCTCACTTGTGTGATCTCTTTAGGATATAACACTAGAAGTGGTATTGCTGGGTCAAAGGATATGAACATATTTACAGCCCTTTGGGCATAGCTCCAAATTGCTCTCCAGAATGACTGGATCAGTTCACAACTCCACCAGCAATGTAACGATGTTCCAATTTTCCCACATCCTCTCCAGCATTTATGATTTTCCTGTTTTGTCATTTTAGCCAATCTGACAGGAGAGATGTGGTACCTAAGAGTTGTTTTGATTTGCATTTCTCTAATCATTAGTGATTTAGAGCATTTTTTTTCATATGCCTATAGATAACTTTAATTTCTTCCTCTGAGAACCATCTGTTCATATCCTTTGACCGCTTCTCAATTGGGGAATGACTTGTATTCCTATAAATCTGGCTCAGTTCCCTGTATATTTTAGAGATGAGGCCTTTATCAGAGACACTGGTTGTAAAGATTCTTTCCCAGTTTCTGATTCCCTCCTAATCTTTGTTGCATTTGCTTTTTTTTTGTACAAAAACATTTTGATTTAACATAATCAAATTATCCATTTTGCATTTTGTAATGCTCTCTATCTCTTGTTGGGTCATGAATTCTTTTCTTTTCCATAAATCTGATAGGCAAACTATTCCTTGCTCTCCCAAATTGCTAATAGTTTCAGCCTTTATTCCTAAATCATGAACCCATTTTGACTTTATTTTGGTATATGGTGTAAGATATTGGTCTATGCCCACTTTCTGCCCTGCCATTTTCCAATTTTCCCAGCAGTTTTTGTGAAATAGTGAATTCTTAGTCCAGAAACTGGCCTCTTTGGGTTTGTCAAAGAGTAGATTGCTATAGTTGCTGACTTCTCCATCTTGTGTACCTATCCTATTCCACTGATCCATGACTGTTTCTTAGCCAGTACCAGGCAGTTTTGATGATCGCTGCTTTATAGTACAGTTTAATATCTCGTATAACTAGGCCACCTTCCCTAGCACTTCTTTTCATTAATACCCTAGATATTCTAGACCTCTTGTTCTTCCAGATGAACTTTCTTATTATTTTATCCAGCTCTGTAAAATAATTTTTCTGGTAGTTCAATTGGTATGGCACTGAATAGACATATTAATTTAGGTAAAATTATCATTTTTATTATATTAGCTCAGCCTAACCTTGAGCAACTGACATTTTTCCATTTATTTAAGTCCGATTTTATTCATGTGAAAAGTGTTTCATAATTATGTTCATATAGACCCTAGTTTTGTCTTGGCAGATAGACTCCCAAATATTTTATAGTGTCTACAGTAACTTTGAATGGAATTTCTCTTTCTATGTCTTGTTGTTGGGCTTTGTTAGTAATGTATAGGAATGCCAAAATTTATGCGGGTTTATTTTATATCCGGCAAATTTGCTAAAGTTGTTTATTATTTCAGGTGGTATTTTACTTGATCCTCTAGGATTCTCTAAGAGAATCTTCATATCATCTGCAAAAAGTGATAATTTAGTTTCTTCTTTGCCTATTCCAATTCCTTCAATTTCTTTTTCTTCTCTTATTGCTACAGCTAACGTTTCTAGTACCAAATTGAATAGTAGAAGTGATAATGGACATCCTTGTTTCACTCCTGATCTTATTGGGAGTGCATCTAGCTTATCCCCATTACAAATAATGCTTGTTGATGGTTTTAAGTAGATGCTATTTATAATGTTAAAGAAGACTCCATTTGTTTCTATGCTTTCTAGTGTTTTTGATAGGAATGGGTGTTATATTTTGTCAAAGACTTTTTCTGCATCTATTGAGATGATCATATGGTTTCTGCTAGTTTTGTTGTTAATATGGTCAATTATGCTGATAGTTTTCCTTATACTGAACCAGCCTTGCATTCCTGGAATAAATCCTACGTGGTCATAGTGTATTATTCTTGTGATAAGTTGCTGAAATCTTTGTGCTAACATTTTATTTAAAATTTTGCATCAATATTCATTAGGAAAATTGGTCTATAATTTTCTTTCTCTGTTTTGAATAAACCTGGTTTAGGTATTAGTACCATATTTGTATCATAAAAAGAATTTGATAAGACTCCTTCTTTACCTATTTTTCCAAATAGTCTATAAAGTATAGGAATTATTTGTTCCTTAAATGTTTGATAAAATTTACATGTAAAGTCATCTGGCCCTGGAGATTTTTTCCTAGGAAGTTCATTGATGGTTTGCTCAATTTCTTTTTCTGAGATGGGGTTACTTAGAAATTTTACTTCCTCTTCTGTTAACCTGGGCAGTGTATGTTTTTGTAGATATTCATCCATATCCCTAAGGCTGTCAAATTTATGGGCATACAACTGGGCAAAATAATTACTAATTATTGTTTTGATTTCCTCTTCATTAGAGGTGAATTCACCCTTTTCATTTTTGATGCTGGTAAATCGATTTTATTCTTTCTTTTTTTAAATCAAATTGACCAAAGGTTTATCCATTTTATTGTTTTTTTTTTCATAAAACGAGCTCTTTGTTTTATTTATTAATTCAATAGTTTTCTTGGTTTCAATTTTATTAATCTCTCCTTTGATTTTCAGTATTTCTAATTTAGTTTTTATGTGTCAAAATTATTATTACTACAGTTTATACCTTTTTGCCATAAATCTTCTGCCATGTGTCTGGTTTTTCATCATCTTTTTCCATTTATTTCTGAAAATATATGCTAAGTGTGAAGATCTTTCATATAAGATGGATATCATGTGTAGCAAACATGATGGTCTCAGGTGTTTTAGAAGTCAAAGTAATTGTCGAAGTCGTAGTAATAAAAATAATATTAATAGAAATATATGTGGAGATACACATGAGTATATATGTGTGTGTGTATTCCTTTAAGTACATTTGCATCCACACATACATGTGTTCTCATTTGCATGTGTAGATATATATATGCATATGTGCATATATTAACTATACATGTGTGTCTATGTGTGTGTGCGTGTGTGTGTGTGTGTGTGTGTGTATATATATATATATATATTGTATATGTGTGAGTGTGTATAATTGTTCAGTACTTTCACTCATATCTGACACTTTGTGATCCCATGTGGAGTTTTCTTGGCAAAAATAGTAGAGCGTTGTGCCATTTTCTGTTTCAGCTTATTTTATAGATGAGGCAAACAGGGTTAAATGATTTGACCAGAGTCACATAGTCACATAGCTAGTATCTCAGGCCATATTTGAACAGGATAAGAGGAGTCCTCCTGACTTCAGAGCTGGCACTCTATCCATTCTACCACCTGGTTCTCTCCTTCTCTTTCTCAATATATATATATATGTATATATATATATGTGTGTGTGTGTATATATATATATATATATATATATACACACACACATATATATATAATGTATATGTATGTATGTGTATACGTATGTATGTGTATATGTATGTATATATGTTTCTATATGTATGTATGTATATATATGAAATATATACACACATACATATATGTATACACATGTATACATATAGATCTACATGCAGATGTATATATGTATGTGTATATCTATACATTATTCATGCATGTATGTGTGTATATATTTCTATATGTTTTTTACATGTGTGCATAAACACATATATTTATTTACACACACAATCATAGCCTTGCTTATGAAATCTGGGAATGTGTAAGTGTATTATTAGAAATTTTTTTCCCCATGGATAACTAGAAAAAGTTGAAAGCCAAGAAGATTTGGTCCTCAGTCAAAAGCAACAGTGGTACAACAATGCTTAAGACTAAAGTGATGGAAAACTTCAACAACTTTAGTGACAAATTCTCTAAACCTTATCTTGATTGGACTTTTATTTCCATGCTTTCTATTTCATTCATAGGTCTAGGTCAGCTATTCTTAATGAGGATCAATAGCTAGCTAGAAAGATAGATAGATAGATAGATAGATAGATAGATAGATAGATAGATATGTATATGTAGATATATAGTGTGTGTATTTATGTATATAAACACATTTAACTATATTTCAATATAATTGAATATTCTATTTTATTTTAAACATTTTAGAAAAAAATTCTGAAAAGGAATCCATAGTCTTCATTAGATTGCCAACAGAGTTCATGACACAAAAACATTATGAACTTTTGAACTAGGGAATGATGAAAGAAAGCAAGGAAGGAAGGAACGAAGGAACGAAGGAAGGAAGGAAGAAAAGCCTCAGTAGACTTGTCAAGTTTGATGGCCACTAGGAATTTTTTTTGTTTCTTGTTTTATATTAGACAAAAGCAAAGTTACAATATCCAAAGGAGATAACAGGGATCAAAGCAGAGATATTTATTACTTTTAACTGTTAGATACAGAGGACCATGTCAATCACAACAAAATGTGACGATTCTTCAAAGAGCTCAAAGTACCAGACTGTCTTACTTGTCTCTTGGGGAACCTGTATGTGGGCACAAAAAGCAACAGTTAGAATTGAACATGGAACAATAGCTTAGGTTAAGTTTGGAAAAGAGGTACAATGAAGCTGTATGTCGTCACCTGATTTATATAACTTATATGCAGGGTACAACATGAAAAAGTCTAAGCTTTATGAATTGAAACCCAGAATCAAGGTTGTTGGGAGAAATGTCAGCAATCTCAGATATGCAGATGATTCTGCTCTGATGGCAGAAAGTGAAGAAGAATTAAGAAGACTAGATGAGGATGAAACAGGAGAGTTTAAATGCTGAATTGAAGATTAATTAAAAAATCAAACACACACAAACACACAACCCTAAAATCATGGCAACTAGTCCCATCACTTCCTGGCAAATATAGAGAGAATAAATGGAAGCAGTGTCATGCATTATATGCTTAGGCTCAAAGATCACTGCAGATGGCAGCTACAATCATGAAATTAAAAAGGTGGTTGTTGCTTGGAGGGAAAGTAATGGCAAATATGAGCAGTTTACTACAAAGCAGAAGCATCACTTTGCCAAAAAATGTGAGTATAGTCAAAGCTATTGATATTCCAGTAATAATGTATGGCTGTGAGAGATGAACTATAAGGAAAGCTGAGCACAGTAGAATTAATGCATTAGAGTGGAGAAGACTTTTGATAGTCCTTTGGACAACAAGGAGATCAAATCAGTCAATACTTAAAGAGATTAATTCAGACTATCCTTTGGAAGGTCTAATACTGTAGCTGATGCTTAAATACTTTGACCATATAATAAGAAGACAGGACTCATTATAAAAGGCCCTGATGTTGGGAAAAATTGAAGGCAAAGGGAGAAAAGGATGGCAGAGGATGAGGACAGAGTGGAAGTAATGAACATGAGCTGAGACAGACTTCAGCAGATAGTGAAGGATAAAATGGCCTGGCATTCTATGATCTGAGCCATGAAGAGTTGAACGTGAGAAAGACTGAACAACAACGTGAAGAGGAAGGACAAAACACTTCTCTCTTCCCCTCTGTCTCCTCATCCCTTTGACTAGGAAGAAAGGAAAAGAGAAGCTGCGACGTGGTTCAGGTCAAGATAGGTGCTTTGAAAAAAGTTCCCTTTAGAGAGAAGGAGGAGTAAGAATTCCAGGCTTCTCTGGAAGTTTGATTTCCCCCCCAAAATCCTATCAACTTATAGCAGGCTCTCACTCATTCAATTTACAGCATAGTTTCCCACGTCACCAGGAACATCACACTGACTCCAGTCCATTCTCCCACTAGTTTTGGCTCAGTCAAGATGGATTTTCTACAACCTCCTTCTTCCCCAGTGGTTAATCCCTGAGTATTAAACTCTCACATCTTTGATCACTATACTGACAAGCTGAAAGAAGTCAAATACTTCTACAATATTTAAAGTCTTAGGTTTATTTCTGGAATGGTATCTAGTTTAGACAGTATCAAGCGAATTCCCTAAATTTTAAAATATAATTTTAATTAATTTTGTGTTTTTCTGTCACCATAAATTCTGAATATATACCTCCATAAACGAGTCCTTGTGACAAGGATATAAAATAAGATAGATAAAAAGTCAGTTAAAATCAATAAATCATTTGTCTATGAGAGCCTAATCAATAGTCCACTTCCCTTATTCCCTGACCTCTTCAAATAGGAGGAAGAGGTGCCTTCTTTCAATTCATTTGCTGATATTAGCTTGGTATTATGATTATATAGTATTCAGATTACTTTCATTATTCTTTCTTTTCTTCCATTTATATTCCGAATTCCCTATTTTACACAACAGGAAAGCCCAAAGAGTTTTATGCTTTGCCTATACTTACACAATTAATAAATGTCAGAGCTAATATTAGACTGCGTTCTCCATTAGATTTGCTTTCTTCCTAGTCTTCCTTCTCCTTTCCCCACATCCCTTTCTTTCATTTTTTTCCTCTCATGCTCCCTCAAATACACATACACATATACACTTTCATTCTCTGAATAGATGTTATTTCCATATGTTCTTTCTTCTGGCCCTACTCATTCCTCTCCCATTTATCATCTATATTTTGCTCTCCAGGAATAAAAAGAGGAAGAAGGAAGGAAGGAAGGAAGGAAGGAAGGAAGGAAGGAAGGAAGGAAGGAAGGAAGGAAGGGAGGGAGGAAGGAAAGAAGGGAGGAAGGAAGGAAGGAAGGAAGGAAAGAAGGAAGGAAGGAAGGAAGGAAGGAAGGAAGGAAGGAAGGAAGGAAGGAAGGAAGGAAGGAAGGAAGGAAGGAAGGAAGGAAAAAAATTGAAATCCTTGTTCTTATACTGTTTCAATTTAATAATGAACTCAGATCATTAATTTTTCCATGAGATAATATTGATCTGTTGAGTCAAGTTTCACAATAAACAGAACAATTTCCCCAGTCACACAACACAGCCTTTCACAGCAGGGGCTGTGGTCACTAGGGAGTGTGCTTAATGGTCAATTGATGTAAGATCAGAGACTAATAGAAATGTTTCTGTTGTATGAGGCATTTGATTAGGGAGTCAAAGTTTTCTCTTTCATATCTGCTATGTTGTTTCTAATGGCAGCAGGGTATTCTGGTGGAAGGCACATTAGATTAGGAATAGCAAAACAGGGATTTTATTTGCGGTTGCACTACCAACTGTCTCTGCAAGCATGAAGGAATGATTTCACCTTAGTCTTTCTATTTGAACGATTTGACAAATAATAACTATATTCCATCTCACGAGTATCCCGCTGTAAGAGCAAATGAATTACTAATATACACAACCAGTTGTGAGAGATTGAGGGAGAAAAGGCATAGCTGACATTTATATAATGCTTTAAGGTTTGCAAAGTGCTTTGCAAAAAAAAAATCTCATTGATTTTAATTGAATCATGCTTAAAATATAACAGTGACTATGAAACATGGTTCCTTACATAACAGTAATATGGCAATAATTTCATCTTAAAAACTAAACCTTAAAAAATAAAGATCAGAATGACTCAGTTGATTTAAAACAAAACCTCCTACATGCCAATGTTCTCTGCTGTATTAGAATATAAGCACCTTGAGGGTAGGAGCTCTTTTGTAATTGGTTTCACATCCCTAGCACCCAGATGCATGGCTGCTATATAGGAACCTTTTAATTAAAGCCTTCTTACTTAATAGATAGATTCAATGTTTACACACTGTCTTCACTATTTGATTAATTTGTCACTATAGACAAAAGTTTCTCTACTGGTTTTCAAATACTTGACAGTTAACTAGAGATTACAAGTGGTTTTGCAAAATTCCATTTGAAGTCAGTCATTTAAATTACATCAATTTATTTCTGTGTGACAGGTTGACCTATTAATTTGATTGGGTATTCTGAAAAGAATGGATTTTGGAGTCTGAGTCAAAAGAAGTTCAATTAACATCTCTGCTACATTTTTACCTCAGTAACCTTGGACAGGTCACTTCATTTTTCTAGGTCTTAATTTCCTTACTTATAAAATTGACTGTTTTTTAATGTATAAATGGCATAGCGTATATACTAATAACCACCTCAACTTAAAGAAATATCCTTCCCAGATATAAAATGAGAAAATTTGTTAAATGATTTATAGCAGCAGCCACTGGTATTGGTAACAGACTCAAATTCACTTGACTTCCATAGCCCCATTTTTATGTGATCATTCCTTTAATGATTCCATAGATTTTCTCAGTTGTTTCTCTCCTTACCAAACATCTCAAGATGATTTTTTTTAAGAGAATGCCTTTCGCCAGGTTAGATTCATTGAAGAGTCTCTCTAATTGGCTGTCTAACATTATAATGTGGTGTTGTACTACTATTGCAGCCAAAGTCATTTAATCTTTCTCAAATTAATTGGAAGTTTCCTGTGACAAGAGCATTATATTTAAATGTTGTGTAATTTTTGTTCTGAGTTAAGATGAAGGAAGTTGTGTGATGTCAATGAGTACAAATCAGCAAGTGCTATTACCACATTAATCGTCCCCCTGGGTGTTTGTAGGTACATGGCTACATCTGGTATGTTGTTACCTCTCCAGGGGCAAAAAAAGTTTACATGATAACCATTCCAGCCTGATGTCTTATCAAAAAAAATAGTATTCATAACTCTTGTTCTGAAATCTCCTACCACAGAAGTAATTGCATTTTCCTAAGTTATATCATCTAAGCAATATTCTTTTTGTTTGTGTTAGTCATTTAAAAACATCAATAAATGCCTAATACAGTCCATCATATGTGGGGGAAATTTCATTCACATGAAATTGTAGTTTTAAAAAATATTTATTTGATTTGATTTCAATGACTAATGAAATTATTTTAGCAAAAATACTAAAAATACATGTACCTACAGAAAAGAATTTATAGATCATAACATAAAATAGAGTAAATTAGGACTGAATTTTTAATTTAGATATATACTTTTACATGTTAAAGATAAGGTCTTCTTGACAGTTTAAAATCAATTTTTCCTGCAGAAGTAGAAAAAAAAGATAAAATGACAGAAAAACAAGCAAAAGTAATTTCACTCCCCATTTTAAACTCATATTCCTTTTTAATGGAGGTTGAGGAAAGCTGCTAATCTTGGCTGGTTTTGCTGAATCAAGATTCTACACACATTCTTTTTCTATTATACATGTTTAACTTTAGTAATCTTAATTAAATGGAAGTTTTAAAATGACATATTCATAATATTACGGAAGCATTGACTAGGTAAAATGTCTTCTTTTGAGAAACACCAAATTGTGTCAATTAATAATTAATACATTACATTAATCTATTGTTATGTTAATGAGAGATTGCATAGTATGGTGGGTAGAAGGCCAGTGGTGGAACTGGGAAGAATTGTGTTCAAGGCATATTTATCACAGACACTTGTCAAGTCATTTAAAATATCCTGGCAATTCTCTAAGGCTATATAACAACCAAGTAATTATAACAACAGCAACAACAAAATGAATTGTTCTGTATCAGTGGAGGTAGTTTACAGTAAATGGGTTTCCCTTTTAACAGATGTATAAATGTGGAGATAGATAAACAGATACATAGATAGATAAACAGATAAATGATACTTTTGTTATGACAGATCATTGTGATAGAAACCAGTATAAGCCTAAAATTTCAGGGAAGAAAAAAAGTTTTGGAGTTGAAATATTTAGCATTTTAAAAAGTAAAGTTCCCTTAAGAAAGATTATTTAAATATTATTTTCATGCTATCTACTGTATTGGAAAAATTGGCGTATCAAGATACACAATTGTAATTTTTAAAACTGAACCATAATTATTTTGCTAGCTCTTTTAAGAAAAGGTAAAATGAGCATGCAAATATTAAGTAAAGAAGAAGCAACATAATTTCACTGAGGAAAGACAAAAAATTATACAAAGATGCACTTGAGAGGCAAAACTCTTTAAGTTTTTTAGTCAGAAATAAACAATTAAAAACAAACAATGATTCAAAAAGGAATTTATTTTCTGCATCTCTCTGATCAGTAGGCAAGTTTATGTGTGTGTATACAGTACTAGGAAGAAATTTTCCATTTTCAATTTTCACTTCAGTATCTACCAACACGAGTCCCTGGAGATCTCAGTGAATAATTTAATTCTTTCTCTAAAAAGGAAAAATGTCAACAGACGTTTCTTCCTTGAACAAGAAAAATAGAATGTCACCTTCTGTCACAGTTTTACTGGTAGGGAACAATTCCATCTCCATTCTTGCTTATCTCTATTACATATACCACAATTAAATTCAATAGCTACACATATTTTATGTAGTCAATCAATAAATTTGCAAATAGAATTTCCATAATATAGAAATATTGAAAGTAGCATATTTTTATTCTTATTTTCAAATAGATAAAGCATATAATAGTCACATAATTTTAAAACAATGTGTCTCTCAAAAAGAGGCTTTGACATATTTCCTTGATTTTCCAGATCAGGATGTGTTGGTATAACGTGTGTGTGTGTGTGTGTGTGTGTGTGTGTGTGTGTGTGTACATGAATGCATGTATATGTATATGTGTAACAAATAAAATACTTTTCCACAAATGTGATAAAGGCCAAATAGAATAAAACCATTTTTAGCCAACATTGAATATTGGAGAAGCCACAATACAATTATTTTTATTTTCACTGTTTAAAGCCTGTTCCTACAAACAAAAGCCAATGGGCAGGATGGAGACATCAGAATACAAAAGTTATATTAATTTAATTTAATTTCTAAAAAGTGATTTCAAAACTGCTAAAATAATTTATGCATAAATTTACTCAAAATCATAGATTTTTAATACTGTTATTCTCTATCGAGGCTAAATGATAACTATGAAATGCAGCAACTTCACAAGTAACAGAATTATGACTGCTTCAAAAGACAATGGAAAAATGGATGAAGTTATGGCTAGGATATAGTATATTGCCATTAATGTCTTAAATGTAAGAAGAAGACTACAGGCTAGGATCCACAAGATATACATTATGAATGAAAAAGCTTCTAATATTAGATAGACACCCTAAGGATGTTTCACAAAAAAAAAAAAAAAGACTTTGACAAGGATTGTGCAGGATGGAAAGATGAGTTGAGTTGAGAGAGGGCATACCTGAATGGACGGGTTCACTGATTCAAGGAAGTATTACATAACACAGACCATGCCTTAGTTTTGTGATTTTCTACTCTAATGGGGTAGGTGAGTAGGAATGTTATTCCCATATATGTCCAGGGAAACCTGCTTCTAGAAAGACATAATGACATATAATGGAAGTACCTTACTATTTGATTTGGAGACAATTTTTAAGTGGATATGGTTGGCAAACCTCATGATTTGGGGAGGCTAATTATATATCTGGAACTGGGATTCATTCAGAAGGTCAAATGGCCAAAGTGAGGTCTGACCTCCTTCCTTCCTGTTTGTTTTCCAGTGAAAAGGCATTTGCTTTTCATGTATTCCAAGTGACTCATGAAGTTTGACTCTTTTAGCTTTCATAAGATTTCATCATGGCAGACACAACTCAACAATTCAGTGAATCCATTATTTATTAAAATAATTATAAGATCATAGATCTAGAAGCAGAAAGGACTTAAGATGTAAATTTATCTAACCAGCTCATTAAAAAAAATGGAAATTGAAGCCTGGGGAGGTTAAGCAACTTGCCCAAAGTCATATAGCTTAATCACCAGAAAAGGGATTTTAACCCACAGTTTCATTATTGTGCCTGTGTGTTTGATAACTTATTTTTTCCTTTTCAGTACTGTTTTATTTTTTCCAATTACATGTAAAGAAACTTTTTTGGGGGGGAAATTTTGCCTTCCAAATTTTCTCCCTCTCTCTCTCCTCCTTCATTCTTAAGATGGTAAGTAATTTAATATAAACTAGATACATGCAATCATATAAAAATATTTCCATGTTCATCATGTTGTATAAGAAGAAACAGGACAAAAGGAAAAAATCAAAAAAAGAAAGTAACAACAGTAAGCTTCAATCTGCATTCAGTTCTTTCTCTGGATGTGTATAGCATTTTCTATCATGAGTCTTTTGGACTTTTCTTGAATTATTGTATTGCTGGAGTGTTTTATTTTCCCTTGAAATCCACTTCCTCATCATTTTTCTATAAGCACAATAGCATTCCATTACATTCATATAGCACAACTTGTTCAGCAATTACCCAATTGACAGGCATCTCCTTTATTTCCAATTTGCCACCACAAAAGGGCTGCCATAAATATTTTCCTATGTCCTTTCTCCTTTTTAATGATCTCTTTAGATACAACCTAGTAATGGTATAGCTGGATCAAAGGGCATGCACAATTTGAATGCCCTTTAAGCATAGTTTCAAATTGCTCTTCAGAATGGTTGGTCCAGTTTACAACTCCACCAACAGTCTATTAGTCCCACACCGATCTCCAATATTTCCTGTCATATTAGCCAATCTGAAAATATGAGATGATAACTCAGAGTTGTTTTAATTTGAGGTTTTCTAATCAAAGTGATGACTATAATTTTATTTTCTTAGTCTTAAAACTGTCTGCTCATAAACATTGGCCATTTGTTTATTGGAATGTGACTCATATTCTTATAAATTTGATTCAGTTCTTTATATATTTGTTAAATGAGGCTGTATTCTGAGATGCTTGCTGTAAAAAAAAATATTTCCTAGCTTCATGCTTTCTTTCTAATCTTTTTTGCAATTGTTTTTTATACAAAAATTACTTTAATATAATTATATTATCCATTTCATATCTCATAATGCTCTCTATCTCTTGTTTAGTCATAACTTCTTCCCTTCCCCATTGTTGTTGTCCTTCATTTTCAAAGAGGACCAATGACATCAGCAGGGTGATGTCTTGACTTGCAAGTGAATTGGATTCAACTGAAGTATAGATGTGCAGAGTCATCAACCTCACCCTCTTCTCCAGTCATCAGAGTCCAGTGACATGACAAGACATAGGTCAAGATGATTAGCATTGGCCCAAGATGCAGTGGGAGATATTGGCCTTTTTAAACTAAAGTCTTTTCCATGTCTCAACTTGTCTGAGGTAATTCCCATTCAGGAATAGGCTAGGTAAGAATTGAGGGGATTAGTATTCCTTCACAAAAGAATCACTTTGAGAGGGGAAGACCCTCATAGTTTCTAGCCCTTGATGGTAATAAGCAAGTTATAAATAAGGGAGTGTTTTAGAGGAAAGATAAGGAGTTTAATTTAGGACAAGTTGAGTTTGAGATATTAATGGTACATGTGGATCAAGATGTCCAATGTGTCATTGGAGATGGGAGAATGGAGGTCAGGAGAAGAATTAGGGCTGGACAACATATTTGAGAGTATTTGAACAGGGAAGAAAACTGAATCCATGGAAGCTGATGAGATTAACAAGTAAAATAGTATATAAAGACAAGAGAAAGGGACCTAAGACAGAATTTTTTGGGGGCACTCACTATTAATGGTGATCTGGAAGAAGATTTACCAAAAGAAACTATGAAGAAGTAAGAGAGGTAATAGGAGAATCAAGAGAGAGCAATGTCACAAAACCTTAGAGAGCAGGTATCAAGAAGAGAGTGATGAACGATATTAAAAGCTACAGGGAGTTCAAGAAGGATGAGGGTTGAGAAAAGGCCATTACATGATACATTTAATATATTTCAAATATATAGATTTTAGAGTATATTGATTTCATTAGCTTCATTTTTCCATAATATAGATACATTCAGAATGCTTTTTTTTATCCTATCACGACTTTTCTACAGTGATCTAACAAATATTAATTTCTTTTATAGGTGACCAAGTTAATAAATGGGACAACTAGGTGGTATGGTGGCTAGAGTGCTGGACCTGGAGTCAGGAAAACTCATCTTCCTGAGTTCAAATCTGGCCTCAGATACTTACTATCTGTGTGACCTTGGGAAAGTCACTTAGTCCTGTTTTCTTCAGTTTTTTTGTCTGTAAAATGATCTAGAAAAGAAAGTGGCAAACCACTCCACTATCTTTGCCAAGAAAACCCTAAATGTAATCATAGAGCTGAAAAAGACTGAAAAATTACTGAAAAACAGTTAGGTTTCCTTTTTCTACTTAATAGTATTTTATTTTATCGTTTTCCTATTATATGTAAAAATTCTTTTCAACATGGACTTTTTTAAGATTTTGAGTTCTAAATCCCTCCAACTTCCCTCCTCACTCCCCAAGATGACAAGCATTCTGATATATGCTATGCATGCACAATCATATTAAACATATTTCCACAATAGTCATATGTAGCAACACTCTGGCTAGCAACTACTGTGGCTGTGTAAGATCAATAACACCAGCATACAGAAGACGTGCTAACACAGGTTCTTTGATCTGCTTTTCTAAGGAAAGCAACTTTAAGGGGTTAACAACGTCAGTTGAATCAAACTGACATATACTTATACATATACATACATATACTTATATTATTCACTTAGTTCATATACATACATATACTTATATCATTCACTTAGTTCAGGGGGAAAAACTCAGCCCCCTGAACTTCAAGGCAAATGCAAATAGAAATTACAAACATCAACAGACAGACCTTGTCTGATTGAAATCACAATTCATAGTTACCAGAGAAGCACTAATATTAAAGCCAGGTGGGGCAGTTACAGCTTGCCCAGAGTCTTAACACTTCTTCTATGAGTGAGCCCCAAAAGTCAAAGAGCAAGCTCCCCTCAATTATATCCTGTTCACAGCCCTGAGGGCTCTGACCTTATGTGAAAGTTCCCCATCCCCAGTACCACATCATGTACAAGTCAATGACTCCTGATTGTCTTACTATAGAGAAATAGCCAAGAAATACTCCAAAACAAAGACAGTAAAAGATTTCCCACCAATTCAAAAAAAGGTGTGTAGTAGGAAGGCCGAATTTATGATCTCAAATATAAGCATGTATATGTTTGAATGGTCCAAAATCACAAGGTATGAGAGATTCTCTAAGGAGAAAACAACAAGAAATTTATTTAGGCCCCAC
>CM053623.1:259142304-259167892 GCA_028646595.1 Phalanger gymnotis | reverse complement strand
AAAAATAGACTAACTCAAATGGCAAAAGAGCCCCAAAAAGCCAAGGAGGAGAAGAATGCCTTGAAAGGCAGAATTAGCCAAATGGAAAAGGAGGTCCAAAAGACCACTGAAGGAAATACTAGCTTAAAAGTTGTTTGGAGCAAGTGGAAACTAGGGATTATATGAGAAATAAGGATATTATAAAAGAGAATCAAAGGAATGAAAAAAATGGAAGACAATGTGAAATATCTCATTGGAAAAACCACTGACCTAGAAAATCGATCCAGAAGAGATAATTTAAAAACTATTGGTCTACCTGAAAGCTATGATCAAAAAAAGAGCTTAGATATTATCTTTCAAGAAATTATCAAGGAGAACTTCCCTGATATTCTAGAACAATAGGGTAAAATAGAAATTGAAAGAATGCAATGTTTGTCTCCTGAAAAAGATCCCAAAAAGATAACTCCTAAGAATATTATCACCAAGTTCCCAGAGCTCCCAGGTCAAGGAGAAAATCCTGCAAGCAGCCAGAAAGAAACAATTTGAGTATTGTGGAAACACAATCAGGATAACACAAGATCTAGCAGCTTCTACATTAAGGGATAGAAGGGTTTGGAATACGATATTCTGGAGGTCAATAGAGCTAGGATTAAAACCAAGAGTCACCTACCCAGCAAAACTGAGTGTCATCCTCCAGGGAAAATATGGATTTTCAATAAAATAGAGGACTTTCAAGCTTTCTCAGTGAAAAGACAAGAGCTGAAGAGTAAATCTGACTTTCAAACACAAGAGTCAAGAGAAGCATGAAAAGGTAAACAAGAAAGAGAAATTGTAAGGGACTTACTAAAGTTGAACTGTTTTGGTTACATTCCTACATGGAAGGATGATGTGTATAATTCATTAGACCTCAGTATTAGGGTAGCCAAAGTGAATACACACACACACACACACACACACACACACACACACACACACACATTATATATATGTAGACAGAGGGCACAGGGTAAATTGAAAATGAAATGATGGTATCTAAAAAAGTAAAATCAAATTAAGGTATGTTAAGGGATGAGAGAGTAATATGTTGAGAAAGAGAGAAAGGGAGAGATAGAATGGGGTAAATTATCTCACATAAAAATGGCAAGAAAGAGCAGTTCTATAGCAAGGAATATGGGGCAGGTGTGGGGGCATTAGTGAATCTTGCTCTCATTGGATTTGACCTGAGGAGAGAATAACATACAAACTCAATTGGGTATCTTACCCCACAAGAAAGAAGGAGGAAGGAGATAAAAAGGGGGTATGATAGAAGGGAGGGCAGATAGGGGAAGGAGGTAATCAAAAGTGAACTCTTTCAAAAAGGGACAAGGTCAATGTAGAAAATTGAATAAAGAGGGATAGGTTAGGAAGCAGCAATATATAGTAAGGTTTTCACAACATGAGTATTGTGGAAAGGTTTTGCATAAAGATACACATGTGGCCTATGTTGAATAGCTTGCCTTCTTAGGGAGGGTGGGTGGGGAGGGAAAAGGAGAGAGAATCTGGAACTCAAAGTTTTAAAAGGAGATGTTCAAAAAAAGTTTTTGCATGCAACTAGGAAATAAGATATACAGGCAACGGGGCATAGAAATCTATCTTGCCCTAAAGTAAGGGAAAAGGTGATGGGGTGGGGGAGTGGGGTGACAGAACGTAGGGCTGACTGGGGAACAGGGCAATCAGAATATATGCAATCTTGGATTGGGGGTAGGGTAGAAATGGGGAGAAAATTTATAATTCAAACTCTTGTGAAAATCAATGGTAAAAACTAAAATATTAATTCAATAAATAATAAGGAAAAGAATTAAAATGGAGCAAATGGAATATAATGACTTTATGAGAAATTAAGAAATTATGAAACGGAACCAAAAGAATGAAAAAATAGTATAAGACAATGTGAAATATCTCACCGGAAAAACAGTTCATTTGGAAAATAGAGCCAGGAGAGATAATTTAAAAACTATTGGACAAGCTGAAAGTTATGATAAAAAAAAAAGCCTAGACATCATCTTTTAAGAAATTATCATGGAAAACTGTCCCGATATTCTAGAACCATAGGGTAAAATAGAAATGCAAAGAATCCACTGATCACCTCCTGAAAGTGATCCCAAAACGAAAACTCTCAGGAATATTGTTGCCAAGTTCCAGGGTTCCCAGGTCAAGGAGAAAATATTGCAAACAGCCAGAAACAATTCAAATATTGTGCAAACACAATCAGGATAATACAAGATTTAGCAACTTCTACACTAAGGGATCGGAAGGGTTTGCATGTGATATTCTGAAGTTCAAAGGAGCTAGGATTGAAACCAAGAATGACCTACCTAGCAAAACTGAGCATAATAAAATTTCAGGGCAAAAAGTAGAATTTCAATGAAATAGACAACTTCCAAGGGTTCTTGTTGAAAAGACCAGAGTTGAATAGAAAATTTGGCTTTCAAATACAAGAATCAAGAGAAACATGAAAAGGTAAACAGGAAAGAGAAGCCATAAACGACTTAACTCAAGAGACCTTTCTCAGTATTAGGGTAGTTAGAAGGTGATTAGATAGTTAGCTAGCTAGCTAGCTAAATAAATACAGATATATATAAATATATATCCGAAAATACATACATATGTGTGTGTACGTGTGCATGTATGTATATTTATGTTTATTTGTATATATGTATGTGGATATGGATATGTGTATATGCATATGTATATGCATATGTACATGTATATGTATGTGTATATGTGTATGTGTATGTATGTATAATGTGTGTGCGTGTGTGTGTATGTATGTAGGCACAGGGTGAGCTGAATATGAAGGGATGATACCTAAAAATAAAATTAATTGTTAAGAGGAATGTACTGGGAGAGAGAGAAAAGGAGAGGTACAATGTAGCAAATCATATTACATTAAAGAGGCACAAAAGAGCTTTTACAATGATGTGGGGGCAGGTGAGAGAGAATAAGTGAGACTTACTCTCAGTGGATTTGGCTTAAGGGGGCAATAACATGCCCACTCAATTGTGTATGGAAATCTTTCTTATCCTACTTGGGTGCCCACTGTTACCAGTGAAGAAAAGTAGGGAGGGAGAGGATAAAAGAGGATAATAGAAGGGATGACAGATCGAGAGAAGGGGCAATGAGAAGCAAACCATTTTGTGGATAGACAGGCCAAAGGAGAGAATAGAGTAAATGGAGGGTGG
Organism: Phalanger gymnotis; assembly: GCA_028646595.1. Taxonomy (NCBI): domain Eukaryota; kingdom Metazoa; phylum Chordata; class Mammalia; order Diprotodontia; family Phalangeridae; genus Phalanger; species Phalanger gymnotis. Next base: position 259,164,692 of record CM053623.1, on the reverse strand, counting down.
GACAAGATAGAGGATAATATAGTTAAGCTTTAACAACATGACTGTTATGGAAGTGTTTTGCACGACTACACATATATAACGTATATCAAATTGCTTGCTTTCTCAATGAGGGTGGGTGGGTGTGTTGGTAAGCAAAATGGGCTCATTAGAACTTAGTTGGCCTTTGTTTCGTTTGAGTAATTCAATGTATTTCATTGAATCTTACTAGGTGCTAAGGCCCTGGCCCACACCCCTATTAGGTGTGGAACCTATGTGGGTGTGGATTGGTGACTGGGGTGGGGCCCAAAGCGGGGCTGGCTAAGGGGAGGTGCTAACTCCAGAGCCATTTCTCTCTTGAGTCTTACTAAGTGCTAAGCCCCAGGCCCTAACCCCTATTAGGTGTTAACCTAACTTATGTGGATGTGAACCTCCCAAGGTCCTAAGTGGAGGGGCTAACTCAAGATCCAATCATAGCAGTCTAAGTTCTAGTCATTCAGATGACATTTGATGATGCCTGAAGCCCTATAAGAAGGGAGGACAGGGCCATTTGTGTGGGGCTCTAACTCATGATGGTGCTGACGCAGAGACTCCAGGCAGCTGTAGCTAAGGAGCCCTCCAGCTCGTAAACTGGGATGCTGGGACTTTGTTAAACTCTGGTGACTATGTATTGGGATTTGAATCAGACAAGTTCTGTCTGTTGATGTTTTTACATTGTTTGTATTTTGCTCTGAAGTTCAGTGCGTTGGTCTTTTTCCCCTGAACTAAGTGAATGATATTTGTATGCTAAATTAAAGTAAGCTTGTCAACCCCTTTAACCTTGCTTTCCTTAATTAAGCGGATCAAAACAACCTGTGCTTTCATAGCGTGCTGGCAACTTTCTGGGTTCTGGCTGTTGGTGGATCTTACACCCCCACAGAAGCTGCTAGCTAGATCGTTGAAACAGTGGGGAAGGAGGAAGGGAGATAATGTGGCACTCAAGGCTTTAAAAATAAATGTTAAAAATTGTTTTTACATGCAAATGGGAAAAAAGATATACAGGCAATGGAGTATAGAAATCTATCTTGCCCTACAGCAAAATAGAAGGGAAGGGGATATGCGAAAGGGTTGGGGGAGGTAATAAAAGGGAGGGCAGATTGGAGGAAGGGGTAATCAAAATGGATGCTGTCCTGGGGTGGGGGGAAGGGGAGAGATGGGGAGAATATTTGGAATTCAGAATCTTGTAGAAGTGAATTTTGAAAACTGAAAATAAATAAGTTTATATAGAAGGTAAAAAAAAATCATCAGTGTTTCTCCAGCATCATTTTTATTTCTTCTGCCTGTCAACTGATTTATTGCTTTCCCTAAAACATAATTTTTTTTGAGTTGGCTAGTGAAAAAATTTTACTTTTGTAAATAATAAAGCAATAATGTTCTCTTTCTCTCATTTTTCTCTTCACATTAAAAAGGGGGAAAAGAACCCTATAAATGCTTTTTTCCTGTATTCGATATATCTGACTTGTCTTCTCAGTCTTTTTTTTGATGCTTCTTGACCCTCAATACCTGTCTGATTTGCAACACTGTTCCTTCTGCTTTCTTAAGCCTTGATTTGAGGATTCCTGTGCAGTTACCACTCATCTCTCCATTAGATCTGAGTCACTTGATATCTATGGAGTTGGAAATGTAATGGTACATCTGAGAAATCAGATGATGAAATGAAAAAAGACAGCATTAAGTCCCAATCAGTTATTGAGTTCTGTCCAGTCTTCCTTTGTAATCTTTCTTTTGTCAGGTCTTTATTATTCCCTCTGCTACCACTCAAGTTCAAGCCCTTCTGGTGTCACAATTGGATTACTACATGTAATAAAGTCCCAAAATGTCTTTCCTCTTCTGTCTTACACATTCTACCCCATTTTTGTTATATCACTGTCAAATCTTTCTAAAACATTGATTATCTCATATAAAATATTGCTTTTGTTAGGTAAGAGTAATTTTGAAAATTGAATCAAATCATCAGAACTGAGTAAAACTAGGTAACTACAACTAGGTAAAGCTGGTTCTGATTTTCTCATTCAATCAAAAAATCTTACCTCACAAAGATAATTATTTTTATGTGGTTTGGATAATCATTGGAGCTCCTTTCCTACTCATAAGGGATACATTAGAATCCTTAGCCTGGTATTGTGCTTGTTCCTAACCTACCTTTCCAGCCTTATTTCACCCTACATACTTTTCTTTTGTATTCTCCATCCAAATCAGCCTCATCACTGTTCCTCAGAAATTCATCACAGTCTTCTGCCTCTGTTCTTTCATGACTATTTCTCTCCCTTTCTTTCTGCCTATCTCAAACCCTCTCCTCTTCCACCTAAGACCCAGATCAAATCCAAAGCCCTCATGATACTTGTACAAAATATCATCTTTAAATTTTTTTGTAGTATATTATTTCTGCTAACTGCTTGATATTTACTCACTATATTAACCATCTTTCTATTTATATATGCCATATCTCTCCAACTAGGAAGTTTGAGTGTACAGAGCATGTATCATGCTCTATATCTATATATAGCAAAGTTTCCTGACTTGAGCATTAAGAGGTCTTGGTTCCAACTGTCCTAATCAGAAACCATGCTTTCCTGGGTAAATCATTTATACTATCAGAGTTTAGATTTCTTCTTTTTTTAGATGATGTTGGAAAAACATAATTTGTTGACTAAATTAATGGTATCTTTTTCCAGCTCTAATATTTTCTAAATTAAACTACTCATAATGATAAAAATCTATTTGTTGAATATTAAACCATCATTACCCATCTACCACATTGAAAGCATCAGAATTTTAGAGTTAGAGGTGACCCTAACTAAATTTATTTTTAGCTGAAAATTAAGGTCCATGACTGCCTGGAAAGCATAACATGTAACTGAAGACCACAGGCACTTTTACAAATTTTAAAAGAAGCTTGAGGGTATAAACCTGTCTGAGTTCCACGATATCACTGTTCTGAAGCAAAACATAGTTTAAAGATCCTGGGGCAAGGTGAACAGATAATCTCACCATTCAAAGAGGTAGGACAATTGACTGCTTAGAAAAGAAACCAAATGGAATCGATTCTTAGTTTGTAGTTTCTGCAGCCAACCTATGTGTTTGCCACTATAATACTTAAGTCATTAGGTGAAACGTACCAATTAAGAAGACGTGGTCTATGACCTAATAAAAAGGATTCAAAAATGCTTGTTGAATGAATAAACAAAATTCAGTTCTTTTGTGTCATATAAATGATAGCTGCTTGTTGAATGGCAAAATATGAAACATTGGGATAGTTTGAGACAATAGAAATAACATTAGACTAAGAGTAAATAAATCTGGAGTCCTCGTCCCCTCTTTATCACTAGATAGCCGTGGAACTTTGTCTAAATTATTCAAAACTCTTGCTCTTCAGTTTTCTCCTCTGAAAAATGAGAGGTTTAGTTTATATTGTTCCTTGTATTTCTAACAACCAATGGTTTGTGATTTCAAATGAGATCAATGGAACTGAGTTAAAAAGTGGGAATGTAAAAGATAAAGAAACTGGGATTATTTAATCCTGGTTAAAAAAAAAACAAAAAAAATATTCTTCAAATAATAAAAAAGCTACTGTGTAAAATACAGTGATTACTTTTTCTCTATTTCCAGGAAAGCAATGTTAAATTTAGATCATGGTGGTAGGGACTTGAAAAATTAAATTTAGCTTTACTTTTACAACTAATGCCTTCCACTTGCCCTCTTTTCTTTAATATGGAAACATGAAGAATACCTTCGTCTATTGACTCTGGTAGAGAATATTTTCCAACTTATTTGGGGGATTGAATGCTTTGAGATCTGTATTATAATGGTAGATTCTATAGATGCAAATTACCATGATCAAGGGCAAAGACTATCAGTGTGGGATATTCAAAGCTGGAATTATGCTGGGGTAAAGAACAGGTATTGATGAAAGTAACGCACAAGAATTTCAGTCTCTATTTTTAAGTCTTAAATTTATTTTAGTGATAGAGTTTCCTCTGTGTGCAAGTAGAGATGGAAGTGTTACTAGCTCCAGGCAGGGCAAGAAGAGAGGTGGTACAGGAATCAAAAATTAGGGATAGATAATATATTTAACTTTGGGCTTATTGTTCTGTTTTGGGGCACTGATCCCTATGCCCCTAGTCATGAGTTATTGCCAAGGCTATAGTATGACCAAATGTAGGGTCACAACACACATTTTAAAGAGTCCTGAAAGGGTCAGAATTGGAAAAAAGTTTAAGAAGCTCTTGTGTAGAGGGAGATCTGGAACATGGCATAACCTTCAGGCAAGAGGTTCCTGCTACAGAACAGTGTCAGATCTTTCTAGATGTCTAATTGATATTAACATTTTTGCTTAGAATACTCAATCACAACTAATAAAATCTATATACCAGAGGCCTATGGAATGACTTAAGTATACATAGTTCAGTGTTCTACACCCTCTGAATGATGCCTCATTCTTATATCTAGGCAATTATTCATAGCTGGAAGGAAAGTCAGTAATTAAACTACCTAAATTAATTGATAGTTTGCTTATTTAAAAGGCTGTGGGATAGTGAAGTGTGTTTTTAAACATGCTGTAAGCATATTTAAAAATTGAAAATTCAATGAACACCAAGCATTTGCAAACATTTTCTCATGCATTTTGTTCATTCATTCACTCATATCTGGAAACAAATTAAGCTTCTCTAATCTTCCTACCTCATTTAATGGATAAAGAAACTGAGGCCCAGAGAAGAAAAGTGACTTGTTGTTTCAATGACCTTGGGAGATTCCTTCTGGTTCTATGATTATGGACTTATATTTAAAGATTTATGGTAGTAACCTACATCCCATATTTATATAATTCCACATCAACTTCATGAGCCCAGAAAGAATAATTTGGGGAAATTAAATGCAATTTCACACTGTTGCTTTGCGTTAAACCATGTCACTTCATTTTTGCTGCCTGAGGCCAGAGTGAAAATGAAATGAAAACAAAGGTCCAGTTCAAGCAGTTTTTAACCAGCAGGTAGTCCCAAATCAGACAGGTTTCCACAGTCACCAAGATGAAAATTGAGCCAATAAGCAATAATGATCTGTCTCAGAGTTTATTTTCTCCTCTTGTGTGTGCTTTCATTTTACCTGGTAGAAGCTCTTACAGTCAAAAGAGTATTTGATCGTAGAAGACCATACCATAACTTCTGAGTATACTTGGTTGGTTCCATGAGCAGAAGAATGGGGGATACAGAAAGTAGAAATCAGATCCCAAAGCTGAAATTCTAATACTTTGTATTTGAAATAACTAGTGTAATCAAAATATTTCTACAATTCTTCATCATGAGAGTGACAGTATGTCTTTGTAGGTGAGGCCAAGAAAGCATAAACTCTGGTGGCTCCTTTAAAACTAGAAATTCTGTATATTGGATTGGGATCTGTATGTCTGTTGTCCAGTGGCCATGCTGAGTGTGTATGTCCAGAGAGCATCATACTCAGAGGATGAACTCCTCAGGTGATTGTTTTTTTTTAGCTATAGCAACTCAAACCATTAAATTAATATGAAGGAGCTTAGTTCTGCATTGTTAGGATTACCCACATAGGTAAACCATAGATAAAGTGTGGATCCTTGAAATGTTGAAAAAAACATATTGGAGCATGGCCTAGCCAGTAAGGTGTTAAAAGTGGAGTTAGGACAACGTGGGTACCTTTCTTGCCTTAGGCATTTAACAACTGTGTGATCTTAGGCAAATCACTTAATCTTTCTAGACTCAGTTTCTTCATCTCTAAGATAGGAATAACGATAGAACATATTTCACAAGGTTCTTGTGGAGATCTTAATGATATAATACAAGCAAAGAATTTTGGAATCAGGATATGAACAGTCACTTCCAAAAGGAATAAACCAGGTTATTTATTTTAATGTTGTTTCTTCCATTTGTGACCTCTTCTAGCAAGTCACAGGTTGATTTCATTTAGACCTTATTCTCAGCCTTAGGTTCCATATCTGTAAATTGAAGGGCTTGAACTAGATGACTTGTATAGTTGTTTTTTTTTTCTGCTCTGAATCTAAGTTTTATGAGGCTATATGCAAATGACCCATTGTTCAGGATTTATATTATATAAATTCTCCTTATGGAGACTGTGGGAATACCCATTGATACCTAGTTGGAAGAACAAATAATATCTATCTCCTGGCTAAGGTATTGTTAGCCTATTTTACCTAGCACAGAGCTTATTAACTTAAAATCCAGAATAAGACATCCATTTTTCAAAATGGGCAAATTGTGCATTTTCTTCTGGATTATATGTATTTGTAATGAGAGTTTTGTCTTTAGTTTTTTTAAGTTCATTTTTATCTTGCTTTTTATTGTTAAATGGAAGGAGATAGTCAATGACAGGGAGAGATTTAAAAATAGCAGAATGAGTAATTGTCACAGCATTTGATTAGATCAGGCTTTGTGTACATATCTTGGGCAGAGTTCTTCAGGTAAAGACTCTGAAATTGTGAGGCTGACAATAAATAGGATGGAATGGACCTTCTTTCCTAATAGAAATTCTGTGTATGCATACAGCCTCTTCCATCCCCAGGAATCTCTAGTAACAGACTTGGAAAAATGTGTTTTCTCAGCCTCAACCACAAGATCTAAATGGTAGCATTTAGAAGGACTTAACTGAGAAGCACTTAGTTCAAGGAGGTGTCCCAGGTTCTCTCAGTAAGAAGAGAATGGTGATGTCTGCATGTTCCATAGAAGGCTACAATGAAAGCTTTGTCAACCTCCATGAAATTTCACAAAGTTGATCAGGTTAACTTCTGTCCTTTTCACCTAAAGGCCAATATCAATGTTACTTTCATTTCTATTTATTTTATATCTTTTGAATCATTAAATAATTATAGTAGCAGTAATAGTAGTGGTAGTAATGCCATCTTATGGAGGCTCAAGCAATTTTAAAGGTAGATAGGAAAAAAATGGCAGACTAGTTTTGAGTTGCTTTAAAACTTGTTTAGATCAGCAAAATTTGTGATAGAGCTAACTACATACTTTCTGCCTTTCCTCACTCTCCTCTCTATTCCCATGTCTGCTTCTAGAAATATATGAACATAACAATATATTTCTTTTATGTTTGTTATGGTGAGGAAATAACAATAAAATGACATAGAACAGCATATCTGCATATTTTATGCTAAGTAATTTTACTATATTGTTATACATTAGTTTTCCCCTAAACACAGATTCTCAAGAATACGAAAGAAAAATGGCTTAGAAAAGAAAAGCTGCCTGTTTCTTTAGTTCCAACCTAATTTATTTTAGGTTGCTGCCATTTGGTTCAGTATAACTTTTTATGGCTATTTTATAGATTAGGAAACATATTTTTAAAATATATTGATGTTTTTTTTTTCTTTTACATTGCTATCATTTTTTCAATACCTCATCCCTCGGTTAAACCCTTCCTGGTAATAAACTAAACCAGTCACCATAGTTCCAAATTGTTTTCCGGAATGGTTAGACCAAATTACAATTCTATCAAGAATAAATCATTGTGTTTATCTGCATTCTTCCCTTCCTCCTTCACCCCTCCCCTCAAACACCAACTTACTACATGTTTTATCATTACTATCAAATTGAGGGATTACAAGGTGAAACCTTGGAGTTTGAAACTTTTGACTTCTCTAACTATTAATAATTTGCAGAAGGATTTTTTATGTGGCTAAAGAAATTTTTATTTTTTTTGAAAACTCTTTGTTAATATCTATACCATGGTGTTGTGAAAATAAAATTAGATAAAATATGAAAAGTATATTTCAAAAAGCCATAGAGATGTTAGTTACTATTACTACTATTAATCATTTCTAATAATAATTTCTATATTTAAAATATTCTTATATAGTTGCACCAATTCCAAATATATTTTATATCAAACCTTTATCAGACAATAATGTGTAGCTTTTATTCCATTTTATATTCTAGTTAGATTTTGTTAAGTCAGTAGCTTTATAACTTTCCATAATTATTAATTTGGTCTTACATCATCTTTTCCCTTTGTTTGATTATGTATATCCCTAAAACTAAAATATAAAAGTTATGTTTCCATTCTCTTCTATTTTGTTTTAATTATTACTACTTTAATAGCATCATCTTTTGCATTAAGGTAGCTTATTTTACAGAGTTTACTCTGATACATGTAAGTTGCAAATTGCCAACCTAAATGTGTTTTCTGCCAAACATCTTTCCAGTTTTCCCAGCAGGTAACATTGACTGGCTATCTCTCACCTAGTAGTTTGTATTCTCATGCTTGTTGGATACCAGGCTATTGAGTAAAATCATTCTTGGTCTTGCTTTTTATCTATTTTCTAAACATATGCTTTTCTATTAAAACCAAAAGAATTAAAAAGAACCCAAGGACCAGATACTGGTGATGATTACTACCTTATAAAATAGTTTAAGATTCAGTACTGACTGACCTGCCACATCTAGGAATTTTTTTTAAGAAATATCACCTTGGAATTCAGATGTTTTGTTCAGACAGAATTTTTTTTTGTTAATTTTATAACATAATGTTTGGCTGGATTTATTGGTGTGAAATTGGGTCCACATAAAAGAGTCTATGTGTATATATATATATATATATGTATATTTCATTTCTATCATCATTTCTGTTTATTTTCAATTTAATTTTTCTTTTCTTTCAAATACATTTTCCAATTTTGAGCTAAATTAGAGATTATTAATTCAATGATTTTCTAAGCTTTTTAATTCCCATGATCAATTCCATATATTTTCTTTAAATGATGTTTTAAGCATTAATCTCCGTATTTTACATTAGTGGAAATTTTATCTGCATTCAACAATTTTTTTTATATATTTTTGAAGCTAAGGTGGCTTTGGCCAAAATATTCTATTCTTCTATCTTACCAAAAACTTTAATCTATACATTTCTTTAATTCACACTAATCAATCAAAGACCAGAAGTGGCAGCACCTCTGAATTCTTTATAGCAAGCCAATAGAATCTCTTAATTCCTTCAGCTTTTGTGACTCCTACAAACCTAGCTCAATTATAAATGCTTATATGTAGGCTCAAATTGAAACTGTGAACCAAATTTGATCTTTTCAGTTTGGAACTCAAAAGAGAATGCATTGTTCTGTTAATATTGCTTCTTTTCCCCCCTTTCTTTCCTTATCTTATGGTCTTCCTTTTTATGATGAATTAATTTCTTTTTATTTTTCAACATTCACTTACATAAAATTTTGGGTTTTAAAATTTCTCCCCCTCTTTTTCCCCTCCTCTCCCCAAGATGGTGTGCTATCTATTATAGGCTCTACTTAAACATTCATATTCAATATATTTTTACATCAGTCATGATCTAAAGAAGAATTAGAACTAATGGGAAGACCCATGAAAAAGAAAAAAAACCCAGCACAGCAAAAGAAAAAAGGAGAACAAACCGTAAGCTTCCATCTACATTCAAACCCCAAAATTGTTTCTCTGAATGTAGATAGCATTTTCCATCATGAGTCTTTGGCGTTGTCTTAGATTCTTCCATTGCTGAGAAAAGATGTCTAACAGTGGCAGTTACTGTATACAATGTTCTCCTGGATCTGCTCCCTTCACTCAGCATCAGTTCATATAAGTCTCTCCATGTTTTTCTGAAGTCTTCCTGATCATCATTTCTTATAGCATAACAATATTTCATTACATTCATATAATACAACGTGTTCAACCATTCCCCAGTTGATGTACCTCCCCTCAGTTTCCAATTCTTTACCACCACAAAAAGAGCTGTTATAAGTAATTTCATACATGTGGGTCCTTTTCCCATTTTTATGATTATCTTATAGTATTCTAAAGGCTTTTAAACCTATTGACAAAACTCATGTTTTAGCCATTTCTATTAAGGGAGTAGTTTGGTTAAAGATGAAGCTATGCCTCTGTCATATATATTATCTGTTTTTCTTTATTGTTTTGGATTATGTTTGCAATAACTACTAGGAAGTAAAAGTCTGTAGCAAATAGTTTTATCCACATAAACGAGACTAATGATTTTGACATTGTTGGGTCGTAGATTTACAGGTGAGAAGGGCTTTAGAGATCATGTTATCTGACTCTTTATTTACATACATATGATATTATATGATATATATTACATATTTATTTACTTGTAGTACATGAATAACCTATGAGGAAACAGGGTCAAAAAGATAAATTGCCTTGGCCCAATATAGAGACAAAGACTTTGGACAGGACCAGTGATTCAGTTCTTGAAGAGACCTTGGAAGCTACATAGTCAAACCTCCTGAGAAAACTGAAACTAATAGGCTCTAATGCCTGAGGAAGTATTCAAACCCAGATCTTCCTGACTTTTAATCCAATGTTCTCTCCACTATCTAACGCTACCTAAGCATTCAGTAACAAACGTAGCCATTCCTTCCTGTCTCTCCTCTTTTTTTATATTTTTGTTTGTGTTATTGATATGATATATTTTCATTGTAATTAATGCTACAAAAATAAAATCTTATATCACCTTCATGTTAACTGGACAATTTTAATACATGATGGAACTGTGATGCCATTAGTATGAGAAGTCTTTTTACCCACACAGCTTACAACTGTTTCATATCTCTCATTTACATCATCCTATGCAATTTGTAGCCAGGTCTTTCTGAAACTATTCATTAGATTAGCCTATCACAGTAGAGTCCTTCTTATGGCTCTTTTTTAGTTGCATGCTACCACCAGAGCATTAAGATTACTATTCCCACCACCACGACCAATATATGACCCGCATTGCCCACATCCTTTTCTGGCTATCCACTCACTTCTTAGTAAGTTCCAGGCATTAGCTCATTAGGTAGGAAGTCTGAGAAACAAGATAAGAGGAAGTAAAATTTTCACAGAAATTCTTGAGAGGTAGGATAAGAGCAAATTTTCATATTTGTTAATAGTAATAATGACAACTGGCATTTCAAACTGAAAGCCAGCGAGAAATGTTTTAGATAGAATCACCCTGTAATCACAGCAAATTTAGCAGCACATGAACATTCTTAATACATTTTTTTTATTTCATTGACTATTTACCAATTGCATCTAAACATTTTTTGCAATTCATTTTTAAATGAGTTCCAAATTCTCTCCCTCCCCTCTCTGACCCCTGGGAAGGCAAGAAATATGATATACATTAAACATGATGTGGGGAAAATCCTTAAGACAAAAAAAAGGCAAAAAAAGAAAGCTTTTTTAAAGTATGTTTTAATCAGCATTCAGACACTAACAATTCTTTCTCTGGAGATGGAGAGCATTTTTCTTCATAAGTCCTTTAGAATTGTATTGGTTCCTTGTATTGCTGAGAATAGTAAAATAATTCATAGTTAACCATTATGCAATATTGCTGTTACCTATGTATTGGTTACTTGGTACTGCTCATTTCACTTTGCATCAGTTCATGTAAGACTGTCCAAGTTTTTCTGAGAACATCTTGTTCAACATATCTTATAGCATAATGGTATTCCATCACAATTATATATCACAACTTATTCATCCATTCCCCCTTGCTTTAATTTGTGTTTCACTAATAAATAATGAGTTAGAGCATTGTTTTTTGAATGACTGTCCATAACTTTGGTTACTTCATCTGAAAACTTCCTGGTCATATATTTTGGCCATTTAGCAATTGGAGAATGTATTTATCTCCAATCTGAATATATCCGAGAAATGAAGACTTTATTAGAGTAACTTGTACATTTTTTCATGATTACTAACTTTATTTGGTTCTGTCTTATTTTCCCCCTTTTTATCCTACTCTTTTCTTCTTTTCACCTTGTCTAGTCTCAAAAGTGCCTTATTTTGGACTACTCCCTCACTTAATTTGCCCTCCCTTTTATCACCCCCCTTCTGCCCCCTTCCCCTCCTACTTTCCTGTAGGGTAAGCTAGATTTCTATACCCAAACTGAGTGTGAATGGTATTGTAATAACAATGTCACTTGCAGCTGCTGTAGGGCCATAAGGCCAATAATACCAGCACACATGACAGCTGCTAACACAGGTTCTTTGATCTGCTTTTCTAAGGAAAGCAACTTTAAGAGATTTACAATCTCATTTTAATTAAAAAAAAACCCATATATTATTCACTTAGTTCAGAGTAAAAAGTCAGCACCGTGAGCTTCAGAGAAAATACAAACAGAAATTACAAGCGGAGAAAAATGACACAAATCAACAGACAGGCTTCTAATCATCTGACCATAGCAATACGTAGATTTACCAGAGAGAGAAGAACAACTTCTGGGTTTTCAAGGCTGGGGTGGGTGGCTGGGGCTCCTTAATGGCTACCCAGAGGCTCAACACTAACACTCTTCCAATGGGTGAGCCACAAACAAAATGCTAACCTCAGAGTATATATACACTTCTTCAGGTAAGAGCACTTCACACCTCTCAAGGGTTTCATACCTCCAAAGGGTTTCATACCTCTCAAGACCTGATTAGCAAAAGGGTGTGGGCCTTTTTACAAACAAAGGCAAGACTCAGTGAAAGGCATTTGGTCGTCTTAGTGCTGAGAAGCACTCCAAAAAAAAGGCAACAAAAAGTCCCACTTTATTTGCCATTACAGTTATTTCCTTTCCGAGTAATTTTAATGCACTCTTCACCAACTTTCCCCATTTTCCCATACATTGTAAATGTATGTTTACACCTCTGTTATATGAGATAACTTACCCCATTCTTCCTCTTCCTTCCTCCTTTTCCCAATGCATCCTTCTATCTCACCCCTTAATTTTATTTTTTAGACATTATCCCATCATATTCATCTCACACTCACTCCTTCTGTCTGTGTATAATCCTTCTAATTGGCCTAATTAAGTTTTAGGAGTTACAAGTATAATATTCCCAGATAGAAATGTAAATAGCTTAACCTTATGGAATCCTTTATGATTTTTCTTTCTTATTTAACTTTTAATGCTTCTCCTGAATACTGTATTTGAAAGATATTTTTTTTTTATTTTGGTCTAGAATTTTCATTAGATATAATAGAAAGTTCCCTATTTCAGTGAATATCCATCCTTCCCCCACCCTGAGGAATCATACTCACTTTTGCTATGTAGGTGATTCTTGGTTGTAATTCTAGCTCATTTGCTCTCCAGGATATCATATTCCAAGCTTTTTGACCCTTTAGTATAGAAACTGCTAAATCTTGGGATTTTCTGACTGTTGCTCCATGATATTTTAATTGTTTCTTTCTGGTGATTTTCAGTGTATTCTCCTTGACATAGGAGCTCTGGAATTTGAATATAATATTCCTGTGAGTTTTCACTTGTGGATCTCTTTCAGGAGATGGTTATTGGATTTTATTCAGTTTCTATTTTACCCATTGCTTCTTGAAAATCAATTCAGTTTTCATTGACAAGTTTTTGAAAGATATCTAGGTCTTTTTTCATCATGGATTTCAGGTAGTCCAATAATTCTTAAATCATATTTCCTCTCTCTATTTTCCTGTTCAGTTGTTTTTTCCAGTGAGATGTTCTACATTTTCTTCTATTTTTCCCTCTTTTGACTCTGTTTTGTTTCTTAAAGTCTCAGAAATTAATTAGCTTCCACTTGCCCAAATATAATTTAAGGCATTATTTTTTCAGTGAACTTTTGGACCTCCTTTTCCATTTTGCCAAATCTACTTCTTAAGAAGTTTTCTTTTGCTAATTCTTCTATATCTTTTTTCCTCCAAATTTGGCAAACCCTTCATTTTAAGTAGTTTTTCAGAAGATTTTTTGTGCTTCTTTTAGCATTTGGCTTATTCTGTTTTTAAGGTGTTTTTTCTTCATTTTTGGGTGTGTCTTCTTTTTCAGTCTCTTGACTCTACATTATTTTCTTGCATAAATTTCATTTTTCCCCCAATTTTTATTTTCTACTTCTCTGATTTGATTTTTTGAAATCCTTCTTAAGCTTTTCCAAAAATTCTTTTCAGGCTCCTGAGACCAATTCAAATTTTCTTTGAGGCTTTAGATGTAACAGTTTTGATGTTGTTGTATTCTGAGTTTGTGTTTTGATCTTCCCTGTCACTATAATACCTTTTTATGGTCAGGATTTTTTTATTTGTTTGCTCATTTTTCAAGCCAATTTCTTGACTTTTAACTTTATGTTAAAGTTGAGCTCTACTCCTGGAGTGGTGGGGGAACTCTCACAAGCTTCAGAGTTTTTGTGCAGCACTTTTGCAAAATAGTTCTGGGGAATCTGTAAGATTTTAGTTTTCCAAAGTGGTATGAACCAAAGAGAACTGGCCTCTGTTCTGGTTTGTGAGTGACCACAAGAACTCTGTTCTGCTTTGGAACTATTATCAGAGTCCTTCCTCCCTTGAAGCTATAAGCTCTGATGTTCTAATTCTCCTCCTCCCATGGGACTTTGACCCAGGACTGCAACCAGGATCTTCTTATGGGAAACACAAAAGACTTCTTTACCCAGTGTCAGAAAATGGATTCCTGTAATCTCCTTTTGACCAGTTTTCAAACCCCCTTACCAACTGTAGGCTGAGCACTCTGATCAAGTTACTGGCTCTCCAAAGCTCCCACTTTCTTGCTTTGTTTGCCTGCACCAGTCTGCACTACACTCTCAACCCCATGGGGAATTCCTTTACTGCCAAACTTCTAAGTTATCTTGAACTGAAAAATTGTTTCGCTTCATTATTTTGTGGGCTCTACCACTCTCGAATTTCTTTTGTGGCATTGTCTAGAGTTGTTTGGAAGAGATTTAGGAGAGCTCAGGTGAGTCCCTGATTCTTTTCTCCCATCTTGGATACATGTCTTCTTTAGATTTTTGTGTCTCTTGCTTTTCCTCTTTCCGGTTGGGCCAAAAGGACAGGCCAGTACGTCTAGTCTTTAGCAGCCTATTCAGAGTGCTTGGCTGATGCAATCTCTGTGAGGTTTTTGAAGACTGGTATTGATATTGGTAACTTGCATTGGTATACTTACTACACAGTAAAGAACTATTTCTGATTAATATTCTTTCAAAAAGTATTAAAACCTTTAAAGATTTGATTTCCTCATGGCTGGAAGCCATGGAGAGAAGTAAGTAGAGAGAAGAAAGACAATATTGTAAGGGGAGAGACCTTGTGGTCTAATTTCTTTGCCTCAACAGTTATTCTTTCATTTTAATTGAAGGATATTGGACATTACAACCTTGTGTATTTAAAAAGACAGGAAAGTAAGTTACCACAAGGTCTGAGAGTTAGGTCTTTGACAGGGTTTGCAGGCAACCAGTTGAGCTTTGAGGCCTCATGGAACCCAGCCCAGTAGTAATAGTATCATGCAGGATCAATGCCACATTTGGATGAAAACCTGGTGGGACTCAGAAGCTTTGTTAATTCTAAGTTCATGACCAAATGACTACCTAATGAACAAATAGGATTAAGGGAAAGTGAGACCACAACTATTCTTTTTTTTTTTTTGGTGGGGGATATTTATACTTCAGTCCATGCTATATCTTTGAAAAAAATATCTTTTTATAAAAGATAATTAAAATTATTTTGTTAAATGTTACTGGGGCACTGGTTACTAGTGGCTAACAGTAGAGGGAACACATTAAAATTGGGGATCAAAATGATAGCAATGGATTAAGACAATTCAACTCTTCTGGGGTACCCCTAGAACCCTGAGTAGAAGATTTAACAAGCCTTCCTCTGGAATAGTGAGGCCAAATCTTTTCCCTTCTTTCCACTCATACATTCATTACTCTAATTCAGCCCTTCATTATCCCTTGCCTAAGCTATTACAAGAACTTATTTGAGTTTTTTCCCCAAGTTTCTTCCCACATATATCTATCCTGTACGCATTGCTAAAATGATGATCCTAAAGTATAGTTCTATTACCACCAACCATTCTTGCCCACTCCCATATCCAATATCCTAAATCCTTAAACTTTAATGTCTTCATGTTACTCTTAGGGTAAAATATAAATACCTTTATTTGGCATTTCAAGCCTTCATTACCTTTCATGTCATTTCAAATCTTGTTAAACGTTTTCCTCTTTCATATACTCTACAGCCCAGCTATACTGGACTATTTGCAGATTCTCACATAGAATACTCAATCTCCTATCTCTATCTAGGCTTTTGCAATGGTACCACCTCCCCTAGTTCAAATATTGCATCCACTAGTTTTCATTCAAGAGTAAGCTCAAATGCTGTCTTCTGAATGAAGTCTCTCCTTGTTGGTACCTAAAATCTTCTTCTACTACCCCAAAGGTTACTTTTGTCTGTTTTCCATATAACTATACTGTTGACTTATCACTGAGATTTAAGCTCCTCAAGTGCTGGGATTGTTTAATTATTCTGTAGCCTCAATACCTAACACAGTGTTTGTCACATGGTAATGATTAATAAGTACTTGTTGGTTGATTGAATCAATGAACGAATGGGTGAATGAATTAAAAAGCAATTTCCTGAGGATACAAATTACACACACACACACACACACACACACACACACACACACACACACTTCCTGCTATCAGGAAATTTCCATTATGTCCTAATGTGAAGACATCATATATAGGTTGTGAAAACTGCAGGAATGAAAATGAAGACATAAGTGATAATATTGACATAACCTTTCCTGTAGCAATGCCAGTATTGATTTTATAATGGTTCCAGAACTGTAAAGTGAAATGAAAAGCCAGAGGGAAAGTTAACCACTGGCAAGGCATCTTGCCAGGGCTGGAGTCAGGGAAACCGGAATTCAAATTTGACCTCAGACACTGACTAGATTTTGACCTTGAGAAAGTCATTTAACCCCTATTTGCCTCAGTGTGCTAATCAGTAAAATGCAGATAATTATAGCACCTAACTTATATTTCTATAATAAGGATCATATGAGATAATACTTGCAAAGCACTTAGCACAACGCCTGGCACATAACAAGGGATACATAAATATTAGCTAATAATAATAATTTCGTTATTGTTACTAATATTTCCAGAGGATAAAATGAAATATGGCTGGAGCTAGCTTTGGTGCAGTAGGCCATGTGAACCACTTATCAAACATGGCAGAACCTAAGTGACCATTTTGGGAGTGAAAAAAAAAGAGTAAGTCATCTAGGGCATGGTCTCCGAATATTTTATTTTTTATATGCTTTGCACAAAATTGCTGATCAGATCATTGCTTTCTTTTGAGCTGTAGTTTTAAAATAACCTTTGATACTTAGACATTTTGTTTAAAAAATAAAAGTGATATGGTGAACAAAACCATTTTAAAGTTGTTTCCTGATAGTGTTGGAGTGACAGAAAATCTGGAATTTCAAATCATTGCTCTTGGATACTCAAATAATAATAAATTATAGCCAACATTTTCATTGTATTTCCTGTTTATGAGATGATTTCTTCACTATTAAACACTATGCTGAAGACACAAGTAGTCTTTTTTGCATTTTACATGTACAGGTCTCAGACCAGTAGAATATCTTGCTACCATTCACATAATTTGCATAAGCCAATAATTTAACCCAATATTATAGCAAAAAAAAGTATTTTGTTCTTTCAAATATACCATCACCAGAATTAATAAATTCTAACTACTTTTGAATATTTTGGAGGGAGGAAAAGTCTTTTCTCTTCCAAAAAAAAGACGATTACAGTGACTTCATTTAGTCAATTTCAGTGACTATCTGAAATTGCTATACATGAGAAGTCTACATTTTATGGAGTATTTCAGGTCTCAGATATCTACTAGCTCTTCCTAACTTATTGTATAAAGAGTAGGATCACAGAATCATAATTTTAAAATGAGATAGGATTTTAGAAGTAAATAATCTAATCTCCTCAGGTTTCAAAAAAAGAAACCTAGGTACAAAAAGATTACATGATTTGACTTGGGAATCATAGATAGTGTGTACTGGAGTCATGGTTGGATATCATATTATTTGTCTCTAAAATGCAGTGCTTTTTTCATGACATTATGGCATCCATTATGGCATAGAGCTCCCTGGACTTGTAGTCAAGAATACCTGGTTTCAGATCACACCTTAGATAGTCACTATCTCTATGACCCCAGCAGGTAACTTCAATCTTTCTACATCTCAGTTTCCTTACATGTAAATTGGGGCAGGGATTGGACTTTAATTCCTCTAAAGTTTTTATTTTCCTTCTTGGATATAAATCAATGATTCCATATTAATTACTTGTATAAGCTAAGTAGAGACTCATTGGTGTGGCACAAGGAGATTTATTAAATAAATAGACCACCTATAAGTAGGAAGCTTGTTTCTCTAATTGGTAATTATTTATCCCATGAATGAATGGTTAGGATAAAAAAATACAAAATGAAGAAAGAAAAAGTAAAATACAAACTGACTTGGGGGAAAAATCTCATTTTTTGTTTTTCTTCTATATGCATTATTGTGCATATGTTTGTTTTTAACACATTTTGTCTTTATTTGAAACTGTTTTGGGTAATGAATGTTTGTAATTTTGTTTGATAAACACTTTGGTAAATGTATAGCTGCTTGTTTCCAAGTTGGAAGAATGGCCTCCACTTGCTAAGATTTTCATTACACTTAAAACTCAGAAGATACTTTCCGGTAGCAATATAAGAATTAAAATTCACTTGTTATTGGTATAAGTGTGTACTTATTTTGTGATGAACATCAAGAGAAAGATGTATTCTGTTTTCTTTGCAAACTGGCAACAGCATGGGGTCAATACATTTATAGTGATAAAAATATATTTCACAAATATGACTTTTCTTTATTTAAATTAAATTGAACTTGCATGCCCCACAGAGATACCTGCCAAAATTAAGGTAAATCCCTAACTTTAAAAAGCTCACATTTTATATGGAAAAAAACCTTGTCTTTGACTTCTCTTGTAAAATGAAAATTTGCTCCACAAAAGTATATGACTGAATATCTGTTTATTTTTTTCCTTTCTCTTTTCCCCCATCTAAATTATTCCACATATGAGAATATAATTTCTGAAACTGATAAAGTGATTTAGGTGAACTCTAAGTTTGGACTATTTATGGATTCCCTAGTAATTTACCAACAATCAATTCACTCTAATATCTAAAGGAATTGGAACGAGCATTGAAAAAGATATTTCCTTCTTAGTATGAAATTTTATAAAATTTTAAGGAAAAAGAAATGTGACCTCAGAATCTCATAAATTGTCATTTTCTCATCTTTTCTAAATTCCAGGTATGAAGATGTGTTAATTAATAAACCAATGGACAATTCTGACCCTAATTTTTGACTTATCCAACTAGTCTGGATCTATCCACAGGGCAATCCAAGCAGTCTTGATCTATCCACACAGACAAGAAAAACTTAATTTAATCTAGAGTATGTAATTGATCTCTTCTACTGAAGATTACTGTTTGCAGGTTTAAAAAAAAGTTCTGTGAAAGGAGTGCCTGAGACCACTCACAGACTAGAGCAGAGGCCAGGAGAGGCATATGATAGAACCTTACAATAGAAGTAGCTCTAAAAACAGCAGCACAAAACCCCTAAAGCTTAGGACATAGCACTGTCCACTCTGACAGCAGTTACACCCTGACAAAGAGCTCAAAAGCCAAGTAATTAGGTGTGGACATGAGCAGGCAGTGTAAAAGGACTCAGACTACAGAATCTTTCTTTGGTGGCAAAGAAGATCAAAACACACAGCCAGAAGAAGTCAACAAAGTCAAAGATCCTACGTCAAAAGCCTCCAAGAAAAATATGAATTGGTCTCAGGACATGGAAGAACTCGAAAATGATTTGGAAAATCAAGTAAGAGAAGTACAGGAAAAGTTGAGAAAATAAATGAGAGTGAGGCAAGAAAATCATGAAAAATAAATCCATAGCTTGCTAAAGGAGACCCCTCCCAATACTGAAGAAAATAACATCTTAAAAATAGACTCACCCAAATGGCAAAGGAGTTCCAAAAAGCCAATGAGGAGGAAAATGCCTTGAAAGGCAGAATTAGCCAAATGGAAAAGGAGGTCCAAAAGACCACTGAAGAAAATACTACCTTCAAAATTAGATTGGAGCAAGTGGAAGCTAGTGACTTTATGAGAAATCAAGAAATTTTAAAACAGAACCAAAAGAATGAAAAAAATGGATGGCGATGTGAAATATCCCATTGGAAAAGTCACTGACCTGGAGAATAGATCCAGGAGGGGTAATTTAAAAATTATTGGACTACCTGAAAGCCATGATAAAAAAAAAAAAGCCTAGACATCATCTTTCAAGAAATTATCAAGGAAAATTGCCCTGATATTCTAGAACCAAAGGATAAAACAGAAGTTGAAAGACTCCACTCATCATCTCTTGAAAAAGATCGCAAAAAGAAAACTCCTAGGAATATTGTAGCCAAATTCCAGAATTCATAGGTCAAGGAGAAAATAATGTAAACAGCCAGAAAGAAACAATTTGAGTATTGTGGAAACACAATCAGGATAATACAATTTCTAGCAGCTACTACATTAAGGGTTTGAATGGCTTGGAATATGATATTCTGGAGGTCAAAGGAGCTAGGATTAAAACTAAGAATCAACTACACAGCAATATTTCATATAATACTTCAGGGCAAAATATGGATTTTAAATTAAATAGAGGACTTTCAAGGACTCGATGAAAAAAACCAGGGCTGAACAGAAAATATGACTTTCAAATACAATATTCAAGAGAAGCATGAAATATTAAACAGGAAAGAGAAATCATAAAGGATTTACTAAAGTTGAACTGTTTGTTTACATTCTTAAAAGGAAAGATGATATTTATAACTCATTAGATCTTTTTCAGTATTACAGTAGTTGAAGGAAACATACTTATATGTAGACAGAAGTCACAGGGTGAGTTGAATAGGGAAGGATGATATTTAAAATAATTAGGAGGTGAGAGAGGATTATATTGAGAAGAGAAAGGGGAGATAGAATGGGGTAAATTATCTTACATAAAAAAGGCAGGAAAAAGCTACTGTAAAGGAAGGGAAGAGGGAGTAAGTGAAAGGGACTGAATGAATCTTGCTCTCATCAGATTAGGCTTAAGGAGGTAATAATATACACACTTAATCGGGCATCTTACCCTATAGAAAAGAAGAATATAGGAAAGAGAACTGATAGATGGGATGGCAGATTGGTGGAAGAGGTAGCCAAAAGCA
This sequence comes from Phalanger gymnotis, assembly GCA_028646595.1. Lineage (NCBI taxonomy): Eukaryota > Metazoa > Chordata > Mammalia > Diprotodontia > Phalangeridae > Phalanger > Phalanger gymnotis. The sequence continues at coordinate 259,143,612 of CM053623.1, read as the reverse complement.
AATACATTTGAAAAAGGACAGGGTCAAAGGAGAAATTTGAATAAGGGGAGACAGGATAGGAGAGAGGGAAATGTGGTTAGTCTTTCAGAACATGACTATGATGCAAGTGTTTTGCATAATCTTACATGTATGACCTATATTGTTTTGCTTGCCTTCTCAAGGAGGGTGGGTGTGGAGGGAAGGAGGGAGAGAATTTGGAACTCGAAGTTCTAAAAACAAATGTTAAAAAATTGTTTTTTCATGAAACTGGAAAATAAGATATACAGGCAATGGGGTATAGAAATATACATTGTCCTAAAAAAAGTAAGGGCAAAAGGGATGGGGGGGGGGGTGAGTGGGATAATAGAATAGAGGGCAGACTCAGGAAAGGGGTTATTAGAATATATTCCACCTTAGGGCGAGCAGAATGGTATAGATGGGGAGGCAATTTTAAACTTAAAATCTTGTGGAAATGAATGTTGAAAACTAAAATAAATTTAAAGATATTAATTTAAAAAGAAAGAAAAAGAGAAAGCAACTTTTAATGATTTATGAACTCTGATCAATACAAGGACCAACAGAAAAACAATGATAAAATATGCTTTCATTTTCACTTAAAAATATAATATAATAATTTAAAAAGAAGTTGTATTACCAGGTACATATCAGATAACTGAATACAATTGATTATCCTGGTTTTAGGTGAACACTATAGCTACTATTTTTCAGCCATAGTCTAGGCAGATACCATAGGACCCTAGATTGATACCTGCAACCTGCAAAGCTATCTTGTTCACACCTCTCATTTTACAGATGAAGAAAGGGAAGTCTAAATATGTTAAGTGACTTTCCCAAGGTCAAAGAGTTAAAAAATATAATTAGCTGCGAGTTTAATCAAGGTTCTCTGATGCCCAATACAGCATCGCCAGCCCCACTTCCTCACCATTGTACTACACTTGCTTCTATAGAGGGTCTATTTACTTGATAAACCAGTATCCTTTTTATTTTATTTTTTTGGTATGGCCACACTATATTGCCTATCTGAATAAGTCATAGGTGACATTGTATTGTTCCAAGAGCAAGCTAATCCAAAATGTATTTTTACTTTTCAAAAAAAGAATCATTTAGATATTACATAAATATTTTGTAGGTTAAGAAAAACCTGGGAGCCAAGCAGAGCCCATCGCTGGCGGCACGGCAGACCGCGGACCGAAGAGACCAGGACTGGAGCGGAGAGTGCCCTAGCATGCTGAATTACTGAGCTGTGGCATGTACCAGACCTCACAACCCACAAACAGCAAAGACAACACAGAAGGTTAGTGGGAAAAG
>CM053623.1:259090554-259125962 GCA_028646595.1 Phalanger gymnotis | reverse complement strand
TGGTCCACTAATTCTTTAGAATTAGATTATTTAGTTTCCAATTAATTTTTAGCTTATTTTTCCATGGTTCTTTATTACAAATAATTTTCATTGCATCATGATCTGAAAAGGATGCTTTGACTACTTCTGCCTTTCTGCACTGGTTTGTGAGGTTTTCATGCCCTAGTACATGGTCAATTTTTGAGTATGTGCCATGTACTGCTGAGAAAAAGTATATTCCTTTTTATCCCCATTCAGCTTTCTCCAGAAGTCTATCATATCTGCCTTTTCTAAACTTCTGTTCACCTCCTTAACTTCTTTCTTGTTTATTTTGAGAATAGATTTATCAAGTTCAGAGAGAGGGAGGTTGAGGTCTCCCATTATTATGGGTTTCCTGTGTATTTCTTCCTGTAACTCCTTTAATCTCTCTTCTAAGAATGTGCATGCCATACCACTTGGGGCATATATGTTAAACAATGATATTGCTTCATTGTTTATTGTGCCTTTTAGCAGGAAGTAGTGTACTTCCTTATCTCTTTTAATTAGATATATCTTTACTTTTGCTTTGTCTGAGATTAGGATTGCTACACCTGCTTTTTTTTTTTTTACTTTAGCTGAAGCACAATATATTCTTATCCAGCCTTTTACCTTTACCCTGCGTGTATCCCCTGTTTCAAATGTGTTTCTTGTAAAAAGCATATCATAGGATTATGGTTTTTAACCTATTCTTCTATCTGTTTCTGTTTTATGGGAGAATTCATCCCATTCACATTCACAGTTATGATTACTATCTGTGCCTTTTTATTCATCTTATTCCCTCCCCCCATTTGTGCTTTTATTTCTCCCTTTCCCCTTCCACTCTTTTGCTTTTGACTTCCACCTTCCTCAGTTTACTCTCCCTCTTGATTCCCCTCCTTTATCTTCCTGATTTACACTTGCTACTTCCCTCCTTTCTGACTATTCTCTCCCCTTTTTCCCCCTTTCCTCTACTACTGCCTGTAGGACAAGTTAGATTTCTATATCTATCAGGGTATATTATTCTGTTTTTGAGCCAAATTGAATGAGAGTAGAGCTCAGATACTGCTCTTCTCCCTCCCTTCTTTCCCTATAGTACAATGTGTTTTGTGCCTCTTCATGTGATGTAACTTACCCTTTTTTACTACCTCCTTACCTCTTCTCCCAAGACCATCCTTTTATATGTCTATAATTACATACTTTATAATTATATCGGTTATTTTATGCCGACACCTACAATCTATGAATATCTCTTTCAATTATCATAAGCATACTATTCTCCAGATTGACATATATATGTAAATATATGTTTGTGCACACATGTATGTGTGTGTGTGTGTGTGTGTGTGTGTGTATATACATATATATATATATATATATATCAAACATATATAAGACAAAATAACCCTATACAATGATGTAGATAATTAGCCTTATTGATTAACTAGGTTTTCTTTTTTTCTCCCCTTTACCTTTTTCTGTCTCTCTTGAGTTTTTTATTTGGAGATCAAATTTTCCATTGAGCTCTGACCTTTTCATCAGGAAGGTCTGGGATTACCTTGTTTAATTGAATGTCCATCTCCTTGCCTGGAAAATTATGCTCAATTTAGCTGGGTAGTTGATCCTTGGTTATAGTCCAAGCTCCTTTTCCTTTCAGAACATCATATTCCAATTTCTCCTGTCTTTTAATGTAGTACCTGAAAGATCCTCTGTCATCCTGACTATATTTCCATGATAATTGAATTGTTTCTTTCTAGTTGTTTGCAGGATTTTCTCCTTGACCTAGTAGTTCTGGAATTTGGCTATAATATTTCTTGGAGTTGTTAATTTGGGATCTTTTACAGAGGTTGATCTACAGATTCTTTTGAGGACAGTTTTACCCTCTGGTTCTAGGACCTCTGGGCAATTTTCCTTAAGGATTTCATGGAAGATACTGTCCAGGCTCTTTTTTTCATCATAGCTTTCAGGTAGACTAATAATTCTTAGATTGTCTCTCCTGGATCTATTTTCCAGGTCTGTTGTATTTTCCAAACAGATATTTCATGTTTTCTTCTATTTTTTTTCATTTTTTAGATTTTGTTTGACTGATTCTTGATGTCTCATAGAATCATTAACTTCTACTTGCACAATTCTAATTTTTAATATTTTGTTTTCTTCCTTTATCTTCTTTATTTCCTGTTCCATTTGGTTGTTTTAGTTTTCAATGAGACATTTTCTCTGTTTATATCCTAATTTTCCTTAACGAATTCCCCAATTTTACCTTTTAAAGATTTGTTTTCCTCATTGAATTTTTGTTCCATTTTTTTCTTTTACCTTCCTAATTTGATTTTTAAAGTCCTCCTTGAGTTCTTCCCATAATGCTTTTATGTCTGGAGACCAGTTCACTTTCTCTTTTGAGTTTTCAAATGTGGGTGTAGTGTCCATTCTGTCCTCTTCTGAATTGGTATTTTGATCATCCCCATCTCCATAATATGAGTCTATCATCTTTGAAAGCTTCTTGTTATTCTTTTTCACGACATTTTTTTCTCCTCATTTCTGAAGTGGATCTCTGCTTCTGGGACTCAGGGGGCTCTGTCCCAAATTTCTTTTGTTGGGATCTAGCTTTATGTGCTATGGCCTCTGCTTTTTTGACATATGGGGATGGGTGGTCTTACTGCTTGGAGGATATCCTCTTCCTCAGGACTGTTCTGTAGATTGGGTGATCTCAGCTCTTGTCTGTTCTGGTGTCTGCCACTTTCCTTGGCTGTGCAAAGCCAAGTCTGGGGTCCTGGTGTTGATGTTAGTTATCTCTACCCCTGGGGTTCAGTTTCTCTCCTTGTTCTGCCAAGGTGAGGGCTGCTGGGACACCTCTCCTCCTACACTGGTCTCCTTCTGCCCCCACATGAAAGGCCTTCTCCTGCACTTTTCTCCTTATTGAAGCCCACCTTCTGGCTCCTCTGTTTCTCCTAAGGTTTTATTCTCTGGGTTTGTTCAAGGGAGGGATATGATCCATTTTACCTGCATACCCTGGCAACCAGGAGTCCATGAAGGTGAGTTTCAAACCTTTAGACTGTTGGTTGGAGGCCTCTGGGCTAGCTGCTCCCATGTCTGCAGGCTCTGTGCTCCTACAGACTCCCACCCTGGGCTGAGAGGCCTGGGGCTCAATCTCAGCCATAACCAGTACTACTGCCCTGGGCCTGTACCTGCCCATTTTGCTCACCAGAGCTCTCCCACTCTGGCGTGCTGGTTGGATTCCTCTGCTTTTCCCAGTTGGTTTGGTCTGGTACCCTTGGGTTTGCCTGGGGTTGGAGGCCTCAGGGCTAACTGCTCTTGCAGCCACAGGCTCTGCATTCTGACAGACTCCAATCCTGGACTGGGAGGCCTGAGGCTAAATTGTCATCGTGGCCATAGCTATTACTTCCAGTGAATACTTTTCTTTAGAGAAGAATTGGCAGGTATTGGGCATGGTGAACAGCAAATTATAACTAACAAACAAAAATAAATGAAAATGGACAACAACAAAAACCACCCTGATATATTTTGACTGACAAAAATTTCTCTGCTGTTGGAGTTATGAGTGGGAATTATTTCTGAATCAGTTGATTTTGTTCAGTCAGTCCAACGCCTTGCAAAAGAACAAAATTCATTCAATGCTATGAGAGAATTAAAGTGGGAGAGAAGGTATGGCGTTCTTTTAAGACAACTCCAACTTGACATTAGAAGAGAAAGGTGTATGTAAAATCCTTTGAGGAAAGATAGTAGAAGACAATGATCAGTATTTTCTCATCAAACAGAAATAAGCAGTGGAAGGTAAAATGATTTTTTCAGTCACTTAGTATTTATTTTTTAAATAGTATTTTTCAAATATATGTAGATAATTTTAAATATTCATTTAAAAATTGAATTCCAAATTTTCTCTCTCCCTCCCTTCCCTCTTCCTTCCCTAAAATATATTTCTGTATTAGTCATGTTGTGAGAGAAGAAACAGACCAAAAGGGAAAAACCACACACAAAAAAGAAAGAAAGTAAAAATGTTATGCTTTGATCTGCATTTAATTCTTTCTCTGGATCTGGATAGCATTTTTCTTCATAAGTCCTTTGGAATTGCCTTGGAACACCGTATTGCTTAGAAGAGTTAAGTAATTCATAGTTACCATCTCACAATGTTGCTGTTACTGTGTACAGTGTTTTCCTGCTCACTTTACTTTGCATGCATTCACATAAGTCTTTCCAGGTTTTTCTGAAATCTGCCTGCTCATCATTTCTTTTTAATTTTTTTTTATTTATTTAATATTTTGTTTTCAACACTGATTTCCACAAGATTTTGAGTTACAAATTTTCTCCCCATTTCTACCCTCTCCCACACTCCAAGATGGCATATATTCTGATTGCTCCATTCCCCAGTTAGCCCTCCCTTCTGTCACCCCATTCTCCCATCCCCCTTTCCCCTTACTTTCTTATAGGGCAGGATAGATTTCTATGCCCCATTTCCTATATATCTTATTTTTCAGTTGCATGCAAAAACAACTTTTTTTTTTGAGGATCTGATTTTAAAACTTTGAGTTACAAATTCTCTCCCCTCTTCCCTTCCCACCCACCATCCCTAGGAAGGCAAGCAATTCAACATAGGCCACACATGTATCATTATGTAAAACACTTCCACAATGCTCATGTTGTGAAAGGCTAACTATATTTCCTTCCATCCCATCCTGTCCCCCTTTATTCAGTTTTCTCCATTGACCCTTTTCCTTTTCAAAGGTGTTTTTGATTACTTCCTCCCCATATCTACCCTCCCTTCTATCATCCCTCCATTTTATCACCTTCCTCTTACTTTCCTGTGGAGTAAGATACCCAATTGAGTGTGTATGTTATTCCTTCCTCAAGCTGGATCTGATGAGAGTATGATTCACTCATTCCCCCTCATCTACCCCCATTCCCTTCTTACAGAACTGTTTTTCTTGCCACTTTTATGTGATATAATTTATCCCATTCTATCTCTCCCTTTCTCCCTCTCTCAATATATTCCTCTCTCACCCCTTAAATTTATTTCATTTTTTAGATATCATACCTTCATATTCAACTCACCCTGTGCCCTCTGTCTATTTATATTCCGTTCAACTCCCCTAATACTGAGAAAGGTTTCATGAATTGTACACATCAATCTTTCCATGTAGGAATATAAACAAAACAGTTCAACTTCAGTAAGTCCCTTATGATTTCTCTTTCTTGTTTACCTTTTCTTACATCTTTTGGTTCTTGTGTTTGAAAGTCAAATTTTCTATTCAGCTCTGGTTTTTTCAATGAGAAAGCTTGAAAGTCCTCTATTTTGTTGAAAATCCACATTCTGCCTTGGAGCATTATACTCAGTTTTGCTGGGTAGGTGACTCTTGGTTTTTATCCTAGCTCCATTGACCTCCGGAATACTATATCCCAAGCCCTTAAGGTAGAAGCTGCTAGATCTTGTGTTATCCTGATTGTGTTTCCACAATACTCAAATAGTTTTTTTTTTTCTTGGGGCAGCTAGGTGGTGCAGTGAGTAGAGCACCAGCCCTGAAGTCAGGATAATCTGAGTTTGAAACCGGCCTCAGACGCTTGACACGTGTACCAGCTGTGTGATCTTGAGCAAGTCACTTATCCCAATTGCCTTGACAAAAAGCAAAAAAAAATGTTTCTTTCTGGCTGCTTGCATTATTTTCTCCTTGACCTGGCATCTCTGGAATTTGGCAACAATAAATTCCTAGGAGTTTTGTTTTTGAGATCTTTTTCAAGAGGCGATTGGTGGATTCTTTCAATTTCTATTCTATCCTCTGGCTCTAGAATATCAGGGCAGTATGTAAATAAATTAATTCATACTATTCACTGTACCTTCAGCTGAAGTTTAAATATTTTGGTCATGTAATGAGAAGATAGGACTCTTTTGAAAAGACCTATTGTGAAAGATTGAAGGAAAAAGGAAAAGGAGGATGAGATGGATAGTGTCATGGAAACAAAGAATATGAACTTGGGAAGACTTTGGGAAAATAGTGGAGGAAAGGAAGGCCTGGAATCCTATAGCCTATGGGACCATGAAGAGTCAGACACTACTGAATGAGTCAACAACTATAAGAATTAGTTTGAAACTGTTCCTACTATTGTCACAATTAGCAGAATCTCACAGCACCCGAATTTTTCCTACATAAGTCCTATAAATAATTTTGGCATTGAAGTGACCTTGAGATCCCAAAGTCTGTACCAGCAAAGTACTCTGGGAGGTTCTATTAGGCTTGAAAGCATGTCCCATTGACAGACTACAGCTGCTAATACATGTTTACTGAATTTAATTTTTATATCCATTTCCTATGGGTATCAACTCACCCCTATGGCTTTGCTTATTTCCCAAGTAACTAATAAATTGAACAGAGACCCTCCCCTGATATGGCCTTTACCTTTTTTATCTAACAGCACCACCAAATAACTTAAATGGATGTCATTTCATATCAGGAAGAAGAGGATTGGAAGAACAAATTGTAGTAGGAAGGCCGAATTTATAATCTCAAATATAATCATTTAAATGTTTGAATGGTTCGAAATCGCAAGGTATGAGAGGTTCTCTAAAGAGAAAACAACAAGGAATTTATTTAGGCCCCACTGCAGCTGATCCGTGAACCAGCCTCCCCATTCTGACATCTTGACAAAAAGACTCCAGGCCCAGAAAGCCCACCTCACAAGAGTAACCAGGAGGTCACAGAAAAACAAGATAGTATTTAGCCAAATCATTTTTACTGGCCTCAAGTTCCTGCTCGCACTCCTGGGTCTACACATGGGTAAGCCCTGCTTCCGCAGCTTCCTGCCTCCGCAGCTTCTGGCTTCCCCAGCAGCTTCCACTTCCACTGAAACTGTCTCTTGGCTCACCTTTCCTTGAAGCCTAGCCTCTGGCATTCTCAAGCACCGCTTCAACACCACAGACCATTGGTTCCCAAGTTGGCCCCTCTTAAGTCATTAATCTACACCCACACAGGTTTCACACCTGATAGGGCTTTGGGCCTGGGGCTTAGCACTTAACAGCTGAAAGTACTTCCACTCAAAAGAAACAAAAGCCATACTAAGGAGACAATTTTGTTTAACAACACACAAATACATGAAATATTTTGGGGGAAATAAATTCTTGACATCAGCTGAGTGACTGCACATTTCTTCAATAAAAAGAGCTAGCCTCAGCTCAACTATTTAGGAAAGCTCAATTACATGAGCAGAAGAGTAATAGTAGCATAAAATATTGCTTTACTCCCTTGTAAGATTTTTTTTTTAAAATACAGGTATTAGATTGCTGAATTGAGAAAGAGGGAACTTGCATTTCTACAGCTGGTTACAGGGGAGAGTGAATTAAGAGTTACAATTAGAAGGGTTTAGGCAATTACACAGATTGCAAACAGTACAGAGCAAGGCTCTTTGTGAGCTCGTTACCATAGCAGGTTCATGGGCATGCTGGTGGCTTTTATACTTAAATCTAAGTAGACACATGTGATGCAATAGTTGCTAGATTGACTTTTTTTCCCCAGTGATTCTATATGAACTGTTTTTGTAACAGTAATGAGGGGAGGCTCATGTTCCACTTTGCTTATCCCTTCTTCATTATACCTCAGATTGAAATATGACCCTTACAGATGTATTCTCACCTTCATCCAATGAAAAAGGAAAAACAAATGGAGCCCAGAAATGGGGCAGCTGTTTCCTGGGCTAGAATTTTAATGGCTTTATGCTTCAAAGCTTGGCTCTTTTGGAAGAAAGGAAATTTGGGTGGGATAAGTTGAAAAGCAATAAGATATTGTGCAATATACAGCTGGCTGTATTAAGTGAGAAAGTTAAGAATTTCCTTTAGTGGAGTTTTGTCAAGAATACAAATTGCCAACAATACTGAAAGAATTCAGTTATATTGTTGTTCTGTGATAAATTGGAGCCATATAGGCACAGATATTTTTAAAATATTTCTGATAATCTTTATTTTATTGTAAGTCTTTAACAAACACGGATTAGCATTGTCTTCTAATATCCTTTTATAAAAAAGACAAAATCTCACAATTCTCCTGATATTAGAAATGAAAAGATCACTATCTAGAATCCACACTCTGAGTAATAGAAAAAGGGAAGGTCTCAGAGGAGAGATCTTGAAACATATCTTGGTTTTTATGGCATAGAGGAGAGACATTGTGAGGGCAGAATGTTGTATACATTGTCAGATACAGAGATTGGTATCTGATGAATTAATTATTTGCCTTTATCATAAGAGAGGATTTAATCCAGATGAGTGATATTAAAAGAAAGAAACATTTTCTAGAGTAATAATAATAGTTAGTATTTTGTTCATCCTTTGTTTTTGAAGAGGACCAATGATATCATGAGCTAATGTCTTGACTTGTGCATGAATAAGATTTAACCAAGGCATAGTTGCACAAAGTCATTAGCTTGACTCTCTCTTCCAGAGTCATCAAATCCAGTGGTAATTAAAAAAAAAATCAAGATATTTGATGATGGCTTGGGATGCAGCATATAACCTCAAAGCCTTTAATGTCTGCCCAAGCTCTAAAAGTCCCCACAGTCCCTACTTCGGCTGCCTTTAAGGCCATTGGCCTGTACCCTAACAGTACCCTGATCTGAAATGCTGTAATGAAGCCACTCCATAGGAGAAGTCTTCACATGCTTTTAAGCGAATTTTTCAAAGAAAAATTCCTACATACCTAAATCATTGTCAAATATATTCTGATGTAGGTGACATTTGAATCATCTCAAAAGTGCTTCAATAAAGTAAATTATTTATTAAGAATCCATTTCTGCACAAGAATACATATGAGTTGTTTTAGTGTAGAAGTTGTTGTATTTCAAGCATTGTATCCCCAATGCACACAGCTAGGCACAAAATATGTATTTAATAAGTAAGTGCAGGTTTGGTGTCCCAATACCTGTCTTCAAGAAGCTGTAGCACACACAGTGACCACACACTGGTAAAAACATCTCAGAAATTAGGCTAAACCACTTTGAGGGTAACCAACAAGCCTCATATATGTAAATAAGTTACGGGGATGTCTACCCCAATCATGTGAAACAAACATTTATATAGCATTTAATTTTCAAAACACTTGATTTATATTACCTCATTTTATCTGCATAAGAACCATGTAAATTGTGTTATTGTTGTCCTCATTTTCTACATGAGGAAACTAAAACAGTGAGAGATTTAATGACTTTCTCAGGGTCATGAATGCCATAAGTTTCTGATGCTAGATTTAAACTATGATCTTACCGACTCCTGGTCTAGCACTCTATCTACCACATCAACCTGTTGTTTTGAGTAAGTGTGTGTGTGTGTGTGTGTGTGTGTGTGTGTGTGTGTGTGTGTGTGTAAAGTGAGGGTAGATAGGAAATCTATTTACATGAGAAACTTTATAGGATTTAGAATTGTAAGAGATTTTATAGGTCATCTAATGTCTAATCCAAAAACCCATCATTTGACAGATGAGAAAATGTAGACCAAGAGCAAAGAACGACTTGTCAATGGGATATGGCTAAAGAGGAGTCAAGCTGGGATTCCAACACAGATCCCTTAGCTTTATGACATGTTTTTTTTTTCTTTGTTTTCTGGACTCTATGCATAGCATATACAGTTTAATTGTTTGCTTTTAGTCATTAATATGCCATGTCCCATCTTTGGATGAAAGAAAACTAATACAATCTTTGGGTTAGCTCTTTGATACTTTCACTAACAAGAATGACTTTAAACAAGCACTCTTCCCAAAGCAGCCCTTACTGCTGTAAGGGAAGCCTTGTTGGAAAGTACTTTCATTCCACTGGGCAGGCTTCAGCTAATACTGCTGTGCAGAGTGTTAGTTCTCAGTATGGCAGGATGGATTGCTTGTCGTAGAAAGAAAGGTCTCTGGGCAGAGAGTCAGTTCAGAATCATCTATCATAATCAGAGAAGCTATATCTACCTCTAAATAAAAGGCATCCTTTTGGGGTAAGTTCCACTGAGTGCAGGAAATTCTGGTAAATACCTTGAGAACCTCAAACATTGCAGTACTTGGTGGTTGCCCTTGGACACAATTCCTACCTCTGATGTGTATATATATGTGTGTGTGTATATATATATGTATGTATTCATTAGAAGAAAAGCCTCTATAAATCATTCCCTAGGAAAATATTTTGAATATGAAATGTCTTCAGTGATCTAGAAATCGAGCTGTATATCCTAATTCTCTTCTCAAAGATTCACCTTTCTTAAGATACTCTCATCCGAATGACATTATAAAAAGTGCTTGAAATGGTTAACTTCTTATTTCTCTATTTTTACCTGCAAAGTTTTTATTTTATTCTTGATAATTTTAAAGCCTTATTTGTGTGATATGTTTATTTAATTTTATGTCATTTGGTGACTTTGATCATCTAATCATCCATATTTAAAGCTGCAGAGTAATTATTTTTTTCTCTTTCCTCTTTCTGCCTCTTTAAATTGAATCAATTATCAAGTTCTGTCTATAGCTACCAGATGTTCACGCCTTTCCAATGGCAAAATTACTACCCTAGTATGAATAATTGTTGCCTCTCACTGAAACTTTTAATAATTAGTTTCAACTAGTCATTTATGAAGGTACCAAAGTTATCTTCCTAATATGAAGAACAATGTGTTCAGAGGAAGAAATTAAATATATTTGTTAGTCATATGAAAAAAAAATTACTCTAAATCACTACTGATTAGAGAAATGCAAGTGAAAACAACTCTTAGGTACCACATCTCAGCTGTCAGATTGGTTAACATGACAAAACAGGAAAATGAGAAATGTTGGAGAGGATGTGGGAAAATTGGAACATTAATGCATTGTTGGTGGAGTTGTGAACTGAGCCAACCATTCTGGAGAGCAATTTGGAACTTTGCCCAAAAGCCTATAAAAATGTGCATACCCTTTGACCAGTAATACTACTTCTAGGATTGTATCCAAAAGAAATCATACCAGTAGGAAAAGGACCCACATGGTCAACTATATTTATAGTCAACTATGTGATTATAATTCATTGGTTTAAGCAACTCTTTAAGGCTTATAGAATATTAAATAAATTTTCATGGTATGGGTGTTATTTGATGGGCAATGGAAAATAGTTAATGGGTTTACCTATTGTTCAAAAAGACTCAGAAAGAATTGAAGATCATTATGACATACTGCTGAACATTCTGTTCTTGGAGATAAGGAAGAGGTGAAGAAATTTCTGAGACTGAGAATCATTCTGTATTAGGGAAGTCTTAATAGCTATTTCTGCTACCTTTCTGGTTATTAGTTGAATATGGTCTAGTACTGACTATAAAGAGAATTGAAAATATGTTAGTTAGATTTCAATTCATATTGACTTGGGGCAGGCTCAGAAAAGAGCAATAACACTCCTGGGAAATGGGAGAAAAGCATCCATTGAAGCAGAAAATAGCATCTGAAGATGGCAGGAGCAGTTCAGAGGACTAATAGCAAATGGACATTTCAGAAGCAGAAAGTAGTGGCTAGTGGAATGGATTCAACACATGACAACTATGTAACAGAATAGAATGGTAAGAGGACTCTGCAGAAGGTATAAGTGAGGAAGAGTGGAATAGCCAAAGCATTGAGAAGTGGAATTGAGAAGAAGCAGTGATCATTTACCAGGACACAGAGCTACGAGAGGTATTCTAGACACACTAAAAATTTTCTTCATCTTAAGAATGCATTTTTCTGGAGAAATTATTCCTTTCTTTATTATTCTGGTCAACTTTGTGAGACTATATCCAGGACTGGAAATTAATGTATTGATTAATCCCCCCCCCTTACTATGTGCCTTAATTTTTTTCCTCAATTAAACATTTTACTACATAAAGCTTTTAAAAGTTCTGAAATAATAAGTGTATTAAAAGTCAGATAGAATCCCTGTTACATCTAAAAGGAATTCTATAATCATTCCACCCATTAAAAGTCTTCAAGATCAAACCCAAATATTAACCCCCTTTTTCCTGGACTCTAGCTTAAAGGGATATTTCTATCAGCCTGTTTTCCAAAGCACTTTGCCTGTGTCTTTCTATTTCTCTTATTGCATTGTACCTTATAACACATTTTGTGTGTATGACACATTGTCACTCTCATTTGTTAAAAAGTGTTGTTTTCTCTAAAATACTTTCCATAAAGTTTCAACTCAATCCTATAATTTTTTAACCTCTTTTTTCTCTACTACCTGGTTGACCGTTCAGTCATTTTGTTGCATTTTTCAGCCTGGAAAGGTCAAGCAGCACTCTATAAACTATTTCTCTAGGGAAGAATACAGGTTGTGATTCATAAGTCATTCTTAGGATCTTCCATCAATGCCTTCACTTTGAGGGCAACAATTGAGGAAAACTAGCCCTGCAGGGCACATTTCAGCCATTGGACCAGAGCTCTGGGACCATAAGGAAATGTTACATGGGGAGTGATCTTTCCTTTTCTATCACTTCTCCCACAGCATGTCATACCTTCTCATGATCCATTCACCTTCAAGAATGAGGTGTTGAAAATAAAACTTTCCTTGGCAGTTTAATCTCCTTAGAAATGAAGATTTCAGCATGGGAGGCCTAAAAAGTAACTGATATTTAACTATGATGTTCAAAATAAGCAATTTTAATCAAGTTTTTTTTTTCTTCATCACTATTAACATTTTTATGGATCAAAATTTTGTGAGGAGAAAATTGGGCTGAATAAAATAAAGCATGTAATATTAATAAAACAAGATTTAGGAACACATCCAAGGTCAGGCCTTACTTGAATGTTATAATTAGAAAGAGGGAGGAAACTGTCGACATGGCCTCCTGATCTGCGTAATGAATCTTTGTCCTCCCTGTCTGATAGTCTGAAATTCCTCAAGTTGGAAAGTTTTTTTTTTTAATTTTACAATTAAATATGAAGCTGAAAATACAATCACCCTAATGAATAAAAAAAAATACATACTTCTATTTGCACTGGAGCAAATAACTGGCAACTAAACCCATCCTGATTCTTGAATCAGAGAAGGGGATCATGGAAAGACAGGTTGAAATCAAATACCTGAAATGAGTAGGGAGTAGTGACCTAAGTCACAGAAAGGACATTAAGGAAGACTGGTATTAGTGTCAAATATCATTATGCATTTTTTCTTTTTTTCTTTTTAAATTTTGAACTTTTAAAATACCAAATAAAATAGGCACTTTCTCCTATATACACACACACATATGTATGTATGTATATATACACACATGTGTTGAGGTGTAGGTATACTGGGACTCTGAAACAGTGACATGAGGATCCTGCCCAAATGAATTCAACCCAAGGCTTCTTTCAGCCAAAGACAAGTTTTATTAGAACACTAATCAGGCTGGGAATAATTCTAAACTTCTGCCATCTTGGCCAGACTCTTAATGAATCTGAGCATTTGTGATACTTGTATTGACAAGCAAGCCACATTCAATCTGAGCACTTTCATGGAGGCAAGATGGATTTTTTATATAGAAGACTGTGGGAACAGAGAAGGGGTCTAGATCGAATTAAGGGAGTGGCTGTCTAGGGTGGGGCCAGTTGAAGACCCAGAAAGAGCAGTTAATTACCTGAGAGGGGATGATTGCCCCAGGTGACCTCCAGGGATCTGAACCATGTGGGAAAATCCAGGGGCTTTTCCTTTTTGGGATCCAGATCCCAAAGATATGGTCTTTTTCTTTTGGGGGTTCAGATCCCATCCCCAACATGCAAACATACATGCATGCCTACACGTATATATACATACATACATATACACATACGCACATACATATACACTCCTATACACATACTTATGTGTGTACATATATATGTACTTATGTGTGTGCATATATATATGTATGTGTGTGAATTAAAAAGTGGATTGTACATGAAATTGCAACTCTGTTATATATGATTTCCTTTTCTTTTTAAATTTTCAATAAATTCTGCATGTAACTTTCAAAACTTTCCTTTTTGACATTTGTGTGTTTCCTAAAATTTTCAATGGCAGCTTTACTTTTCATTCTTATACTTTCTTATTTTTCACCACCCTGTACATAGATAATCTCTTCCTATAGCCCAAGTCTCTCAAATTTCAAAAGAAAAGAAAAACAAGTGAGAATACTGGCCAATAACAAATTGCCAGTTGAAGGCACAAAGTTTTCCTACAAAATTCTTCACTGACTTCTTCCCCAGTTGTCTGAGGTTTGTTTTTGCTGTTGAGTGGTTTTCAGTCTTGTCCAACTCTTCATGATCCTATATGGGGTTTTCTTGGTAGAGATACTGGAGTGGTTTGCCATTTGTTTCTCCAGCTTATTTTACAGATGAGGAAACTGAGGCAAACAGGGTTAAGTGACTTATCCCAGGTGACCCAGCTAGTAAGAGTTTGAGGCACATAGAGATTGAATGATTTGCCCAGGATCACTCAGCTAGTAAGAATTTGAGGCAAACAGGGTTAAGTGACTTGCCCCAGGTGATCCTGCTAGTAAGAGTTTGAGGCAAACAGGGTTAAATGACTTACCCATGGTCAAAAAAGAAGCCTCAGGCCAGATCTAAACTCAAGTCTTCTTGACTCTAGTCTCAGTGCTCTACACCCATTGTATCAGCTAGTTTTCTCTTAGCACTTATAGTGACTAGTGAATGGTGATTCCTTAATAATTATGTAATGAATGAAATAAGTTTTTGTGGCTTCTATTTCTTACACATGTGACACTGAAACAGTGGCTTTTTTTCAGAATATATTAAAGTACTAATTCTTTTTGCCTATTTCTTTCACTGATCAAAATATGCTGTAGAACCATACTGATAATTTTAGAGCATGGATCCTCTGAAGTAAAAATGGAATTTTATAATTACTCTCTGAAATTTTGTGGGGAAGAAGAATGGGAGAGGGGATGAACTTGTAGATTTTATTGCCAGACAGAACTTCTGCTATACAGAAACTCCCTCTACTTTGATTCAAATCAGCTACCAGTAACAACACATAAACTTAGAGAGGTTCTTGTGAGTGTTTAAAAGTCCATGGTCAATTAATTTTTAATTGAGGTGAGAGGCAAGACTAGAACCCATGTTCTCTTGACTCCAAAAGTTATCCTCTTTTCACTGTAATATACTGTCTTACTCCTTTTAATTTCAGAGAAAAACAAGAAAACAAAGAACTGTTCCATCTGTTCTACCATAAATTTTGTCTGAGGGGAATATGTGTGTGTCTGCATGTGTGTGTGTCTGCATATACACACATATATAGTATGTATATACACATATGTATACACACGTGTGTGAGTATATGTGTATACATGCATGCATGTATGTATGTATAAATGTATATGTTTGGCAATAGGGGTTAGGTGACTTTTCCAAGGTCACACAGATGGAAGGAGTCCAGATTTGAATTCAGGTTCTCTTGACTCCCAGACCAGTGCTTCCTTATCTGCTGATTCAACTACCTACCCATTGTGGGGTTTTTTTAAAATATTTATTTATTTAGTTATTTAAAAAATATTTTTCCCAGTTACATGTAAAAGCAATTTTTTAACATTCAGTTTTGAAACCTTGAGTTCCAAATTCTCTCTTCCTGCACCCCAATTTGGAAGTCAAATAGTTTGATATACCTTATACATGTGTAATCATGCAAAACATATACATAATACTTATATTGTGAAAGAAAACATAGACAAAAGCAAATTCAAGAAAAATGAAGAAAGTGTAAAAAAAAGCATGCTTCAATTTGTATTCAGACAGTATCAGTTCTTTCTCTGGGGATGCATAGCATTTTTCATAAGTCCTTCAGAGTTGTCTTGGATCATTGTATTGATGTGAGGAGCTATGTCATTCAAAACTGAACATCTTACAATATTTTTACTTTCTACACAGTACATTTCATTTTGCATCAGATCATGAAAGTCTTTTGATGTTTTTTTTTTCCCAAGAGCATACTGCTCATCATTTCTTATACTACAATAGTATTCCATCATAATCACATACCACAACTTGTTCAGCCATTCACCAATTAATAAGCATCTCCTCAATTTCTAATTCTTTTTCCCCAGAAATGAGCTGCTATAAATATTTTTGTACACATAGGTCCTTTTACTTTTTTAAAAAATCTCTTTTGGGATACATACCTAGTAGTGGTATAGTTTTATAGCCCTTTGAGAATTGTTCCAAATTGCTCTATAGGATGGTTCAATCACTTCACAACTTCACCAACAATGCTTTAATGTTTCAATTTTTCCCATGTCCCCTCCAACATTTGTCATTTACTTCTTCTGTACTATTAGCCAATCTAATAGGTATGAGATAGTACCTCAGAATTGTTTTAATTTGCATTTCTTCAATCAAAGGGAATTAAGATTATTTTTTATATGGCTATAGATAGCTTTGATTACTTGGCCTGAAAACTAATCATACCTTTTGATAATTTATAAATTGGGGAATGGATCTTATTTTTATAAATTTGACTCAGTCTTCTATATGTATGAGAAATGAGGCCTTTATGAAAGACGCTCACTTCAAATTTTTTTTCACAATTATTATTGTTAATTGCATTTCCTTCCATCCTATCCTCCATTTGTTCTATTTTCTCTCTCCTTCCACCCTGTCCCTCTTCACAAGTGTTTTGTTTATGACTACCCCCTCCCCAATCTGCCCTCCTTTCTATCACAACTGCCCCTTCTCCTATCTCCTTCCCTTCCTTTCCTATAGGGGAAGATAGATTTCTATATCCAATTGAGTGTGTATGTTATTTCCTCTTTGAACCAATTCTGGTGAAAGTAAGGTTCACTCACTCTTCCCAAAGTTCCCCCTCTCCCCCTCCACTACAAAATATTTTTTTCTTGACTCTTTTATGTGAGATGATTTACATCATTCTAACTCTCTCTTTTTCTTTCTCCCAGTACATTCCTCTTTCATCCCTTAATTTTATTTTTTTGAATATCATCCCTTCCTATTGAAACCACACCTGTGCCCTCTGTCTATTGCTTCTAATTACCCTGATAATGAGAAACGTCTTATGCATCTCAAATATCTTCCCAGGTAGAAGTGGAAACAGTTTAACTTTATTAAGTCCCTTATGATTTCCCTTCCTGTTTGCCTTTTTATGCTCGTCTTGATACTTGTAGTTAAAAGTCAAATTTTCTGTTCAGCTCTGGTCTTTCCATCAGGAATGCTTGAAAGTGCTCAGTTTCATTGAAGGTCCATTTTCCCCTCTGAAGCACTATACTCAGTTTTGCTGGGTAGATTATTCTTGGCTGTAATTGTAGCTCCTTGGCCTTTTGGAAATCATCTTCCAAATACTCTGGTTCTTTAATGCAGAAGCTGCTAAATCTTGTGTTACCTTGACTGTGGCTCCACCATCCTTGAATTGTTTCTTTCTGGCTGCTTGCAATATTTTCTCCTTTGCCTGGGAACTCTGGTGGCTACAACATTCCTAGTTTTCCTTTGGGAATCTCTTTCAGGAAGTGATGGGTGGATTCTTTACATTTCTATTTTCCACTCTGGTTCTAGAATATCAGATAAATTTTCCCTTATAATTTCTTGAAAGATGATGTCTAGGCTCTTTTTTTGATCCTGGCTTTCAAGAAGTCCAATAATTTTGAAATTGTCTCTCCTGGATCCGTTTTCCATTTCAGTTGTTTTTCCAACAAAACGTTTCACTTTGCATTCCATTTTTTCCATTCTTTTGGTTTTGTTTTAATGTTTCATGTTTTATCATAAAGTCATTAGCTTCCACTTGCTCCATTTTAATTTTTAAGGAATTATTTTCTTTGGTAAATTTTGGACCTCCTTTTCCATTTGGCTAATTCTGCCTTTTAAGGAATTTTTCTCCTCACTGGCTTTCTGGACCTCTTTTGCCATTTGGTCTAGTCTGCTTTTTAAGGTGTTATTTTCTTCTGTATTTTTTTGTGTGTGTCTCCTTTAGTAAGTCATCGACTCATTTTTTCATGATTTTCTTGCATCACTTTTATTTTTGTTCTCTATTTTTCTCTACTTCTCTTATTTGATTTTAAAAATCTTTTTGGAGCTCTTCCTTGGCCTGAGACCAGGTCATGATTTTCTTGATGGCTTTGGATGTAGGAGCCCTGAATGTGTTGTCTTCTTCTGAATGTATGTTTTGATATTTTTTGTCACTATAGTAATTTTAAATAGCGCTTTTTTATATGATGTTTGCTCATTTTCCCAGAAGACTGCATTTTAACTCTTTGGTAAAGTAGGGCTCTCCTTTCATGGTTGAGGGCACACTGTCCCAAGCTTCAGGAGATTTGTGCAGCTTTTTTCAGAGATACTTCTAGGGAGCTGCAAGTTTTCAGTTCTTCCATGGCGGTATGATCTAAGTAGAAATGTTTTCTATTTTTTACCTTGTACTTTTCATTGTGAGCAGCCAAAAGCATTCTTTTCTGCCATGGAACTATGACGAGGGTCCCCCATCCACTGTGGCTGCCACCTCTGGTACCAGTGAGACTCCTTGCCTTGGGACTGCCAGCAAAGACTGGGACCTGTATCAGAGTATAAGCAATGAAACAGAGTACTGCCTCAGTGCTAGCAAAATGATCTCTGCAATCTCCTTCTGACCAGTTGTGTGACCCCCTTACAATCTAGGTGCTGAGAGCTCCAGAAACAGCTGTTGCAATTGCTGCTGCTGATTCAGGCACTTCCTGATCCTGGACTGAGCTGGACTGAGTTTCATTCTCACCCAGGTGCCTTCCTGCTGACCTTCTAAGTTGTCTTTGGTGTCTGTGGGCTCAGAGGTCCTAAAGGAGGCACAAGTAACCAATGATTCAGTCTCCAAGAACCCTGCTCTAGGTTTTCTGGGACCACCAGTCTGTCCTGATGATGCCTGACCAAACTACTCTCTCACCCTGGTGGGACAGACCTTTCCTGCTGACTACTCAATTTTTCTTTGGCTGGTAATTTGTTTTTCTCCATCTTTTTACTGCTGTAGAATTCATTTAGAGTCCTTTATAAAGGTATTCAGAGGGGCTTGGGCAAGTTCTCAGGCTAGTCCCTACCTTTACTCCACCAATTTGGCTCTACCTCTAGTTTGTTAAGAATACTTGCTTAAAAAAAAATAATAAAAAAAAGAATACTTGCTTAAAGGCTATACCAGTCCTCCCTTTCTTGTCTCCTCCTCATCCCGTTTTCACATTTCCTTGTCATCTTAAGGGACATTTTCTATTTAATTTTGTTCTGAACTTCAAAAAACTACACATACAGAATATCTTATGGACATTTCTAAATACAAAACAGTATAGAAAAAGATCCATGAAACCATGAATCTCTATGATGACATGCTTTTTAAAAAAAAAGTATG
This sequence comes from Phalanger gymnotis, assembly GCA_028646595.1. Taxonomy (NCBI): domain Eukaryota; kingdom Metazoa; phylum Chordata; class Mammalia; order Diprotodontia; family Phalangeridae; genus Phalanger; species Phalanger gymnotis. The sequence continues at coordinate 259,106,675 of CM053623.1, read as the reverse complement.
GAAAATACACTATTTTCAAAATTGTCATTTGTATTTTCCTCTGAACTTTCTTCTACTGTCTTAAGAGAATTTGTTAAATGCTTCAATGTCTTTTCTTCTCTTTATTCATTTTTATATTTATTCCTTCATTTATTTGTTCGTATATATTTCTACATAAATCCACACATACATCCCCACATTCTTCCATACATATGTGTATATATGTCTACGTGTATATGTGTGTGTGTACACGTATGTCTCTCCTCCTTAATCCCCTCCACCCACCCAAGCATGCAACAACTAAGGCAATAATGGTAGTGTGCTCTTATAATTTCTGATATTGTGGAGGCTGACCCTGGAGGTTCTCTTGAGCTAAGGAGTTCTAAGCCTAAGTGAGCTGAGCCTATAAAGTATATAAAAAAATAAACACACAGCCTATAAAGTATATAAAAAAATGAATGCACAGATACACATACACATGTACAGCTAGCTGGGGCAGGGGATAAAGCACTGAACCTGAAATCAGAAAGGCCTGAGTTCAAATTCAGGCTTAAATGCTCTTATTAGCTGTAACAACTATTTGGCGCATTGGCTAGATTTCTGGGCCGAGAGTTTGAAAGACTTATTTTTGAGAGTTCAAATCTGGCCTCAAATACTTACTATCTGTGTGACCTCGGGCAAGTCACTTAACCCTGCTTGTATCAATTTCCTCATCCATAAAATGAAGTGGATAAAGTTATAGCAAACCATTTCAGTGTCTTTGCCAAGAAAAAACCAGATGGTTCATGAACAGTCAAACATTACTGAACAGTAACAGCAATGTACTACCTGTGCAACTCTAGGCAAGTAACTTAACTCCTTTGGCCTCTATTTCCTCATCTATAGAATGAAGATAATTACAACCCTGCCCCCCAGTGTTGTTGTGAGGATCAAATGATATAATAATTGTAAAGTGCTTAGCACAGTGCCTGGCATATAGCCACTACTATACAAATGTTAGCTATTTTATATACATGCGTATTCACACACGTGTATTTGTGTGCATTTTGTACATTATGCTTTTGTATACATATACATTGCACTAATTATACATTTTGCACAATATTCATGTATACATATATACTTATAAACTTCATATACTTTATGTGTTTATATATATATATGTGTTAATAAAATAAAAAAACATTACAACTAATAAAAATAATCAAATCAAACAAATCCATATATTTGCTGTGTCCAATGCCTGTCTCATCTCCAAGGGACATTTGTCATGCAAAAGTCTCTCTCCCACGTTAGTGACTCCAGCTCCACCTCAGTTTCCAATTCATATAAACAGAGGAGTCAGAGAAGAATACTTTGTCCTGGCCACCAAATGTAAACATGTTTTGCTTCAGGCCAATGCCCTGTAACGTTGTCAAAAGGGGATAAGAGTGCCTCAAGGCAGGGTTTCCAGTTTCAAGGAATGAAATCAAACAATGGCTTATGTAAAATGTTTGATAATCATTTGAGTGTCTCACTAATTCTCACTTCACTCTCAGGTTTTGTGATGTTAGGAGATTAATTTTTATCATCTTGATTGTCCTGGTTGATTGTGAAATTTGAACTTGCTCCAAAGTCTTTTTCCTCCCTCCTGTCATTTTTATGAACAATGTGAATGCTTCTTTAGAAATAAACACGGGAAAAGAATGAGCCAGAGTGGAAAAAAAATTCAGTTAATAATTTTGGCATTTTTATAGGAAGCATACCTTTGAAATTGGTGTTAAAATTCTATTTCATGGTTTTCACCTATGTACTTTGTAAAAAGCTTTTTAGATTGTGCTTAGTGACAGTACTATGTTGTAGTTTTTACCTTTTTATAATATTTGGTGTTAAAAAAAATGACGTCTATCAAGTGCTACTTTTTTAGTTTCTGATTTAGACATATGAATGCACAAGGTGCCCTGTAGCTTTCTGCTCTCACTTTGTGAATACACTGGCTCAGAGAGCATCTTTCCCAAATCCACCACTAATGATTTCTTTGTTGCTGCTGAAAATAGTGTAGTTCTCAGTGAATCTGTGCACTAGGGTATAAACAATGCTTTCATTATTATGGGTTTTCTTTTTTTTCTTTTTAGTTTAGTGTGTAAGTAATAGATTTCTTACCAATAAAAAGCACAAGAAAATGTAGAGACTTTTTCTAAAATGTAAAAATGCACTCTGGCAGCCTATAAAGTTTATTAATGTAATCATCAAACAGTTGATATTGTCTCAAGTAGTACTGAAGAGTAAAATAAAAACAAATAACATTTACCAAAATACAGTAAAAGTATCTGCCAACTCCTCATGACCTAACAAACAAGAGATATCACACAAGCAAGAAAATATGAAGTATTCCTGTTCTCTTTCATTAGGTGATAGTCTACAACAGAGAAAAAGTCCTATTACTGTTTGATAGGGCATATGCCTATTTGAAGGAATATAACTTATGAGCAAATGGAGTTTGTGCTGTTATGAGGGGGGAAATGATAAAATTGGGCATGTAATAAATGCCTTGGCAATCTCAACAAATAGAAGAATAAAGAAATATAAGAAAACTTGAGATGTGGTCTACTTAAATTTAGTATATTGTCTAACACTGATCATGCAACAACATTGCTGACTGAACGAGAAAGTATCATATTTCTAAGTCATTTCAGAGCATTGTTTCTTCAAAGAAAACTGATAGCACCATGATAAATGTCTGAAATGTGGCAATCAGGTTCATTCACCCATAATACAATAAATGAAAACTATAGAGAGCAAATATTCTTTTCTTATGAATAGGAAATTATAGAAAAAACAAAACTTACAAGGTATTTCATTATCTTCTATGGAATACATATGCATACACCTAGTTCCCTATTAGTACTAATAATGAGTTCCCTGAAGTGGTAACGTGTATTTGAATTTGCATTATTCGAAATCATAATTGTACAAAATATGGTAATTGTTTCCAGACCGATCGAAATATGCAGTGCAAATTTGAATGAGACAGTTTCAGGGGAAGCATTATTCGCATTAATCCAGACCAATTTCTTTACAAATACACAAGACACACACACTTCAACAGGTCAGAATACATAATATTTAATCTCAGTTCTGCCATTTATTACTTATGTGACCTCAGACAGGGCATCTGACTTCTCACATGGTTGGTAAAGATTAATTTTGAAATTCCCAACAATGCTCAAAAGAATATGAATACATTTTTTCTCTGTGAAATTATCATTGTTTAAAAACAATATTCCTATTAGTGTATTCATGTATATTAATTCCATGGTATACATTGTATAAACATATAACTTAAGATTTTAAAATATGTGACAATTTTTGTTAAAGTTACTAGTACAGATGACACCTGCAAGCTTTAGCAAATATTTTCATAGGTTACTATGCCCAAGTTTGCATTCCTTGATGACTAATCTTCAGGCCATAAATACACTTGCCTAGGCCATTTCTGGTTGTGTTTTGTTTTTAACACTAGAAAATTCCATTCCTGAACCCAAAGATTACATCTCACTTAATTTTTTAAGAAAAAAAGCCCCAACCTCCACACCCCCCAAAAGGCACATGGAATATGGAGATTGGCCATTAAGATCTTTATAGACTTTGAACATTTCTGCTTTGTGTAGTTGTTATATCTTCCTATAACTTCTCCTCCATGTATATCAGCAATAGTCTTTGAAACACCAAATAATGCTTGCATGTTGGCCAAAAGACAATTTGATGTTACTTATTATGTATTTACTCTGTATCAACCACTGTATTAGATGCCGGGAATAAGAAGAAAAAGAAGAAAGACTCCCTCAAAACTCAAAGAACTTAAGTCTCACCAGAAGGGGAAAAACGTGTGAGTGTGTGTGTATATATATACATATATATATGTATATATATACACACACATATATACATACACACACATATATATATGCACACATATATATATACATATGTATGCACATATACATAATTATTTGCCCACACATTGATATATTCACAGACATGTGTGGATTTATTTAGAGATACAAAATATACATGAGGGGATTTTGAGGAGAAGAATCTGAGGACATCAGGAAAGGTCTCAAGAAGAAGGCGACCCTTGAGCTGAGCCTTGGGGGTTTTAGAAAGTATGAGAGATGGGAATCGAGGTGGAGTATATTTGAGGAATAAGGACACAGAGGTAAAGATGGAGAACTCTGTATGAGAAATTTCAAAACTGCCAGTTTGACAGGGACCCTGTCCTCTCATATAGTTATCCAAGTGGGATATTTAGAAAACTTAGCCCAGAAAAATATGGTAATAGCAAAGAGACAAGTCAGTGCCATTAGAAAAAACAAGCCTTTTCCTTTGATAGAAAACTGGCTACGTGATGTGGGTATACATCCACAGCATACAGAGCACAATTGAAATATTAACTATGTGTTGCATTATTGAGGGGACAAAATTAGTTTTGATAAATAAAGATAACATAGATCTGTAGCTTGTTGGGACATCAGAGGCCATCAATTCCAACCACTTTATTTTCAACATGAGGAAATTGAATGTCAGGAAATTTTAATGACTTGGCCCAAAGTTGCACAAGATGGAAGAAACTGAACTGAAGGCTCTTGACTATAGTCACATGTTTTTGTTTTTGTTTTTTTTTTTTTCCCATTGTATCACTGACTCTTTTGGAAAACAAACTGTGGTGTATTTTATCACATTGGCCTCAAGAGAGGCATCTGTGTACTAGTATTTTCCCCAAATCACACATTTTCAATAAAATTAATATTATTTAGTTTACCTTAGAATTAGTAGAAGATTAGAAATTGCTACTGAGAGTAGGTGTGATTCAGCAACTAGGAACTGAGATAAGGTCAAGAATTTAGACAGGTGGCTCAGGGAAGAGAAATGCTGTTTTCCACCGAAAGGCCACATATCTTTATCAACTAATGTTGCTTGTTTGTTTTGCAAGACAAATGACTTAAAAATATGAAAATACTTGAAAAGTCCATAGTATACTTTGAAAACAATAAAGATATACAAATGCAAGATATTATTGCTGATAATATGTTATTTTGCCTTTGATTTCATGAATATTACTACTCTAAGTAGTTTGAAAAAAATTTTTATATCATTTTAATTTGTAGTTCTATTTTTTCACCCTCCCATAATTAAAAAGGCCTTCATACATTCCAACAAATAATAAAAAAGACAGAGAAAAAAATTCCTCAAAGTATACAACATATCACTGCTATCTAAGATTATATGAAAAATTCAACAACCAAAGAGCTCCATTTCTTCAAAAAAGAAAGGGGCATCTTCTCTTCCCTCATTTGTGACAAGACTTAGTCAGTATAATATCAAAATATTCAATATTTCCCCTTTTTGGATGTCATTGTGTTTTCTAATTACATTGTAGTATGTATACTTTATATTCTATAATTTTGAATATCATTTTTCTAATTTTATTTATTTCATTTTGCATCTGTTTATATAAATGTGGTGCCTCCTATAGATTCACTTTTCCAACTCCCATGAGTGTGTGGGAACACCACTGGGTTCTAGGCAAGACTGAGTTTGAGCCAGCCCAACCCAGCTTCTCGGAGCCAATTGTTACATTTTCCACTGTGAACATTTACACTGTAGAATTTAATAAATGCTACAAATCAGAACTTTTTTTAATTTATTATCTAGACTTAAGAAAGTGATAGAGAAAATGTGAAAATGATTGAACATTAAAGTCTGTCATGCCTATATATATATATATGTGTGTGTGTGTGTGTGTGTGTGTGTGTGTGTGTGTATGTATATTTGTTTATATGTACGTAAATGTATGTCTCTATTCAATAATTTCCTCTCTCTCTCTCTCTCTCTCTCTCTCTCTCTCTCTCTCTCTCTCTCTCTCTCTCTCTCTCTTTCTCTTGATTTTTCCCAGAAAGGCACTTGCTGAGCATTTACTAGCATACACAAGATTCTAAGCTAACACTGAAGGGCTGCAGTGGGGTTCTTCATACTATTGTTCACAAGGCCCCAATTGTATGTTCCTCATAGATTATTAACATGACAATTAGATATTTAATAAAGGTCACTTGCTAAGACGATGTTTAAACAACTTTGGTACAAATAAAGGCTTGTTCTTTTCAGATTGAAGCAATTCTCCAGAACTGGTCTACCTGATCCTATGCCAAGCTGATTTCTGTTGCGTCATGACAATCTTCATTGCTTCTGGGCTGGGATGCTTTTATGTTAATGTTGGTCACTACTGCTCTAGTACTTGCTGTGACCACCATTCAATTCCAGTTGTACCCCTGTCTTGGAATGTGCATTTCTTTAGAAATAAGAAAGAATAAAACAAAGCAACAAAGGTATCATGTACTCATGTACATCAAGTGGCCAAGTGGTGAAACTTGCCCAACTGCCTCACCCAGCACCACAGTTTAGGGATGAGTTCAGAGTAGCCCTTCTCACTCAAAGCCACTAAGGAAAGAAACTGTGTGATGAATGAGTCCTATCTTTTTTATTCGCATTCACTCCCAGCTCCTTCACCCACTAGTCATCAGTTATTTGAGCTCTCCAGGCAGTCAGAAGGCTTCATCAGTATATAATACCAATAAGTGCATGTACATGATTGGTAATCAGTCCCTCCAAGTTTCTCTATGGTTACTTCAACTGAAACCAGGTGGTAGAATATTGGAGCATGTTCAAAAAACCAAAACTAGGTGATAGAATGGAGCATGTTCAAAGGACTGAAACCAAATAGGAGGATACCATACCATACTACGAAGACTGAGTCCTTATCGATAAGTTCCCCCACTCCTCCAATTTAACGTACAATAACTATGACTCTGTGACTACTATGTAATAACATGAAAATTCCATATATATTTATTAATTTTGCTAGATTATTATTTCTTGGATCTCTTTAGCATATTTTCTAATTCCAAACTCCCACCCTGGTCTTCCTCAAAATCAGAAAGGGGATGCTTTCCTGTGGTTAATTAGGAAATAGCTCCTTGTTAAAAATTGATGGGAGAAGGAGATAATGAACCCTTTGCTACTCTGAATCCAACCTTCTTCTCTTCCCTTTTCTTACCAACTCCTTCACTCACATTGCAATAATTGTTTGGATAATATATTCATGTATGTCTTGGCAAAGGACGTGGAGTTTAGACATGGCAATAATGTGAACTCTCACTTTGCTGAGTACACAACATAAACACTCCTCTATTTTGACTCCCTCTCCACTTCTGAATTCATTTCAAACTCCTTCTATTGTTGTAGATATAAATATATGTCAGTGCCTTCATTTGAACCTCCCTAGCCATTTGAGTGACATACAATCATTTATCTGGAATTATCTCAGGCTAACCCAGCAAACCCAGTTGGCCATGATAACAACAAAATTTATTGTAACAATGTCTATAGTGTTGTATATACAGAGGACACTTGATAAAGATTTGTTGGTGATGATTTAGAAGGCAGAATGAGCTGAAATAGGCAAAATCAGTGTTTAATTATAAAGTTTGTGCACATAGTAAACAAAACAAAACAAAACAAATATTTACAATAATCTTGCTTATTTCAAATCCCAATGAGATACGACAACTACTAACTTTGACTCCTTTCTTCCATTGCTTTTGTGATATTCAAACCCAGATGAAAAATAACTTTCCAGCTAACTTTCAGATCATCACCTTATATATGTTGATATATTTTAATGTGAGCATACAGAAGAGAAGTAATCCTAAAAAGAATGTAGAAATAGGAATTTTATAACTTCATGTCTTTATATATTTTTTCTCATTCTCTAAAAATTCACCCTACAAAACTCATGAAATCCAGCTTCATCCATACACACACACACACACACACACACACACACACACACACACACACACACACACACATATATATATATATATATATATATATATATATATATAATAAACCAATGTATGGCAAATATTAAAGCATAGGCTCTCTTAAAATGGATGAGATTTTCTTAAGCAAATAATTCAAATTTTAAGTCAAAAGACATAAATTTAAAACCTCATTCTGTAATTCATTACCTATCTGACCTTGGACAAATTAGTTAATTTCTTTGGGCCTCAGTTTCCTCATCTGTAAAAAGAAAAATGTTGTATAGGATAACTTTTAAGGTCATTTTCAGCTCTATATTTTTAATCCTCTGAACCTCTCCCTACTTGCTTATCACATTTACTTCAAGTATCTCTTCAAGTATCATGATAGATCTGTGTTTGGATTATTGAACATAATGTAGTAAGATCCTTCTATTTAAAATAATGAAATTTAAATGATTCTAATAAGCCACTGGAACATAGTAACTCTATAACATATAACTTAAAATATAACAAACATATACAATATCCACAGAATCATTATTTTTTTTTGTTATATAGAGAGTATACTACTATAATGACAGTGAAAACACTCCCCCAATAGTCTATTACTCCAAACATAAAAAAGAATTTGATCTTTCATGACACAATGGATAGTAAGTAAGGCTTAGTTACATCAGACAATTCCAGAGATAAAGAAAATAATTAACTCCACTGGGAAACAACTTGAAGCTCAAACTTCAAAAATATTAATTTTCACAGGAAAAAATAACTCCAAAATAATAAAACAAAAAGAATGATCTTGAAGTTGATAAATTATTTCCAGCCACTAAAAGAAGTTATTATTGTTCAGAAATTATATATAATTGTACAAGTGAGCTTATATGGGACTAATTTTTTTTTACTTCAAGGGACATTTTTAATCCCTCCTTCTTTTCTCTTTCAAACAGACATGAATATAAGTGTGAAAAACAAGTCCTCTTAATGTAACAAGAAGGTTACAAATCTAAACATATATGTCAGAATTGAAAAGTTACAGTACTCATGGCAACATTTTATCACCAGTATTGCACATGCTGAACAATAAAATATACATTTAGAAGCTTAACTGGTAATTTAAAATGCCACATGTTATATATATTAAATGTGGGTAAGTTAGCATTCTTAGGAGAGCTTTAACTTAGGCACTCCTGTAGTGGTAGCTTTTAAATTTGTAGCATCCCACTCTTGGAAGGGTTATTTTTTCTTTTTTTATGCTTCTTCTCTGTGTCTAGTTTCATTTATCCTAAATCTTTGTGCATATATGCCCAGTGAAACTGCGTGCAGGCATTTGGAAATGTGCTGGGATGATAGGTTTTATGGATGATATCATTGGCATAAACTCCCCCCACCCCTGGCTGATGCTTTTCTATTACCATATTTCATGATAACATGATACCTCTACATCAGGTGGAAAAACAAATTGGACGACAAGATATACCATTATGGCGTCCAGATGTAAAGCATCCATATCCAAATGCCAGGTGAAATATTTATGAGCTGATTTAAATAATAATGAGATGTGATCCACATAGTGCCATCATTTATGGACTGTGGCATATTTGTAGCACCAGAGGCAGTCCTCACTGTAGGAAGTGTGTGCTTCCAGCTGAGTACAATTCTCAGCTTCCTCACACCTTCTGTCCCTCAGCATTGCTTCCTAAATGTATAGGAAAGGGGATTTATTTACATGCTTGACCCACTAATGGACTTAAAGCACAAATACTCAGCATTTTTCTTCAGGGTTCAGTACCTTGCTGATGGAATAGATATGTCGTCATGAGATGCTAATGTTTTGAATGTCATATTCTATACCTCCCATCCCCACCATCTATGGTTTTCAAATGCTATCCAACCTACAAATTCCCCAAAGCTTAAATGCTACTTCCTACACAGAGCCTTTCCTGATATCTCCCTGATGATGGTGATATATTTTTTATTATAAGTGATTCTAGCTCTTTTGTGCTTTTTCATATAATGTAAGCTCCTTGAGGGCAGTCACTATTCTTTCCTTTCTCTTTTAATCTCTAGTACCTTTCCCAGTTCCTAGAACAAAGTAGATGCTTGATAAATGTTTCTGAAATTGAATTGCAGGGTGCAAGGTGCAAAAAACCTTAATTCATAACTCAAGTTTAACACTTAATAACAGGATGACCTTAGTTAAGTTATTTGCATTTTCTGTGTCTTGATTTCCTCATCTGTAAAATGAGAGAATTGAGCTAGTTGGATTCTGAGGTTCCTCCATGTGTAGATCTATGAACCTTTTAGGAATGTTTATATAATACGCTTGTATAATAATGTAGCATATGTGTGCACAAATGACCTATGTAAATAACCAATGACAATGCAGATAACTTATCAATAGGCCCCAATCTGGAGAGCCTTTGGGTTTGAATGGTTCTCTCACCTTCAAGATCTTCAGGCATGGGCTTGTTAACTCTTTTCAGAGATTAATTGTTCTAAATGGTCCCTGTTCCCTCCAGCCCTCAGTTTATGTGATTCTATGATGGTAAGTGATGCAGTGGATAGATTGTTGGGTTTAGAGTCAGGAAGACTGGAGTTAAAAATAGCCTGAGGCACTTACTCTCTGTGATCTTGGGTAAGTCACTTATGCTGTGTTTGTTAAGCTTACCTGGAAAATAGGGATAAAAATAGCACCTATCTCCTAAGGTTGCTGTGCCAATCAAATGAAATAATAACTATATAAAATGCTTATCACAGTGCTTGGTACGTAGTGAGTGCCATATAAAGTTTATTATTATTATTATTTACATATATACTTCTATTTTATAAGTTTGTATATGTATATAAAATACATGTATATTATATTTGAATTTCTATGTTGATTTAAGTAGAGATGCCATTGACTACACATTTCCAAAGTCTAATTAGGTTCACAAACTTTTACCACACATAATTTTCCCATTATATATCAAATATATCTGTAGAAAACTAGATGTCTTTGTTCTGAGCTGCTTTTGAATTTGGAAATTCTTGCATTCTTCCAGTTCACATATTGAGTCTTTAAATAGTTGAATGAAGGCAGGATAATAAAATTTGTTTTTCATTTTTTCAATACAGCGAGATACCTTTACAAAATTTGGCTCTTACCCTCACCTTGGCTTTTTCAGTCTTCAGACAAAAATATTTTTACCTTATTTTTACTTTTTTTGTCGTTTTCCTACGTTTGTGTTTATAAATTTTTAAAGTTATATCTGTTCCTTTTTTAGATAGCCAAGACAAAATCATGAAAGAAAATAAAAACATGAAGATGAAACATAGTATATAGGTCTGTATTTTGTCTAGCATTAACAGTTAGTTCATTAGTAAACATTAAGGTGCTATGTAAATGCTAGCTAGCAACTTTCTCTTTACAGTTTACTGTGTCTCAGGGGTTATCGTTTCTATTGTTTATCCTTCATAGCTGAAGAGGACCAGTGACATCAAGGTACAGTGTGTTTCACTATAGCTAATCAGACCAATATGAGTTTAGAAAGCTTTACCCCAGGTTGGGCATAAATATTGAATATTTGGGATGGAGATTTCTCTAGATTTTCACATCTCTTGTTTCCTTTGTGATACTACAATTCTGCTTCACTCCTAGAATGCAGCATCTTCTTTGATAAGGGCATGTCATTCATGGTGGTCCTGTGCCAACATTTCCTCTATTTCACAGTCAATACTAAAGTTCTTCAGAGAGACCTTGAGAGCGTTATTGTACCTCTTTTTTTGAGCTCCATGTAAGCACTTGCTTTGTTCAAACTCTCTGCAAAATAGCCTTGTTTGATAAATGTGTCTTTGGCATTCTGGCTATGTGGCCAGCCCGTTGGAATTGCATTCTCTGCAGTAGAGTTTAAATGCTTTGCAGTTCAGTTTGAGAGATGACCTCAGTGCCCAGTACCTTATCTTGCCAGGCAATACCCAGAATCTTCCTAACACAATTCAAATATAAGTGATTCAATTTTCTGGCATAGCATTTGTGGACTGTCCAGATTTCACAGGCATACAATGATGAAATCAGCACAATAGGTCTGTAGACCTTTAGTTTGGTATGCAGCATGATACTTCTTCTCTCCCACACTTTCTTTCAAAGCCATCCAAATGCTGAGCTAGGTCTGGCAATGAAATTTTAATCTCATAGTCTATGTGGATATCCCTGGAAAGTGAACTGCTGAGGTAAGAGAACTTATCCACACCATTTAAATTTCTTCATTTGCGTTAATTAATGTTTCCAAGTATGGATGTATGGCACTGATGAGTGTAGAACCTCTGTTTGCTTGGTGTTAATTTCTGACAAAATTAACACAATTAAAAGAGAATTAATCTAAACTCTGTTGCATCTCAGCCTCAGAGGCTTCATTGACTGCACAGTCAACTGTGAACCATAAAAAGTGCATTAACTTTCCCTCCACTTTTGTCTTGGCTTGTAGCCTTTTCATGTTAAGTAGTTTACCATCAGTGAGGAAACTGACCTTAATGAGATTTTCATGTTTTTGTCCTCATTGAAGGCATCTGAAAGCATCATAGAAAGTAGTGAAGCATAAAAGTAGTGAAGCATACAGCCAGATTCTCTAATGGAAAATAAAGTGGGACTTTTGTTGTCTTTTGTTTTGGAGGGCTTTTCAGCACTAAGGCTATCAAGTGTCTTTGAGTCTTGCCTTTGTTTCAATCGAGAGTCTTTGATTGAATTGGTAGTCTTTGATGACCCGCTCAAGTCAATGGAAGGCTCAGGTTACATGGATTTCAGTCCCATGGTTTTGATACCCTCTGACTCTGAAGAAGTGTGTATATATTCTCAGGTTATTATTTTTCTTGGGGCTCATTCACTGGAAGAATGTTCCTGTGATCTCAACAGACAAGACTCTGGGTAGCCATTAAGGACCCCCCAGCTTTTAAAACCCAGATGTTGGTGCATCTCTCTCTCTGGTAACTATGTATGTATTGCTATGGATAAACTGTTAGAAGCCATATCTGCTGGTTTGTGTTATTTACTTTGTTTATATAATTTCTGCTTGTAATTTCTGTTTGTGTTTTCTCTGAATTTCAGGGTGCTGACTTTCTTTTTCCCTGAACTAAGTGAGTGATATATTTATGTTTAATTAAAATGAGATTGGAAACCCACCAAAGTCGCTTTCTTTACAAAAGCAGATCAAAGACCCTGTACTAGTAACCCTCTTGTGTGCTGGTGTTATTGGCATTATATGGCCACAGTGGTGGCAAGTAGCAACCTTGTTGTTACAGCTTCACTCCACTTGTGACTGGGAAGGTATGGGAGCATTATCCTTTATCCAGAACCTATGTGAACATGCCATCATGAAAGTAGCATACAACTGAAATGAATGAAGGGAAGGAGGGAGGGAGAAAGGGTGCGAGGGAAGAAGAGAATGAGGGAGGGAGGAAGGGAGGAAAAATACATTTACATAATGCCTATTATGTAGCAGGGACTGTTAAGTCCTTTATAAATATCTCCTTTAATCCTTATAACCTGAGATGTAGGTGCTATTATTGTTCTAATGTTATATTTCAGGAAAATGAGGCTGACAGAGAGTAATTGACATGCCCAGTGTCACAAAGCCAGTCATGGGATGTTGAAATTTTTAACAAAAATTATCTCATCTTTATTTTGTATATGGCAATATACATAAAGGTAGCCAGGTAACACAACAGAGAGAATGTGATCCCCGGAGCACAGAAGATTTGTGTTCAAATCCAGGCTCAGACATTTATTAGATGCATGGCTTTGAGCAAATCACATCACTGGTGTTTGCTTTGCTTTTTGGAACTCCTAAAATGGGGGTCATAACAATACCTACCTTTCGGGGTTGTTGTGAATACCAAATAAGATAATATTTTAAAGTGCTTAATAAAGTCTCTAGCACATATTGGTGCTATATAAAATGCCTGAGCCTGGATTTGAACTCAAGTCTTCCTGACTGCCAGTGCTTTGTTCTTTCTATTGAGCCACGTAACTGCCTCCAAAGTTTGCAACAGGCAATGTAATTATACCTATTAAACTGCTATATAATTTCTAGCTTTATCATCAATATCAACATCATTATTTGTTCTATTAATTATATAAATATCCTCCCTGTCTATTGTCAAAACATTGTAGGTGAAATTATTATTTTTTGTCTTTTTATCTGTAGCACTTTGCACACTAGCTTACATACTGGAAGTACTTAATATATTCTTAATGAATTGAATTAACTTAAATGATAAATAAAAATGGAACTGGCTGTGACTCATTAGCTGCATGTTTACGGCCCTTCATGCAAAGATTAGAAGATGACCACTCATCAGGTTATAAAATGTAGTTCTGGACAAATGTATGTTGGAATAAAGAATTCTGAAGTTTTAATACAAACATACACACATGTGCAGAACTATTCTTCAGCTCTATGCTTTTGAAGATGCAAGTTATTCTTTAAGTTTTCCAAAGATAGATGTATAGTTAGATATATAGGGCAGATAGACAGGGAAAGAAAGACAAAAAGAGATGGGGTCACACAGAGACAAAACTGGAGACAGAGTCAGAAAAGTAGAGGCAGTCAGAGAGATGGAGAAACAGAGAAATACAAAGATGAGAGATAAATGTTTATATCTATGGAGATTACAGACATATAACATGTACACATACACACACACACACACACACACACACATATATATATATACATTTATATGTATAACTTCCCCAATTTTAAATTTGCATAAAACATTCTAAAATGTTATTAACAACTTTAATAATAGGAAATCAACATTTATTAAGCATCTAATATGTGTCAGTCAGTGTGTTAAATACAGGGGTAGAAATAGGAAAAGGAAAGACATGCCCTCAGTGAGATTACAAACTAAAAGGAGAAGACAATTCACAAAAGGAAGATGCATCTGAACTCTATATCTGCTGTGTAGCCTGGCTTCAACTCCACAGAAAAAGATGCCCTTCCTAGGAAAAGTTAAACACTTTTAAACTCACCACCAAGCTGCTCTCTGAAGTCCTGATTGATACCATGTACTTCAGTATCATTTTCCCTTAAATTAAAATGCTGGAAGGTGGAGTATCGAACTGCTCCAAGTGCCTTCTTTTATAGATCATAGAAAATAGGTTTTGTGTACTACGCTTTGCATCTCTGACCCCACCTGGTTTAAACTTTGTGGAACTAGATGCCCTGGGTACCCTCTGATTCTGTCCCATTTCTCTTCTTTCCTGCCTCTTTTCATGTACTGTTTCTCCCTTTAGATTGTAAGGCCTTTGATATCAAGGACTGTTTTTCCCCTTATTAATAGTATCCAAAGTTCTTAGCATGGTGTCTGGCACAAATAATACCTAGTACATAACTAATAAATATTTATTGGATTAAATTGTATTGGAAAGGGAAAAAGGCTGTGGCATGGGGCAGTCGAAGTACCCTGAATAAAGAATGGTGGAAAAACAAAAGAAGTCCCTCCAAAACCCTATGAAAATGGCTCTGAACAAATTCTATAACTGCAGAACCCACAAAATAGCAGAGTGAAGCAGGGCTCCAGCCCAGGACAGCCTGGATTGTGGCTGGTGAGGTCTAGCGTGCATGGAACTGGGAGCAGAAGGGGAGCAGAGCACAGCATGGGCTGTGCAGGCCAACCAGACCAGGAGCTGGGGGGAACAGGCCCTAGCACCCTGAATCATTCAGCTTTGGCAGTTACCAGACTTCTAAACCCATAAATACCAAAGACAACAGAGAAGAACTGCAGAACCCATGAACTAGCAGAGGGAAGCAGGGTTCCAGCCCAGGGCAATCTGGATGGTCACTGGGTGAGGTCTATCACACATGGAGCTGGGAGCAGAGGGGAGCAAAACAGAGTAGAGCCCAGCATGGGTGGCAGCAGGACCAACCAGACCCTAGGAGCCGGGCAGAACAGGCACTAGCACCCTGAATCAGTGACCTATGGCAGTTACCAGACTTCTCAACCCACAAACAGCAAAGATAACAGAGAAGGTTAGTGGGAAAAGCTCCTGGGACAGAATGAAAGGAGTTCATGGTTCAGCCACAGCCCTGGAGGCAGCAGAGATCGTGCAGGTACAGAACTATAGCTGCAGTTGCTTCTGGCCCCAGGCCCACCTGGTGTGAGGAATTAAGTTGTGGATCAGAGCAGGAGTGCAGAGCCTGCTTAAGATCTGAGTCCAGTCTGGGTTGGCAGTTCTTGGGGAAGGAGGAGTGCTGGGAAGGCAGAGTTGGCTTTATAGAAAAAGCTCTAAAAACAACA
>CM053623.1:259054546-259090054 GCA_028646595.1 Phalanger gymnotis | reverse complement strand
ACCGCAAACTCTGTCCTGTCCCGCAGCTCTTCCCACTAACCTTCTCTGTTGTCTTTGCTCTTTGTGGGTTGCAAGGTCTGGCAGATACCATAGCTCAGTAATTCAGGATGCTAGGCCTCCGCTTGTCTCCTGGTCTGGTAGGTCAGTGTCTGGTCTGTTCGCACTGTGCACGCATGCACACTAGGCTCAGCTCTGCTCCCCTCCGCTGGGGGCTGGGAGCTCTGTGTGGGACATACCTTACCCAGAAACTATCCAGGCTGTCCTGGGCTGGAGCCCTGCTTCTGTCTGCCACTTTGTGGGTTCTGCAGCTCTAGAATTGGTTCAGAGCCATTTTTTTATAGGTTTTTGGAGGAACTTGGTGGGGAGCTCACTCCAGTCACTGTTTCCCAGCTGCCATCTTGGCTTCCCCCCCTGGGATGTACCCATTGGGTAATCTTCTTATCAGAGAGGGGAAGCATGAATATGATTTGGTTTAATACCATCATGTTTTTCTGTGGCCTCCTGGTTACTCTTGTGAGGCAGAATTATTGGGCCTGGAAGCTTTTGATCAAAATATCAAAATGGGGAGGCTGGTTAGTGGGTCTGTTACTTTGGAGCCTGAATAAATGCTTTAATTCTTCTGCCTTCTACTTAGAGAATTCCTTATATCCTGTGGTTCTGAACCATTCAGACATATATATGATTCTCTTTGAAATCGTAAATTCTGCCTTCATAATACATCGCTCAAAAAGAATTTTGAAAATCAAGGAAGAGAGGTAGAGGAAAATTGAGAAGAAAAATGAGATTGGTGCAAGTAAATCATGAGTAAGTCATTCAACAACTTGATAAAGGAGATAATAAAACTACTGAAAAAAATAATACCTTTAAAATACATACTAGGCCAAACAGTAAGGGAGTTACAAACAGCCAATGAGGAGAAAAATGCTTTGTAAAGCAAAGTTAGTCAAATAGAAAAAGACCCACAAAAAACTCCCTAAAAAGTAGAAGTGGTCAAATGGAAAAGGAGGTACAAATGCTCACTGAAGAAAATAATTCCTTAAAATTAGAATGGAATAAATGGAAGCTAATGACTTTATGAGAAATCAAGAAACAATAAAACAAAAAGAGTAAAAAAATAGGAGACAATGTGAAATGACTCATTGGAAAAACAATTGACTGGCTATATAGATCCAGGAGAGATAATTTTAAAATTATTGGACTTCCTGAAAGCCATGACAAAAAAGATTCTAGACATCAACTTTCAAGAAATTATCAAAGAAAACTGTCCCCATAATCTTGAATCAGAGGGTGAAATAGAAATGGAAAGAATCTACTGATCATCTCCTGAAAAAGATCCTAAAATGAAAACTGCCAGGAATATTAGAGCCAAATTGGAGAGCTCCCTGGTCAAGAAGAATATATTGCAAGCAGCCAGAAAGAAACAATGCAAGTATCATGAAGCCACAGTGAGGATAATACAAGATTTAGCTGCTTCTAAATTAAAGTATCAGAGGGCTTTGAATATGATATTCTGTAACATAAAGGATTTAGGATTGTTACCAAAAACTACCTATACAGCAAAACTGAATATAATCCTTCAGGGGAAAAAATGAACATTTAATGAAATGGAGATTTTCAAGCATTCTTGATGAAAAGATCAGAGTAGAATAAAAAGATGACTTTCAAATACTAGACTCAAGAGAAGCCTAAAAAGGTAGAAAGGAAAGGTAAATCATAAGGGCCTCAACACAATTATCTTTTTACATTCCTACATGGGAAGATGATACTTGTAACTCATAAGAAATTTCTCTTTATTAGGTCAATTAGGAGGAAAATATGTAGACAGAGGGCACATTGTGAGTTGATTATGAACGGATGATACCTAAATTAAAATTAGAGGTGAGAAAGGAATGTACTAGGAGAAAGAGAAAGGGAGAAGTAGAATCGGATAAATTATCTCACATAAAAAGAGGCAAGAAAGAGCTTCTACTTTGGAGGGAAAGAGGTGAGGGAGAATGAATGAACCTTACTCTCATAAGAATTATCTCAAAGAGCGAATAACATGCATATTAAATTAGATATAGACATCTATCTTACTCTACTGGAAAGTAGGAGGAAAAGGGGATAAGTGAAAAGGGGTGTGTGATAAAAGGGAGAACAGATTGGGAGAGGAGGTAGTCAAAAGCGAAAGATTTTTGAGGAGGGGCAGGAAGAAAGGAGAGAGAGAATAAAAAGGAGTAGGGAATAGGATTTAGGCAAATACAGTTAGCAACAGGAATTATAAAAAAAAAAATTTGAGGCAAGTTTTTCTGATTAAGGCCTTGTTTCTCAAACGTATAGAGAACTGAATCAAAATTACAACAACAAAAGTCATTCCTCAGTTGATCAATGATCAAAGGATATGAACACTTTTCAAATGAAGCAATCAAATCTATCTATAGATATATGAAAAATGCTCTTACTATTCATTGGTGAAATCCCTATTAGATTGGCTAATACGGCAGAAAGGGAAAATAACAAACGATGGAGGGCATGTGGGAAAAATGAGACATTAATGCATTGTTGGTGGAGTAATAAACTGATTCAACTATTACGTACAGCAATTTGTAACTATGCCCAAAGGCCTATGAAACCATGCATACCCTTTGACCTAGCAATACTGCCACTATGTCCGTATCCCAAAAGAGACTTAATAAAAAAGGAAAAAAGACCTTTATGTACAAAAATATCTATGGCAGTTCTTTTCTGGTGTCAAAGAATTGGAAATTAAGGGAATGCCCATCAATTAGGGAATGGCTGAACAAAAAGTGGTATATGATTATGATGGAATATTATCATGCTATAAGAAATCATGAGTAGAATGCTTTCAGAAAAAACCTGTTAAGACTTACAGGAGCTGATGCAAAGTGAAATGTACTGTGTACAACAGCAACATTGTAAGATGATCAGCTGTGAACTACTTAGCTATTTTTAGGAATACAATGATCCATGACAACTCTGAAGGACGTATAATGAAAACTGCTTTCCATCCCATCATCAGAACTGATGGTGTATGAATGCAAATTGAAGTATATTTTTTTAACTTTATTTTTATTGAGGTTTTTTTTGATGTGTTTTCTTTTGCAACATGATTATTATTGAAATGTTTTATGTTATGGCACCCATGTAACCTATATCTAATTGCTTGTTTTTTTGTTTTTTTTAATGGGGGAGTGAGGAGGGAGGAAAGGAGAATTTTGAACTCAAAGTTTGATTTAATATAAAGAAAATTATGAGCACAAGATACCAGATTAATAACAAAAATGATATAAATAGCATAACTATGTGGAGGAAGAGAAAATCCTTTTTCAACAATAACCAATACCTATTTCAGCTAACTACAATAGAAATAATAGAAACAAATGGATCTTTCATTAACATGTTATTAAGATCTATCTAAAACCAAGAACAAACATTATATGTAACGGAAAGAAAAAATGACTAAAGATCTTTCCAATAAAATGAGAGAAAATACACAGATATGCATTATTACCACCATTATTTGATATAATTCTAGATGTATTAATTGTTGAGGCTTAATCTCTGTCCACTTAGAGCCAAAAACTGTTGGGGTTTCATGATGTATTTTGGTGGAACCATCTCAAAGAATTCCAAGTCAGACCACCTCTAATCTAAATATAGGCATTTATTGAGATTGATGCTTCTCAGCAAGTGGGTTACGTTCCAAAAGGAACCAGCAACTTCAGGGAAAGTTGGATGGATAAGGTGAAGATGCTGATTACACAATCAAAATTTTCATAGACTATAGGAATATGATTAATATTAAAAAAGCAGGAGGAGTTTGTTAGGGCACTAGGTAATGAAGGAGGGGTCTTAGCCTCAGTGAAACTGTGCAGGCATTATTGTAGGGTGGGCCCCTTCTATGGTTTGGTGGTCAAACTTCCTGGTCATGCTCCCCAACAACTAGTTAGCTATTGTGGTGCTATCTGGTCAAGATAGATAGGTATTGTGGTCGTGTCTTGGCCTAAAAGGATGACGTGATTGTGATTTCATATCTGTTTTGTGGGAAAGGGTCTGGGGAGAGTTCTGGGTTTCTATCACATGGACATGCCTGCTGTTTCTGTGGTAACCAAGAGTTCAAGAACACAACTGTTCTAGTGAACAGTGACACATATAGGGAGAAGTGAAGACATTGGCAAGGAGGCTAGGTAGGTACAGTGGGCTATAATGAAGTTAGAATATTGGGATTGGGGACAGCCTTAATAGCATCCCCTCACTAATTATAGTAACAAAATATAGTACTAATAATTGAGGGGGAAGGGAGATAATTCAAAACTGAAAATATAATTGAAAAATAGAAATTACATCAGACTAACCTCTCAGAACATATGCTACAAAGATGTATTTAAATAAAAGGACACATCAGGGAGAAAATAAAAGAGGGTAGCAGGAAATACCATTCATACCTGTAGGTAGGGGAAGAATAAAAGCCAACAAGTGTTCAAAAGATCACAAGGGATCGAATGGACAATTTTGATTGCATACAATTTAAAAAAAAACTTTCTCATAAACAAAATCAATGAAATTAAAATGATAAAGTCTTCAATTGAAAGAATATTTGATTCAAATTTCTCTGATGAATATCTAAATTTAGTAATATATGAAGAATTTATTTGAATATATAAGAAAAAAGAGCATTCCCCAATAGGAAAATTGTCAAATCATATGAAAAGACAGTAATCAAGAAAAGAAATTCAAATTGTAAATACTTTTTTTTTCAAATTCAAACAACTTTGAAGTTATCTCTTATACCCATCAGAATAACAAAAATCCACCCCCACCAAAATAGGAAATGTAGAATTTTTGAAATATATACACTGAAAAGCAATTTTGAGCTATATCTTTAAAGTTATTAAATTGTGAATAAACTTTTCCACATTGACACCAGTACTAGGTAAATAACTGAAAGAGATCCAAGAACAAGTGCCAAGGCATGTGTATGCAAAAATATTCACAGCAGCTCTTTCAAATGGAAAATGAATGTGTAAGCAAATAATAAAATATAAACATAGGAGATTATAATTGTACCATGAGAAATGACAAAAAGGACATTGTAAAACTAATATGGAATGATGTATAGTGAAGTGAATAGAACCAAAACAATTTGTAAAATGACTACAATGTTGGTTCTACAAAAGTTTTAAAATATCTAGGAAATATCGTTAATGCAATTACAAAGCATGCCACCCTCCTGTTTATGGTTATAGATGATGGACAAGAAGTGCAAAAAAGAATGGATTTTTGTGGTTATGGCCAACTTTTGTATTTGTTTTTCTTGCATATGTTTACTTGTTATGAGCATTTTGTGGGGGACAGAGGGAAAGGGAGCCAGTATGATTAATGTAAAATGAACAAAAGGAAAAAATGTCACTGAAGCATTCTTTTTTCCCTTACTTAGTAGAATTAAAAACTAGGAAGTTTGGAAAGAAGCACCAATAGGAGCAGGACAACTTCAAACCTATTGTGTTGACTTGTTATGTAATTATTAAAATAATAAGCTTTATGTGATAGAGATTCATGAATTCATATCCATTATTTTCTGTATAAGGAAATACTTTTGTCTCTTGGTATTTGTCAAGTTTAGAATGAATAAAAAGTAAAATTCTGTATTGCAAGATGTAAATACATATATACAAGAATGAAGAGGTATACCTTGAAATTGATTAAATAGCCAGAAAGGAGAATAAATAAGAAATTTGAGTCATAACAATGGGATAATGCAATATGTCTAACATGTTTTACCATTTTTATATAAATTTGTTTATTTTCAGTTTTCAACATTCACTTCCACAAGATTCTGAATTCCAAATTTTCTCCTCATATCTCCCCTCCCCCCACTCCAGGACAACATGAAATTTGATTTCCCCTTACCCCAATCTGCCCCACCCTTTCTTACCCTCCCACCCTTCTCTTATCCTTTTTCCTTCTGTTTTTTCTGTAGGGTAAGACAAATGTCTCTACTGGATTGCCTGTATATCTTATTTATCAGTTGTATGTAGAAATAATTTTTGAATTAAATTTATTTCTTATTTTTATTTTACAACACTCAATTCCACAAGTTTTGAAGTTCCAAATTTTCTCCTCTCCACACTCCTCCCCACTCTTCCCCAAGATGGCATCTAATGGAATACAGATTCTACATATATCTTCACATTAAATTTATTTACACAATAGTCAAACTGTAAAGAAGACTTATAACCTATGGAATGAACCATAAGGAAGAAGAAACAAAACTACAAAAGAAGAAAAAAAAAGAGAGCAAATAGTTTGACTCAATCTGCCTTCAGACTCCATAATTATTTCTTGGGATATGAATAGTTCTTTCCATCCTGAGTCTTTTGGAGATGTCTTAGAAACTTGTATGATTAAGAGCCAAGTCTATCAAAGCCAGGCATCACAGATACCATATGTCAGTAATCATGTACAATGGTTTTGTGGTTCTGCTCCCCTGACCCATCAGATCACATAAGTGTTTCCAGGTTATTATGAAGTCCATCTGTTCCTCATTTATTATAGGGCAATAATATTACATTACATTCATATACCAGAATTTGTTTAGCCATTCATCAATTGATGGGTAATCCCTTGATTTCCAATTCCTTGCCAACACAGAAAGAGCTGTTATAAATATTTTTGTACATACTGGTCCATTTCTCATTTGTGTGATCTTTTTGGGATACAGCCTTGGAAATGGTATTGCTAGGTCACGGGGCATTCACACTTTTATAACCCTTTGGGCATAGTTCCAAATGGCTCTCCAGAATAGCTGGATCAGTTCACAACTCCACAAACAATGTAACAGTGTTCCTATTTTCCAGCATTTATGATTTTCCTGTTTTGTCAAGTTAACCAATCTGACAGGAGAGATGTGGTACCTAAGAGTTGTTTTGATTTGCACTTCTCTAATCAACAGTGATTTAGAGCATTTTTTCATATGACTATAGATATCTTTAATTTCTTCCTCTGAAAATAGCCTATTCATATCATCTAAACATTTCTGAATTGGGGAATGACTTATTTTCCTATAAATTTTACAAAATTCTCTGTGTGTTTTACAGACATTCATTGTAAAAATTCTTTACTAATTTTCTGCTTCCCTCTTAATCATTATTGCAATTGCATTGTTTGCACAATAAATTTTCAATTTAACATAATCAAAATGATCCATTTTGCATTTTGCAATGCTCTCTCTCTCTTGCTTGGTCATAAATTCTTCCCTTCTCTGTAAATCTGACAGCTAAACTATTCCTTGCTCTCCCAAATTGCTTATCAGCCTTTATACCTGACTCATGAACCCATTTTGATTTTATTTTGGTATACAATGTAGAATACTGGCACTGAATAAATTAATTTAGGAAAAATTGTCATTGTCTAACATTGTTATTATTATTATTATTATTATTATTATTACATTACCTCAGCCTAACCATGAGCAAGACATGATTTTCCATTTATTTAGATCTGACTTTATTTATGTGAAAAGAGTTTTGTAATTATGTTCATATAGTTCCTGGGTTTTTATTTTCAGGTAGACTCCCAAATATTTTATAGTGTCTACAGTAACTTTAAATGGAATTTCTTTTTCTATATGTTTCTATTGGGCTTTATTAGTAATATAAAGGAAGGCTGAGGATTTGTGTCACATTTATTTTCTATCCTGCAAATTCACTAAAGTCATTCATTATTTCAAGTAGTTTTTTTATTTAATTCTCTAGGATTCTCTTAGTAAATCATATTATTTGCAAAGAGTGATAACTTAGCTTCTTTGCTGATTCTAATTTCTTCAATTCCTTTTTCTTCTCTTATTGCTAAAGCTAATGTTTCCAGTACCAAAATGAGTAGTTATCAACATCTGGGTGTACATCAGGGGAGCTCATTATAACAGCTGGCCCAGAGTCACACTCCACTACTGCTGTGGCTCAGAGTTCGGAGAGATAACGCTAACCTCTATGCTTACATATCCCAATGAAGGCCATGATTTCACGCTGGCTGGGCTTGGAGATGTTCCCCACCCCAAATATCACATCAGATACAAATCGACGGCTCCCAATTGTCTCAGTGCTGAGAAATATAAAAACATCACATTTTATCTGCCCCATTCAAACAAAGGCCAGAAAGGTCAACAGCAAAAAGTCCCACCTTAATTACTATTAAACCTTGTTTCACCTCCTATCTTATTGGAAATGCATTGAGCTTTCTCCACACTACATATAATGCTTGCAGATGATTTTAGGCAGATGCTAGTTGTGATTTTAAGGAAGACTCCATTTATTCTTATGCTTTGTAGTGTTTTTAATAGGAATGTATTAACCAAAAGCTCTTTCTGCCTCTATTGAGATATGGTTTCTGCCAGTTTTGTTGTTGATATGATCAATTATGACGATAGTTTTCCTAATATTGAGCCAACCTTGCATTCTTGGAATAAATCTTGCCTGGTCCTAATGTATTATTTTCATGATAATTTGCAGTATATTTTGCTAATAATTTATTTAAATTTTTTGCATATATATTTATTAGGGAAATTGGTCTATAATTTTCTTTCTCTGTTTTGACTCTTCCTGGTTTAAGTAGTAGTAAAATATTTGTATCATAAAAAGAGTTTGGCAAGACTCCTTCTTAACCTGTTTTCCCCGATGGTCTATAAAGTATGGGAATAAATTATTCTTTAAACGTTTGATAGAATTCACTTGTAAATCCACCTGACCTTGGAGATGTTTTTCCCAGGGAGTTCATTTATCATTTGTTCAATTTATTTTTCTTAGATGGGCTTATTTGGGTATTTTACTTCTTCTTTTATTCTGGGAAATATATGTTTTTGTAAATATTCATTCATTTCTTTAAGATTATCAAATTTATGGTCATATAATCAGGCAAAATAATTTCTAAGTATTGTTTTATTTTTCTCTTCATTAGAGGTGAATTGATGCTTTTCATTTTGATGCTGGCAATATGGCTTTCTTCTTTCTTTTTTTGGTCAAATTGACCAAAGGTTTATCAATTTTATTTTTTTCATAAAACCTGCTCTCAGCTTTGTTTATTGGTTCAATAGTTTTCTTGATTTCAATTTTATTAACCTCCCATTTGGTTTTCAAAATTTCTAACTTTCAGCTGGAAAGCAGGGACTTGTGGGAGCTCCCCACCAGATCCCTCCAAAAACCTATAAAAATGGTTCTGAAGAAATTCTAGAACTGCAGAACCCACAAAATAGCAGAGAGAAGCAGGGATCCAGCCCAGGACAGCCTGCATGGTTGCACAGAGTGGAGGGGAGTGGAGTGGAGCACAGCATGAGTGGCAACAGGACCAACCAGACCAGAAGCCTGGCAGAAGAGGCCCTAGAACCCTGAATCAGTAAGCTGTGGAAGTGACCAGACTTCTCAACCAACAAACACCAAAGACAACAGAGAAAGTTAGTGGGAAAAGCTGCTGGAGACAGAGTGAAAAGAGTTCCCAGTTCTGCCACCACCCAGGGGACAGCGGGTGGAGGTACAGCTACAGAACTGGAGCTGCATTTGTTTCTGGCCCCAGGCCCACCTGGTGGGAGGAATTAAGTGGTAGATCAGAGCAGGAGTGTAGAGCCTGCTGAAGATTTGTTTCAGGTCCAGGTTGGCGGTTCTTGGGCGAGGAAGAGTGCTGGTGTGGCAGAGCTGGCTATATAGAAATAGCTCTGAAATCAATGGCACATCCCCTCAAACTTGGAACAAAGTACTCTTTACTCTACAAGCAGTCACACCCTGCTGAAAAACTCAAGGGTCAAGTAAGTTGGCTGGGAACATGGCCAGGAGGCGAAAACATACCCAGATTCAGTCTCAGACTTTGGAATCTTTCTTTGGTGACAAAGAAGACCAAAACATACAGCTAAAGTAAGAAAACAATATCAAAGAGCCTACATCAAAAGCCTCCAAGAAAAACATAAACTGGTGTCAGGCCATGTAAGAGCTCAGAAAAGATTTGGAAAAGCAAGTTAGAGAAGTAGAGGAAAAATCGGGACAAGAAATGAGAATGATGTGAGAAAACCATGAAAAAGAAGTCAATGGCTTGCTAAAGGAGACACAAAAAAATACTGAAAAAAATATTGAAGAAAACAACACCTTAAAAGATAGACTAACTCAAATGGCAAAAGAGCTCCAAAAAGCGAATGAGGAGAAGAATGCCTTGAAAGGCAGAATTAGCCAAATGGAAAAGGAGATCCAAAAGACCACTGAAGAAAATACTACCTTAAAATTAAATTGGAGCAAGTGGAAGCTAGTGACTTTATGAGAAACCAAGATATTATAAAACAGAACCAAAGGAATGAAATAGTGGAAGACAATGTGACATATGTAATTGGAAAAACCACTGACCTGGAAAATAGATCCAGGAGAGAGAATTTAAAAATTATTCTACTACCTGAAAGTCATGATCAAAAAAAGAGCCTAGATATCATCTTTAAATAAATTCTCAAGGAGAACTGCCCTGATATTCTAGAACCATAGGGTAAAATAGAAATCAAAAGAATCCACTGATTGCCTCCACAAAAAATCCCAAAAAGAGAACTCTAGGAATATTGTTGCCAAATTCCAGAGCTCCTAGGTCAAGGACAAAATACTGCAAGTAGCCAGAAAGAAAAAAATTGAGTATTGTGGAAAAACAATCAGAATAACCCAAGATCTAGCAGCTTCCACATGAAGGGACTGAAGGGCTTGGAATATGATATTCTGGAGGTCAGTGGAGCTAGGATTAAGACCAAGAATCACCTACCCAGCAAAACTGAGTATCATGCTCCAAGGCAAAATATGGATTTTCAACAAAATAGAGGACTTTCAAGCTTTCTCAGTGAAAAGATCAGAGCTGAATAGAAAATTTGACTTTCAAACACAAGAATCAAGAGAAACATGAAGAGGTAAACAAGAAAGAGAAATCATAAGGGACTTACTAAAGTTGAACTGTTTTGTTTATATCCCTACATGGAAAGATGATGTGTATGATTCATGAGACGTCAGTATCATAGTAGCTGAAAGGAATATGCATATGTGTGTGTGTATGCATATATATACATATGTGTGTGTGTCTATGTATGTATCTATGTAGGTGTATGTATATATATATGTATGTGTATATATATATGTATGTGCGTATATATATATATATATGTATATATATAGAAAGAAGGCACAGGGTGAGTTGAATATGAAGGGATGATATCTAAAAAAATAAATGAAATTAAGGGATAAGGGAGGAATATATTGAGAGAGGGAGAAAGAGAGAGATAGAATGGGGTAAATTATCTCACATAAAAGTGGCAAGAAAAAGCGGTTCTGTAGGAAGGGAAGAGGGGGCAGGTGGGGAAGAATGAGTAAATCTTGCTCTCATTAGATTTGACCTGAGGAGGGAATACCAAACACACTCAATTGGATATCTTACCCCACAGGAAAGAAGGAGAAAGATGATAAAAAAGGGGGAATGATAGAAGGGAGGGCACACAGAGGGAGGAGGTAATCAAAACAAACACTTTCGAAAAGGGACAGGGTCAAGCAAGCAAATTCAATAAAGGAGGATAGGTTAGGAAGGAGCAAAACATAGTCAGTCTTTCACAACATGAGTATTGTGGAAGGGTTTTACATAATGATACGCATGTGGCCTATATCAAATTGCTTACCTTCTTAGGGAGGGTGGGCAGGGAGGGAAGAGGGGACAGAATTTGGAACTCAAAGTTTTAAAAAACAGACATTCAAAAACAAAAAAATAAAGTTTTTGCATGCAACTAGGAAATAAGATACACAGGCAATGGGGCATAGAAATTTATCTGGCCCTACAAGAGATGAAGGGAAAGGGGGATGGGAGGGGAGTGGGATGACAGAAGGGAGGGCTGACTGGGGAACGGGGTAACCAGAATATACCGCATCTTGGAGTGGGCAAGAGGGTAGAAATGGGGAGAAAATTCAAAATTCAAAATCTTGTGAAAATCAGTGCTGAAAACTAAATATATTAAATAAATTAAATAAAATTTAAAAAAACAAAATGGGAAAACCAAGGCTCAACAAGAATAACAGTCCCTGATAGTCCAATTCAGGGGTGAATTTATTTGTTTTAAATAAAGTTTAGTTAATATCTTCTCCTTCAAAGAGAATATTTCTAACTTTCAATTTTTTTTCTCACTTTTTCATTTGCATGCCCACTCAATTCATAGGACTCCTTTTTTTTTTTTCTATTTTCTTCATGTAAGCATTCAGAGATATAAAACTTCCCCTATAAACCACTTTTGCTGCACCCCATTAATTTTGGTACACTGTTTCATTATTGTCATTCTCTTGAATGAAGTTATTGATTGTTTCTATGATTTGTTATTTGACCCACTCATTCTTTACGATTAGATTATTTAGTTTCTAATTAATTTTTATTCTACCTTTCAGTTTTCCTTTATGACAGACAATTTTTATTACATCATAATCTGAAAAGGATGCATTGATTTTATATATATATGTATGTATGTATATATATCTTTCTACACTGGATTATAAGGTTTTTGTGCCCTAGTCCATCGTTAGTTTTTGTGTATGTGCCATTTACCATTGAAAAAAAAATATTCTTCTCTATCCCCATTCAGTTTTCTCCAGAGGTCAATCATATCTACCTTTTTCTAAAATTATGTTCACCTCCTTAACTTCTTCCTTGTTTATTTTGAGGTTAGATTTATCAAGTTCCAAGATGGGGAGATTGAAGTCCCTCACTTGAATAATTTTGCTGTCTACTGCTTTCTGTACCTCCCTTAAGCTCTCCTCTAAGAATCTGATGCTACACCACTTCGTTCATATAGGTTGAGTAATGATATTATTTGATTGTCTATGGTGCTTTTTAGTAGCATATAGTTTCCTTCCTTATCTCTTTTAATTAGATCTATCTTTTCTTTTTCTTTGTCTGAGACTAAAATTGCTAAACTTGATTTTTTTACTTCAACTGGTGCATAATATATTCTCCTTCAGCCTTTAGTAATGGCAAGGAGTCTGGGACTTCTTGCTGTTTCCTTTGTTTGTTTGTTTTGGAGTCCTCAGCACTAAGGCAATTAAATGACTTTGAGTCTTGCCTTTGTTTCAATCAAGAGTCTTTGAATAGAGAATCTGATTGGCCTGCTTATGTCACAGGAAGGCCTAATTTACATGGGTTTCAGTCATATGGTTGTGAAGCCCTCTGACCCTGAAGAAGTGTATATACAGTCTGAGATCAGCATTTTGTTTGGCACTCACTCATTAGAAGAGTGTCCATGTGATTTGGCTAGACAAGACTCTGGGTAGCTGTTAAGGAGCTCCCCTGCTTTGAAAACCCAGATGTTGGTGCTTCTCTCTCTGGTAACTATCTGTGTATGGCTATGGTCAGACAGAAGCCTGTCTGTTGATTTGTGTTATTTTGCTCTGCTTATAATTTCTGCTTGTAATTTCTGTTTGTGTTTTCTCCAAGTTCAAGATGCTGGCTTTTCCACCTGAACTAAATGAATGATATATGCATGTATAATTAAAGTAAGATTGTTAACCCCTTCAAGTCACTTTCCTTAGAAATGGAGATCAAAGAACCTGTACTAGCAGCCTTCCTGTGTGCTGCTGTTGTTGGTTTTATTGTTGGCCTTACACAGCCATAGTAGCTGCATGTAACATTGCTGTTATGCCTTTTATCTTTACCCTGTGTGTATCTCCCTGTTTAAAATGTGTTTCTTGTAAATAACATATTGTACGATTTTGGTTTTTAGTTCATTCTTCCATCTACCTCCGTTTTATGGGAGAGTTCATCTCATTCACAGTTATGATTACTATCTGCGTCTTTTTTTCCTATCCTGCCCACATCTATGCCTTTATTTCTCCCTTCTCCATTCCCCTCCTCAAAAGAGTTTCATTTTTGACCACTGCTTCCCTACATATTCTCTCCCTGTCATTCCCCCTTATTGTACCCTTTTCCCTTACTACTTCTTCTCTTCCTTCCAACCCCTCCCCCCTTTTCTTTCCCCTTTCCTCTTCTATACTTCTATACTGATGTGTATACTTAACAGAGTATGTTAGTCCCTCCTTGAGCCAAATCATATGAGAGTAAAGCTCAAACAGTGCTCTTTTCCCTCTCTTCTTTCCTTCTACTATGAAATACTTTTGGGCCTCTTTGTGTCATGTAATTTATTCTTTTATGCCTCCTCCTTACCCCCTTATCCCATTATAATCCCATGTATATCCCTTAAATAAGTACTTTATCATCACATCACATCACATGCTCTATGTATATCTAGCTCTATGTATATCCATCCAAGATGACATACTACCATTCTCAAGACTAGCAAATATCACTCTTCCATATAGGGATGTAAACAATTTGTCCTTGTTGAATAACAAGATTTCTTTTATTCCCCTGTTTACCTTCTTATGCCTCTCTTGGGTCTTGTGTTTGAAGATCAAATTTTTCATTGAGCTTTGGCCTTTTCATCAGGAAAGTTTGCAAATCCCTTGTTTCATAGAATGCCTATCTCCTTGCATGAAATTTTATGCTCAATTTTGCTGATAGTTCATCCTTGGTTGTTGTCCAAGTGCCTTTGACTTTCAGAATATCATGTTCCAATCCCTCAAATTGTTTAATGTGATCCAGACTGTCCTTCTGTGATATTTGAATCATTTTTTTTTCTGGCTGTTTGCAGTATTTTCTCCTTGACCTGATAATTCTGGAATTTGACTACAATATTCCTTGGAGTTTTCCATTTGGAATCTCTTCCTGTGGGTTAATGATGGATTCTTTTGATGACTATTTTACCCTCTGGTTCTAGGACCTTGGGTCATTTTCCTTGATGATTTCTTGGAAGATACTGTCAAGGCCTTTTTTTTGTTGTGGGTTTCAGGTAGAACAATAATTCTTAGATTAATTCTCCTGGATCTGCTTTCCAGGTCAATTATTTTTCCATTGAGATATTTTAGATTTTATTCTATTTTTTTTCATTCTTTAGATTTTGTTTGACTGATTCTTGATTCCTCATAGAGTCATTATCTTCTACTTGCCCAATTCTAATTTTTACCAAATTGTTTTCTTCAGATAGCTTCTGCATCTCTCCATTTGGCCAATTTTATTTTTCAAAGAGACATTTTCTCCTGTTAGGTTCTGTAATTTTTCTTTTACCTCCCTGATTTGGCTTTTAAAATCCTCCTTGAGCTCTTCCACAAATGCTTTTTGGGCTTGACAACAGATCATATTGCCTTTTGACATTTCAGATGTGGATGTAGTGTCAATACTGTCCTCTTCTGAATTCATATTTTGATTTTCTTTGTCCCTATAATGCAATCCAATGGTCTCTCTTACTTTTCTAGTTTGCTTCTTCATGGTTGTTGCCTTTTTCCTGGCTTTTAATGTGGACATCTTCTTTTTGGGGCCCAGGGGACTCTGTCCAAAGCTCCTCAAGTTGGGATCCTGGGGCTTGGTTACTGATTCTTGTGCCATGGCCTCTGGCTTTGTCAACTAGAAGCTATATACTGCTGCAGCTCACCGGGAGCTGAGCTGGAGGTGGCTGCTGTGTGCTAAGAATTGAAGATCAGTGAAGTCTTTCTGAGTTTCCCGGAGGTTACACTGAAGCTCACAGTGTGAGGTGTTGTGGAGTGGTGGTCTAGCTGCTGGAACTCTCCTCTTCCCCTAGGACTGTGCTACTTGATTGCCTATGGTGCCTTTTAGTAGCATATGGTGACTGTATATAAATTGTTGACCCATGCAATTCAATGATTTCCCACTGAAAATTCTTTTTTAATTTTTTTTAATAAGACATTTCTGTATTATCTCTATTTCTTCATAATTATAATTTCATTCCCATTTGTATATGTGGGGGGCAGTTATGAATTTAAATAGGACAAATGGGGGTAGAGAGATAATGATTATTTTTAAATATGCTTTTAATTTTTTCCTAGATGTATTTTATTAGCGACCAGCCACTTAAAGGGCAGTAGTGAAAGTGGTGAAGAAATATGATTGTTCATTTTTACATCTTTTTCCTACTGAAAGGGCAGTGTCTCATGCGTTATGTCTGTCATTTGGTTGAAATGAAATTGGTATTCTGCATCATAAAATTTGGCCACCATCTCTTCGGCCTTAAAAAATACATGAGTGGCTTGCCTAATATAAAAGAAAGCATGGAAATGTAAAAATGTCAAATTATACATTTTCTATCTTTGCTCTGAGTATATGTGGGGATGCAATGTATGTAGTTTTATACCCTCTGTACACTGCTATTACCCTGATCATTATTAATAGCAGAACTGTTCTGGTGATGACATTTTGGAAAATGTACTCTCTGAACCAGGCTGTACTGTCAGATAGAAAGAAGATTTTCACTTATCTACTAGTCAGATTACTCTCATGTAAACAGTGAAAACAGCATAATGGGCTAGCTGTCATAACTTCACAGTTACAAGCAAAGGCTGCCTGTGGCTCCCAGGCCTGGGCAGCTCTGACAGGTAGCTTCAATTTTCTATAAAGTAAGTAGGCATGGGAAAGGAGAGGGAATCTCATTTATTTATTTGAGAGCACTAGAGACTTTGTGAAATGTTTCAGGTATACAACTAGCTTGTTTCACTGTTTTTACCAGTGTTTGTGATCTGCTTGAATCAGCTCATTGGTTTTAGGAACATGGAGCTGCAGTTTGAGCATCTTAGTTACATTTATTCTTCTGGTTAAAGTCTTTATTATTAGAAGATTAGAGTCAGTAAGATCATGTTGAGGTGGCACTAAGGTAAGATTCACTATCCTTTTCTTTATGTCAAATCTGCAATTTAGCACTAAATTATAGAATAGTTATACAAAAATACAGCTGGTGGATGAAGAAAAAGGAAGATACAATTAGTTTTGTGGCCTTAATACACATATTAAATAAATACAAATTTTTTGGCCTTCTAATGCTTTTCTTTCAGAAGCCCTTTCTTTCATCCTCTTTCATCTTCCTTTCTCCCTAGCCTAGTTTTAAGCTGCTCTTTCATTGTTCAAAATCTTATGACTTAACTAAACTTTGCTACCTCCCAAAAATCATCTCCGTTCCTCAACTAATCAACATATTTTCCCCTTAATTTCAAATAACTGAAAGATTTTGAGGAAATACTTTATATTTCTAGGGAGTACTTCATATAATCTTAGAATCTAAACACTAGAAGCTGCTTCAAAGGGCCCTCACTGCCTTTTCTCTTACTCTCACTCTCTTCAATTGTATGATGAGAAGGATTCTCTACCATTTTCACTAATACTTCCCCCTTTCCCCCACTAGAATTTTTTGAATGTTTCTGTACTGGAAGTGGTGGTGGTCACATAGGAGGACCTAAAATATGGGAATATCATTTAGAAGCTAAGTGGTGGAAAAAGGACTGAAGCAGGGAAAGACTTGAGTCAAGTGACCTTTGAACAATTTTACATGTTATGATTTTTTTCTTTTTATGGAATCAAAATAGTCATCATTCTTTCATCTTTATTCCTGACCTCTCTATGCCTTTTAATGCTATTAGATATCCTCTCTTCTTATATATTTACTCCTTCCTTCATGACAGTACCCTCTCAAATCTACTACCTATCTGAGCACTTCTCAGTTTCTTGTGATGGCTAAAAAACTCATCTATCCCTACTGTGGATATTTCTCCCTCCCTCAAGCATCCACTCCAGACCTAAGTAGAAAAGGAGAATATTTAAGGAAAATGCATGATCCTCAATAACATAAAAAAGTCAGAAAGGTAAATAGGAAAGATGATTAAGAAAAGGTATTCATTTTACCTTCAGAGAAAGGGGACATTTCTAACAGTAAAACATATTTAAAATTGAAATTGGTTGTTTTATGCATTATTGAATTCTGATTTCTGGATGTTGATCAGCAGAGCCTAGAAAACTACAAGCCAAGAATAATAAAACAGAAAAGGTCACTGGATTTAAGAATTAGGAAATGGTTTAATCCTTGATAAAAGTAGTTTCAAGAGACTGGTGGGTCAGAAGCCAGATTTCAAGGGCGTGACAAGTAAGAGGCATATGAGGAAAGGAAGGCAATTAATATAGTTACTTCTCAGCCACCTGCTTATTATGCTCCCTCCATTCCCACCTTCATCCTCAGTGGAAACTTGTACCCTGTCCCTGGAATGACCATGGTCTCTGATAAGTAAACTTTTACATTGCTTTGCTCTTATTCAAGTCTCCATTTTACTTCCTGGACATCTGAGGCTCCAGCTGTCATTTAGAATTCACCCCTCCCCTATGAAAATAGGAGCTAGTTGAGAGCAAGGATTTTATTGCTTGCTTTTTTACAATTTAATTTTATTTTGTTTTCTCTCCACAGTGCTTAGTAGAGTGCATAGCACGTGGTAACTCCTTAATAAATGTGTGATCTAGCTAGCTACCTATCTCTGTCATCTATTTATCTATCATTTCCTATGAATCTTCCTAAAGAAAGGACTTAAGTCATAATATATACCATGAAGGCACAAACAGCTCAAGTTATTGTTGTTGTGGTGGTTGTTTTGTATTTAATATTTAGAGAGACCTGGACATATTGGCATATGAAAGGAACCAACACAATGAGAGAGTAAGATTAGAGGGCTGTTTAAGGGATGATATGATGCATGACAAAAACTGAGTAAGGCCACTGACACAAGAAGAGAATATGAGAGGAAGGACCTCTTCATTGGAGACTAGAGGTACAAAGAATTGGAGAATAGGGAGGCCCCAAATCTATTCCCTCAATAAAGTAAGAGAAAATGTTCACCACTAAAAAGTAAATTGGCAACACTGAAATGTATAAAGTTTAGCAAGATTTATAAATCTCTGCACACCCAATATCTTTAGTCCTTGCCACATGTCTATCATATAGTTATTACAGGTAACTTTATCTTCAGTATACACATGAAGAAAAGAGTTAAATGACTGAAAAGAGTTAAACGACTTGCCTAGGTTCACAAAAGTAGAATAGCAAGTGGCTGAGGCAAGGCTTGAATCCAGGTTTTCCTAATAATAGAACCAAATAAAGTATCCAGTTTACAATCTGACTAGCCCAGAAAACAGCAGCTTTCTCAAGTCCTGAAAAGTGTCTTAATATAGGCTAAAATTCAATTAGCATTTTTGGCTGGTATCTTATACTCCCATTTCATTTTCAGCTTAAAGGACCATAAATTCCTCCCCCAAGCCCTCAATGAACCATTTTTTTATATCTCCTGCATCTTGTGTCTTCAAAGTTGACTTTTTAAACCTCAAATGTAAGACTACTATTTTGAATTTTTTTTATTTATTTGAGGTAGTATGTAAACCCTTTTTAATAATATGTTTTAAAAGGTAGATTCTGCTTTGCTCTGTCTTAACTTTTTGTCTAGTTTTGGAGAATATCATTTTAATGCTTTCTATAAATTTATCTATGTAGTTTATAAAAATATTAAATAAGAAAGAACCAAGCACATGTTCCCCCAAGATAAATGGTTGGAAACCTTTCATGTTGATTTTGACCACTAATCTATTATTTGGTGTACACACTCAATCGCTTTTTAATTCATCTAAGTTATACTATTGTCTCTGAGTTCAATCTCTCCAATGTATAAAGAATAAAAATTAGAAACGTTTTTTAGCTAAAATTGAACTAGTCCATTTATATCCTTGACATAATAGCTTAACAACATGGTTAACATAGGAAATAAAATCGGGTTGCTGACATGGGCTGCTCTTATTTAAGTCATATTGGCTCTTTGTAATGATTGCCTTGTTCTCTAAATGTTCACTAACCACCTTTTTTTTAATAACACCTTCTAGAAGATTTCAAGGCACAAAAGTCAAGTTCACTGGTCTAGACTTTTACATTCCATCTGTTCCCTGTTTTAAAAATTGGTCCCATCTCCTATCCTGTGGCATCTTTTCTATTCTCTTCAAGATCACTGACAATAGCTTAGCAGTCATAGAGAACAATTTTGTCCATAATCTGGAATTCAGTTCATTTGTTTCAGATTATTTGAAATAATAAAATAAAATTAGGTGATTTCTTATAATCTCCCTACTTATCTTAGTTTTTCTGGTTAAATGATTATAATTTTTGTGCTTCTTTCCAGTCCTCAGATCACTTGCAATGTCAGAAAAAAGAAGGAAAATAAATTCTGTTTTCTTGATGCTTAAATGTTCATTGATTGATTGATTCATTGGCTTTCTATTACTATCAAATTTGCCCCAGGAAGCAGTCTGTCCCTTTCATTGATTTCTCTGCAATAGAATTTTTTAAAAAAAATCAGTTTCCTTAACACTGTTTATCAGTTAATTTTAAGCATTGACACTCAACACAATGTTTATAGGACAGAATCACACATCTGTTTTCTTCCTCAATTACCTACCTTTCTTCATATGTGTATATATATATATATATACATATGAAGAAAGGTATATATATATATATATATATATATATGTAAATGCCAAAAAAAATTAGTTGTCTGGCAAGTTTAATGTCATCCTTATTAGTCTTCTCAGATATTCCTCTCTTGTTTTCCTGCTGAAATTGTCTATCTTCGTTTCTTTACAATTTCTTTCTTAATAGGTACCCATCTCTCCTAGAATTCCTTCCCCTGTAGAATTTTGCTTTGAAAGTTATAAGTATCCCATCTATCTTTCTTTTGTACTATTTGAAATCTTGTCCACCAAAACCTAGGCCATAATTCTTATATTCTCCATATTTCCTCTCTTGCGTCACAAATTCTAAGACAGAATAATAACTTTCTCCTCAAATTCTCACAATTCTACTTCTGCATGCTTCCTTGGTCCAAATAGCAGTTTGCCCACTTTTTTCAGAATCAAATTGTAATTAGGCAAAACTTGGAAATTATTGACTACTTTACTTTTAGTAGAATGAGGGCACTCCAATACCTATTTGAATTGCTAACATCCCCTCTTTACTACTATATCATTTTTCCACGCATCTTTCCTTAATCTTTTTATCAGTTTTCTCTTTATGTCTAGGTAGTCTGTAGTCAATTTTGAAGGCACTATCACTTCTATTATTGTTTTTCCTCTGATCTTGACCTAAAGCTTTGTCCCTCTTATGAATGAATTTGATCAAGAGTATCTTTTTTCTTTTTATTATTATTAATATAAATAAAATAATAACAATAAAATTGCATTTATAAAGGACTTTAAGATCTGAAAAATGCTTTACCAATATTGCAATTTAACTTCACAACAGCCCTAACATATGTGCTTTTAAGATCCTCCCTAATACATTTTCTTAATATATGATGCTCCTGACTATCCTATAACTTGAAAAATGTATCCTATCTTACAATACAAATATCGTATAACTTTACAAAGGCATACATAGGTATCATTCCACCAAATTTCATAGATATGTATGAGGACAAATTTACCTCCCTGATTTATGCTACTTCAAGATATAGATCACAAAATATTTTAACTATATAATAATGAATAGAAGGAAGTTCAGGTTTTTTCCCAAAGGTGTTACCAAGTAATTGTAGCCTTACTATCTATTCTGATCTTCATCAACATCCCCTCCCCCTCCTTTTAATTCAAATCCTCGTTTCTTTCTACTGAAATGGTTTAGGGTACTCTTCTTCTAACTCCACCCCTTGTGCATCAATGGCAGTAGGCATTCCTTAGGCTTTCACTTGACTATGTCTCAAGCAGAATAATATATGGCTGTTCTATTAGTAGCCCAATGTCTTTGTTTACCAGTTTGTAATATATTTCACCTTTTCTGTTTAAGAATTTTCACAAGTTCTGTCAAAATTTTGCACATAGAACATTTCCTATCACACATACCTTGTTGTAAACAGGGTTAACTTCCTTTCTTCTCTTACATTAGACAGTTGCCACTTCCAACGGAATGTTTTAGGAATTACAAATGACATGTTTGGCATGCCTGGCTTCATATGTCCTATGTGGCACACATTTGATGCAAGATTGAAGCTCATCTGCTGCCTTCTCTCTTCATCTCATAATAGATGATAACGTGAGAAATCATTGCACATCATGAAATGACTCCTGATTTTTATAGAGAAGAATTTTGAAAGTGCAATTTAAAATGTCCCAGACCAGAGTCTTACATAAACATTACAGTGAGATAACAATTTAAAAATTATTTTCTTCAGATATTCCTTCAACCTAAAACTAATTCTTGCAATAAGAACCTGAGCATTTTACCAGAACATCATAAAAGATCTTCTGGATTTTAGCAATGACATTTCATAAGAGAGGCAGCATGGCATAATATATAGAGTCTTACACTGCACATGGAACATATTAGGTACTCTAAAATGCTTGTTGATTGGTTGAGGACAGGAGACAGAGTTCAGATGACTTAGGTTTAAATACTTTTCTCTGACACATAATGGCTTCCTGATTCTGGAAGGAGAAGGAAGAGAAAGAGGAGGATTAGGAAAAAGAGGAGGAGAAGAAGAATAACAAGAACAAGAAGAAAATATGGTGATGAAGAGAATAAAAAAAGAAATTGAGAGAAAAAAGAAAGAAAAGAAAAGGAAAAGAAAGTAAGAAAGTTTTTTCTTTCCTTATTTCATTCTAATGCTTCTGATAACCCAAGTTTTCTTATTTTCCCATTTGTGTTACTGAAAACATGAATTAAATTATTTGTTTCCCTATTAGGTGCTAAGAATTGCAAAGAAATCTGAGGTGTATTTGTTTTTAGCATATAATGCTATTTTGGTTATTTTTATCCAGGTTTTATTTGTAAAAACAGCCAACACTTGTTCTTAAAATATAGTCTTTTCTTATATTTGGCTATTTCAAATTCCTTAGTTTCTTCTGTTTCTCCTCCTCCTCCTTTCTTCTTCATGATGATGATGATGATGATGATGATGATGATGATGATGATGAAGATGATGATGATGATGATGATGATGATGATGATGATGATCTGGTGCTGTCCATGATTTTATGCATAAGGACATCAAAGTAATTTGACTTTTGAATTATTCCAGCTAAGTTTTCATTTTCAAACAAAATCAGCAATTCAAGGTAATGGTCATTGATTGCAGTTCTCCACTTTCTGACTTTTAAGCAAGTGTTTATCAAGTGAAGCATCTCTGCAGCTCTGCATAGATCTATCCCCTGTAATGGAAACTGCATTACTATGTTCAGCTGCATTAGCTTTCTAATTGATATGTACTCACACTTCTGATGTGGGAGGCTTCCTATCACAGTACAGTCTCATTTTCTCTGCTGCATCAACAAGTAGGCTTCATTCAGGCTTTTCAATAATATGATTGAAAAATTATATTGAATTTTTGGTTATTATACAGTCGAGCGCCTCAATGACAGCACACCGTGTGTGAACCACATCATGCTATTTATCAACAAATGTCAACAGTAAACAATATCCACTTTTAGTATAGTCAAAAAATAGGTTTGGAGTTCATTATCTTATGAGCCAATTGTTAAGCAAGTGTCGTCAAATTGACAAGAAGGGGCTGCTGCCACCCCATTGGAGCTTTGTTTTGGAGAAATTTCTGTTTCTGTATAAGTTGTAGCCCAAAGTACTTTTTTTGTTACTTTAAAAAATTAAATATTTGTAACTGAAGAAACTTCTTATATGAACACTTTGGCATCAGAACTGAAATTTATTGTCTTAAAGGAATGCTTGGGGCAATGGAAAGTTTTAACTTGCACCAGGGTCACACGATCAGTGTGTTAAAAGTAGGGCTTCTTTGTCTACTGCTTTGTACCTTTAATGAAAGGATTTCTTCCATGAAGTTTGGATTCTGTCAAAGGGCAGGGGGCCAAATTTGAAGACATAGAAGGCTGCATGTGGCCTAGAGGCTACAAGTTCAGCAGTCCTTGTCTATTCCATGAGTTTTTAATCTCACACCAACATTAATTCCTTGTTTCTTCCTCCTATTGATGATGCTTAATCAATAAGATATTAACTTTACAGAGTCCAAGAATCAGAAAGTAAAATAGTCATCAAAAGAATCCACTGAGCACCTTCTCAAAGAAATTCCAAATTGAACATGCCGAGGAATATTGTACCCAATTTCCAGAATTATTAGGTCAAGGAGAAAATACTACAAGCAGTCAGAAAGTAACAATTCAAATATCATGGAACCACAGTCAGGATTACACACAACCTTGCACCTTCTACATTAAAAGATCAGAGGGTTAAGAATATTGCATTCTCTAAGGCAAAGGAGCTTGGATTACCACCAAGAATAAAATATCCAGCAAAACTGAGCATAATCTTTCAGGGGAGGAGATGGACATTCAGTGACTTCCAGACTTTCTAGATGAAAAGAACAGAGATCAAAGAGAAATTTGATTTTCAAATACAAGACTCAAGAGAGGCATAAAAAAGTAAACAAGAAAGGAGATTTAAAAAAAGCAAAACAAAAAAACGTGTTATTCAATAAGGACAAACTGTTTACATCCCTACATGGGAAGATGATAGTTACAAGTCTTGAGCACTTTATCTTTATTACATCATACAGAAGGTAAATATATAGACAGAGGGGTTTAAGTTGATTTTGAAGTGTTGATAAAACAACCTAATTAAGTTCTGAAAAAAATTGTAATATGAGAAGAGAAAAGGAGGAGGCAGAAAAGGGTAAACTACATCGCGTGAAGAGGCACTGGACATGTTACAGTAGAGGAAAAGAGGAGAGGGTAATGAGCATTGATTGAACTTTCAACAAATTTGGCTCAAAAAGGGAATAACATACTCATTTAGGTATAGAAATCTAATTTGCCCTATACGCAGTTTGAGGGGAAAAGGGAAAGAAAAGGGAGGGGGAATGATAGAAGGGAGGGCAGGTGAGGGAGGAGGTGGTCAAAAGCAAAACTCCAGTGAGGAGAGAAAGGGAGAAAGGACAATTAAAGGCATAAATGGGTGCAGGAATAGGAGGGAGAGAAAGACAGAAATAGTAATCATGACTATGAAAGTTAATGGGACGAACTCTCCCATAAAACAGAAGTGGATAGCAGAATGGATTAAAAATGATTTGAAACAGAGAAATACACAGAGGGTAAAGACAAAAGGCTGGGGAAGAATATTATGCTTCAGCTCAAGTTAAAAAAAAAAACATGGGTAGCAATCCTGATCTCAGACAAAGCAAAAGCAAAAATAGATCTAATTAAAATAGATAAAGAATGAAACTATACAGTGCTAAGAGGCACCATAGACAATGAAACAATATCATTACTAAACGTATACACAACAAGTGGTACAGCATTCAGATTCTTAAAGGAAGTTAAGGAGTTACAGGAAGAAATGGAAAACAAAACTATACTAGCCAGGGACCTCAACCTCTCCCTCTCTGGATTTGTAAATCTAATCTCAAAATAAACAAGAAAGAAGTTAAGGAGCTGAATAAAATTTTAGAAAAGGTAGACATGGTAGAATTCTGGAGAAAATTGAATGGGAATGGAAAGGAATATATCTTTTTTTTCAGTGGTACATGGCACATATATAAAGAGTGACCATGTACTGGGCTATAAAAAGCTAACAATCCAAGAAAGGCAGATGCATCCTTTTCAGATCATGATGCAATAACAATTATACATAATAAAGGACCATGGAAAGATAGACTAAAATTAATTGGAAACTAATGATCTAATCCTAAAAATGGGTAAATGAAACAAAAAAAATCATAAAAACAATCAATAACTTCATACAAGAAAATGACAATAATGAGACAACATGCCAAAACTTATGGGATGGAGCAATAGCAGTTTATAAGGGAAGTTTTGTATCTCTAAATGCTTACATGAACAAAATAGAGAAAAAAGAGATAAATGAATTGGGCATGCAGCTAAAAAAGGTAGAAAAAGAACAAATTAAAAATCCCCAATTAAACACCAAATTATAAATTCTGAAAACCAAAGAGAAATTTAAAAAAAAATTAAATTAAGAAAACTATTGAGGTATGTGGGTGTTCCAGTGAGCACTACACCCGCTCTCTCGAGGAGCATAATAAAATGCCTTCCTCTGCCCACTCTGGTCCTGAGTTCTTTGGGTGAGAATGGGCAAATCACATGGATCTTCCTAAGGTCAAGTGAAGGGAAGCAATGGGCCTTCCTTAGGGATTATCACGGGGTTCTTCCTCAGAACTTTGACCCTGCTTAGGTAGTCCAGTGATCCCCAAAACCACGTTTCTCACAATTTGGGGGCTCGTCCTGGGATTCTGAAGACCCTGGGAAGAGTGAGTAAGATAGGGCAGAGGGAAGAGTGCTCCCGCTCACTGTTAGAGAGGTCCCACTGTCCAAGCTGAAAACCCCCTGGATGCTCTGAAGGACCCGAGGCCTTGTTTGAACAAGAAGACTGTGCCGATGAATGCAAAAGGGAACGGCAGTAGACAGTGAAAGTCAGGTAACCTGAGCAAGGTAGGAACAAACAGGTAGTACAGCCTTGTTAAGTCCAGGGGTTCTAGGTTGAGAAGTAAGGTTTGCCTAGAACAGGAAATAAGAGCGCTATGAAAAAGGTACCTGGGGAGGATGGAAGGGATCCTCCTAACATTCCTCCACCTGTTAGGAAGAATGTTGGCTAGCTGAGATTTCTCCTAGTGCTTGGAAGAAAAGCACTGGTGGGTCGCCAGGGAAAGCGATTTGGTTTAATGTTGGAAGTGATTCTGAATTCAAATTCTAAATTGTTCATGTGAAATGTCTAATGTTTTGTGCGTGGCTTTTTTGTTCTATGTTCAGGAAAAAATGTTTAACTCTAGGAAACTGAAATGGGCTCCTTTGGTATGAAAATTGTTAGATAAAGA
This sequence comes from Phalanger gymnotis, assembly GCA_028646595.1. Taxonomy (NCBI): domain Eukaryota; kingdom Metazoa; phylum Chordata; class Mammalia; order Diprotodontia; family Phalangeridae; genus Phalanger; species Phalanger gymnotis. The sequence goes on along the minus strand of CM053623.1, from coordinate 259,063,307 downwards.
ATCAGAGCTGAAACTGTCAGCTGGGAGGACTGGGGGCTCTGAATTAAGGGTTGGTTAGATTCTAAAAGGAAAAAAAACCTGTATTTTGTGTTGAGTCAGTCTATCTAACATCAAGCAAAGTGTTTTAAAAACTGTAGAAGTAAAAGGGGTCTGTATGAAAAAATGGATGACCACTTTAAGTTCAGTGGTCCGCTTAGAATGTGATTAAAAATTGTTGGTCATTTTTAAGTCTTAAGATAAAAAGAAAGCAGCTAGGAAAAGGGAAAGCTGAGTGAGTATGTAATTTATTATTTATTTGAAATGTTTCAGGTAATTTGGTTCAAGATAAGGGGAAAGAAAGATTGAAATTGGAAATACTGAGAGTAAAAAGTTTCAGTAAAGATTGGGAAAGAAATAGAGATAGAAGGCAGAGATAAAGGGGAGGGGGCATTGTAGAATGCTGGCTTGAGACCACCTGGAATTCAGTCTGCTTGCTGCTCTTAGCTGCTATGTGCTCTTGGCCACCCCCTCCCCACCCACTCCACCTTAGATTGGGTGTGTCAATTAGGATTTTTTAAGAGAAGTGCTCGCAACTTTTCCTCCTCAAAAATCCTTAGAATCCTTAGGCATTTTGTTAATTGCCAGTATGCATAAGATGAAGCTTGGAGAAAGAAAGCGGGGTGCCAAATTCAAATCTGGATGGTTCTTAAGGCAAATAATGATATGAAATAAAGTTTTCTTTATAAGTTTGGCCAGACAAATATTCCGAATACCTAGGCAGGATTAATGTCCATACTCAAACTCTTGTTTATGGGAGAAGAAAAAGGGTATGATTAGAAAAGCAGCTATGGAGGGATGGGAAAGGAGACACCCTCCAGGAGTGGTAGCTGTGGATAGAAAATTCCCAAATGAAGATCCAAGCTAGGATAACAATATGGAAGAAAATCATAGGAATATGCAGGATCCTAGACAATTGGCAATAGAAGGGATAAGGGAAGCTGTGACAAGATCATACAAAATAAGCCTTTTGAAATAGATCAGGGAAAAAAAAATGAATCTCCTTCTCAGTTCCTGGAAAGAATGAGGAGATATTCAGGATCCTGTTGAGGTTAAATCAAAATGATGATTGTTGGTGAACCATCGGTTTCTGGGGGTGCTCAAGACCCCAGGGTGCCTACACGCTGGGTCCTGCTGAGGGAGTTAGACTTGGGCCTTCTGGGCCAAGGGAAGGGATGGGTTTGTTGGGGGTTCTCCATGATGTGTTGTCTTGGAAGGTCCCGCCCTTTGTGGCACCTGTTTTCAAGGGCGGGCCGGATTTAGTCTGGGCTGAGGTGGATTGGGTCTGGACACCTTCCTGGGGACGGGATGGAGATTGTGTGCACAGGGATTGTAGGGGGCATTGGGGACTGGTCTGGGGTGACTGGAGGGGGGCTTTGGGGAGGGTCTTGGGGAAGACTCTAAGGAGGACAAGATGAGGTAGGACTCCAGAAACTAAGAATGGGATTAAAGGTGGAAGGTAGCTGAAAGCATGGATGTTGATGGAATGGGAGGGGTGGGGCGGGGGATTTGAGCCTAATGATAATGTAAGGCTTATGGCCTTAGGGGAAAGCCTGCTCTGGTTGTAGGATTCAGGGACAGTTCAAGGGGGCTCCCAGAGACTGTGCCCTCATCACTGTGGCCCAAGGGATGGTAAAAGTAAATTTTGTCACTAGGGCGTGGCCAGATATAAATAAGAAATTGAAAAAATTAGAGAGATAGAGTGAGAGACCAACAGACTAATTATTGAGGGAGGCTCAGAAAGTGTATGTAAGGCAGGAGGATGGAAGACAGAAACAGAAAGCTAGGGTCATGGCCAATACTATGAGGGAAATTATGAGGAAGCAAGAAGGAGGAGGCGATCATAAACAATCCTTAAGGGAGAATCTCAAAGGGCACAGGGCTTCAGGAAATAGGAGAGATGTGGGTAAATGGGCAGGTAGGACAACCTGTTACTATTGTAGTAAAGGACATTTTAAGAGAGAGTGTCCTGAGTTAAGAAAGGAATCCTCTCCTCACTTTTGAGGAAGAAGACTATTGGGGTCTGAGGTTCTTTCTTTCCAGACCAAGCCAAGAACACCTAGTAAACCTAAAGGTTGGGGATCATAAAGAAGATAGAATATTCTTGGTAGACACAGGGGCAGAGAGATCTTCTCTTTGTACATTATCCATTGGGGTAAAAATTGGGAGAAAAACCCTAAAGGTTGTGGGAGTTAAGGGTGAGGATTTCTGGGTATCGATCTTAGAACGGACCCCTATCTTTTGGAAGGGTCAACAGGTTTTCACTCAATTTTTATATATATCAGTAGTAATAGGATCAATAATTCTTATATGTGGTAATCTGGAAATGCAGTTGATGTCACCTGAAATTTTTTGTTTCTGTATTTCTAAAATTCTCTTAGATTGTGATGTTTGAGAAGACCATTATGTGATTTTAATCCAAATTTGATACATGTGAATTGGGTGCCTTTAAAGGATGTGATGAAAATTTGATAATTTTAAACTGTCATTTGGTTTAGAAATGTATTTACCTAGACTGAAATGAGTAGTTCAAATTTTACATAATAATGTTTATGGCATTATTGCATTTCTATAGTATAAATTTTGTTAGAGTTGCATTAGGTTAAGAAGTTAGACAATTGCTGTAACCTAGGAAGTTATAACTTCTAAGTTTTGTCTGGAAGTTTTGATGAAATTGTTTTTGCTATAAATCAAGTATTTATACGAAGGCCTTGTTGGGTCCTCTTGTAATCTCTGTCAACTCAGGATACATTGTGAACTGTTAAAATGTGGTTTTATAAACAGTAAACTTTTCTTTTACAGTGCTAAGAGTATTGGGCCTTAGAAATTAAAATGTTACCACTAGTGATTAAAATAATTCCTCTTGTAATCTAGATGTTGTTACATTAAGAATTGTACTTAATTAAGAAATGGAGGTTGTTAACTGAACCAAGGACTTTTGGATATTCAATCTTGTGTAAAAGTTTTCAGGGTAGAGAATTTGAAAAATATAGGATAGGGGTGTGATTTTCAAGCCTGTATATGTTAATCTGGAGGTTTGTGGACTAATTTGTGATGGCACTTTGGGAATTTGTGAATGAATCCCAATGTTTAAAGGTTATTTTGCTTTAAGAAGGAGCCAAATAATTTTTACAGTCTCTGTTTATATCAGGATCAATTATAAACTGTTTTAAAGAGGGAAAATACTTTTGAAAAATGTTCTGTAAAATCTTTTTGTGTAATTTTTTTTAGAAGGCCTGCTGAATTTCCACCTGTAAGCTAATTGGTTGCAGTTCAAACTGAGTTTTCAGAGTTTCTGGGTGAGAACCTTATACTTGGAGAATTAATGCTGATCTATAGAAGCCTTGAGGGAGGGTGGTTAAAGGCCCACTCAATGTCTTATTCTGGATTTTCGAGTAAGGAGGTTAGAAACTGCAGTCTCATTCCTTACTCCTCCCCCCAGAAAGGAAGGAAGGGGGAGAAGCATCAGTTATTGGGATTTGAGTTTTTACTGAAAGAACAGTAGGGGTCAGAAGCCTCCAAACCTGGTTTCTAAAAGTCGGCAGATAAGATTAGATTGGAGATGGGATTGGGTTTGGTAGTTTTCGTTAGTGAAACTTGCCATCTGATGTAAAAGAACCCGCTCTTGGGGTGAGATGATATGATGCTTTTTTTTTTTTTTTTTGATGGCAGATCTCTGTAATCAGAAATAAGCTGGTAGTGACAAAAGGGAAGGTATCTGCCAGAATCTGTTGCCATTGTGAAAGAAGTTGGTTTTATGGGGGGAAAATGGAAAATTGGATAAATGCAAATATGTGAAATCTTGTTGTTTTTAATCAAATGACTGGTTACATTGGTAGTCTTGCATAGCCAAATGAAAGATATTATGGCTTCTAAAGTATTAATGGGAATAATTTGGGTAAAAGGGAAAAGTTTTATGAGACAATATTGTTTACAAATGTAAGATTGAATCATCCCATAGACTAAGGCTGGGATTTAAAGTTATGTTGTATCTATGTGAGATAGGGTCCTTAGATGTTTTAAAGTGATATAAGAGCAATTAGGTATTAATACAAATAGTGTAATCACTGGAACTAAATCAGAGACATCTTCAGTTTAGGGAAAGGAATTTCAATGTAAGTCTCTTTAGGAGAGAAGTTGTAGAATATTTCTGTATTGATGGGAAAAGTTAAATGTGGATTTGAATTCATTCCATCGTCTAAAACAAAAGATAATGTTATATGGTTGAATTCTTTCAGATCATGCATAATTAGAGAAGAATAGAAAAATAGAGGAGAAACTCATGCAAATGTGTTAGAGCAGTAATTTATGATCTTAATGGGAAGATTTTATGAACAAGGGAGGAAATGCATGCAAGGTATTTAGAGCTAGCTTTAAGGATGTTCCTGAAGTAATGTGACATTATAATCACCAATTATTGGAACTTGCCATTCAAAGACTTAATGGGACTGTTAACTGACTGTTTTTCTGAGTCTAACTCCAGGTGTGAATATCAAGGAAGGCTGACCCAAGATGCCAGCAGCCCTGTGGGAGGGCAGGTATGAGCTGCAGGTATGATTTATTGGCAAAGTTGAGGGGGCAACTGTTCAGCATATGCCGAGGTGGGACCATCTTGACCTGATGCCTTAACTGAAACTTGACAGACTAGGCCTGGCTCAATGCAGCTTGCAGCTTGACACAGCCTCTGCCTGGAGTTGACAGGAAGCTGGGGAAAATATGGTCCTCTTACCCTAAGTCCCTACTCTCTTGGTGGCAAATTTCTATAATCAGAAGGTTCTGTAAATCTATTAAAATTGATTGTGGAACACCTTAGATTACTATAGGATTGGGACTAGTGTTAAGTTAGGTTTTTTTTTTCTTGGAAATGATATAGAGACAATTAGGTCAAGGGCTTGCGAGAATATTATTTTGTTATTTGGTTAATATCATGCTTGCCTAAAGCTTTGTTACAATTAGTAATGTTAAAAGAAGAATGGCTTGTGGTTTATTTTGTAAACGCCATCAAAGAAACATGGCATGACTAAAAGTTTATAATGTTATATGTACCATGTTAAGAATTGGTTATCTAATGTATTTATGTATATGCTAGAGTCTGCTGTTAACTCCTTAGTGAAATATCATCCTCCTGGTGAGGAAATGTTAATGTAAAGTATGTTAAGTAAAGTATGTAACGAGTTAATGTAAAGTATGAGGAACTGATGTAAATTTCTTAAACATGGCAATTGTCCAAAGTTCCAATTTTGAATTTGTAAAAATGATCAGGGTATAAGGATTAAAAATGGTAACTTAAAAATTGTGCCAAGGTAACTTTTGTAGGAGAATGGAAAGAAAGCTGGTTCCTACAAGAAGGCAAGAGGAAGATGCTGGAGGTAGCTGGAACAAATATCAAGGACCAGAAGACTTCACTGATGTTGTTCCCTGCCAGACAGCATTATCATTTTCTTTTGGGTCTCTGTATTTGTATTTACAAAGGAGACTGCCCCCTTTAATTTGTCAATGCGTTGATCAATCTTTCCCATATCTAAAGGGGTGATGATTAAGGAGAAAAATTCAGATGAGAAAGAGAGTAAAGGAATATTAAAAATGTAGAAACAAAAATTTGAATAAAAGAAGAGGGGGAAATTCTAAGAAATGGGAGGAGGAGTTTTGTTTCCACAGAACTAAAGGTGTACTTCCCCACCCCTCCCCTACCCCAGCTTTAGCATAAACCAGGCCTCGAGGTTCCTCAGGTGAGAGGTCAGAGGCTTGTAAGCATGCTCATGCTTTTTGAGAAGTCAGTCAGGGGAATTAGAGAGGACAAACAGCTTGAACAAGTTCAAGCTTATCTAGGGTCTGGCCTTGGTCAAGAGTCCAGGCCTACTGATTTGTATAATTTGCATATGTTAAAGAGAGAAAGTAGGGGAAGTAAAAGAATGAAGTTTAATCTTAAACTAAGACAAGGAAAATCTAATTAACTTCACTTTTGCTTCTGTATCCTTATTATCCTACCTATATAAACTGTAAAACTATGTAAAAAATAAGGATTTTAAACTAACCAGAACTCTAGCAGGAGTGGAGGGAATGGTTACCCCTGCTCCTGCAGCTGTATCAGTGTGTGGGTGTTCCAGTGAGCACTACACCTGCTCTCTCAAGGAGACTAATAAAATGCCTTCCTCTGCCCCTCCCCAAAAAAGAAAACTATTGAAATCATTAATAAAACTAAGCACTGGCTTCATGAAAAAATAATAATAAAATAGATAAAACTTTAGTTATTTATTTTGATTTAAAAAGAAAGAAGAAAACCAAATTATCAGTATCAAAAATGAAAAGATTAAATATACCACTCATGAAGAGGAAATTAAAACAATAGTTAAGAACTATTTTGCCCAATTGTATGCCTGCAAATTTGACAACCTTAGGAAAATGGATGAATATTTCTAAAAATATATAAATTGACAAAAATAACAGAAGAGGAAATAAAATATTTAAATAACCCCTTCTCAGAAAAAGAAATTGAATAATCCATCAATGAACTCCTGAGAAAAAAAAAATCTCCAGGCCCAGAAGGATTTAGAAAGTGAATTATTTCAAACATTTAAAGAACAATTAATTCCCATACTGTATAGACTATTTGGACAAATAGGGGAAGAAGGAGTCTTAACAAATTCTTTTTATGAAACAAATAGGTACTGATACTAAACCAGTAAGAGTCAAAACAGAGAAAGACAATTATAGACCAATTTCTCTAATGATTTTGGAGGCAAAATTTTAAATAAAATATTAGCAAAAAGATTACAGCATCTCATCATGAAAATAATACCCTATGACCAGGTAGGATTTATTCCAGGAATGCAAGGCTGGTTCAATATTAGGAAAACTATCAGCCTAATTGGGCATATCAACAATAAAACTAGCAGAAACCATATTATTATCTCAATAGATGCAGAAAAAAAAAACTTTTGACAAAATACAACACCCATTCCTATTGAAAAACACTAGAAAACACAGGAATAAATGGAGTCTTCCTTAAAATGATAAGTAGCATCTGCCTAAAACATTCACCAAGTACTATGTGTAATGGGGAAAAGCTACAAGGACTTCCAGTAAGATTGAGAGTGAAACAAGGAAGTACATATCCTCATTTTTATTCAATATGGTGCTAGAAATGTTAGCATTCACAATAAGAGAAGAAAAAGAAATTGAAGCAATTAGAACAGACAAATAAGAAACAAAGCTATCACTCTTTGCAGATGATATGTTAGAGAATTCCTAGAGAATCAAGTAAAAAATTCCTTGAAATAACAAATGACTTTAGCAAACTTGCAGGATATAAATTAACCTCCACAAATCCTCAGTACATCTTTATATTACTAACAAAGCCCAAGTGCAAGAGATAGAAAAAAGAAATTCCATTTAAAGGTACTATAGATATTATAAAAGTCTACCTAGCAAAACAAACCCATGCACCCTATGAACATAATTGCAAAACACATTTCACACAAATAAAGTCAGTTCTTAATAACAGGAAAAACATCAGTTGCTGGTGGGTAGGCCAAGCTAATGTAATAAAAATGAAAATTTTTCCTAAATTAATTTACCTATTTAGTGCCATACCAATCAAACTACCAAAATATCATTTTATAGAGCCAGAAAAATAATAACAATATTAATCTGGAGTAAAAAAAGGTCCAGAATATCAAGGGAATTAATGAAAAAAGAAAATGTTAGGGAATATGACCTAGCCATACCAGATATTAAACTGTATTATAGAGCAGCAGTCATCAAAACTAGTAGGTAATGACTAAGAAATACAGTGGTGGATCAACAGAAGAGGGTAGGTACAGAAGATACAGTAGTCAATCACTATAGTAATCTACTGTTTGATAAACCCAAAGACTCTGACTTCTGTAATAAGAACTCACTATTTGACAAAAACTGCTGGGAAAACTGGAAAATAGTATGGCAGAAAAGAGTGGCCTGATTAGAGGGAGATTCATTAAGTAGGTGTGAGGCCCCAGGTCCCACACCTTTTTGCTAAGTAGTTTCTGAGCCCTCAGGGCCCTGAAGAGGTTGTAAAAGCTCTGAAGTTGGTGTTTTGCCTTTGAGAGCATACTAATTGGAAAAGTCTTGGTGATTTGGCTGGACAAGATAGCTGTTGGAGCTCCACCCTCCCCTCAGTTTTGAAAATCCAGATGCTGGTGTCTCTCTCTCTGGTAACTACCCATTTCCCTGGTCAAACAGCTAGAGGTCCATCTTTTGATTTCTATGTGTATTTGCTCTGTTTATACAATATATGCTTGTAATTTCTGTTTGTTCTGAAGTTTAGGGTGCTGGCTTTTCCCCCTGAAAGCAGATCAAAGAACCTATGCCAGTAGCCTTCCTGTGGTCTTTCACCCTCACAACAGTTTCTAACAACATTCTTGTTACAAAATGCCATAGTTGGCTCAATCTGCAAATTAAAAAGAAAGCATGAGGTTTTGGAGTACTGGATAGTGGTTAGATGTTTCCCAGTTTTGAGGGGGCTCTGTATACTTGTGGTGGCTATGATTCTGTGGAGCCCCATGAGCAGTAGAGGCCTGAAGAAAAACAGGCAAGAAGCAGGGATAGGAATGATTTTCTGGGTGCCTAGAGCAGGGACCCTAGGAGATAACCTCTCTTTCCCTCTCCCTACCCCACTAGCACTCCAGAGGAGACAGGACAGAGTAGTGACTGTGGGCAGAAAAGAGGCCTAAGCTTGGGAGAAGTG
>CM053623.1:259033856-259046851 GCA_028646595.1 Phalanger gymnotis | reverse complement strand
ATTAAGCTCCAAATTTTCTCCATTCTTCCTTAGTTTTTCAGTTGCTTCTCCAGGGTTCTCTAAGTATAGCAACATATAATCTGCAAAGAGTGATAGTTTTGTTTCCTCATTTCCTATTATAATTCCTTCAATTTCTTGTTGGTTTTTTGTCTTCTATTACAGAGAACACAGGAACATTATTGAATAATAGTAGTGATGATGGGCATCTTTGCTCCACACTTTACCTTACTGGGAAGGCTTCTAGCTTTTCCTCATTATGTATAATGATTTTTGATGGTTTTAAGTTGATTCTACTTATAATTTTAAGAAAAGCTCCATTTATTCCTAAGCTTTCTGGTGTTTTTAATAGGAATGAGTGTCATATTTTGTTAAAAGCTTTTCCTGTATCTATTGAGATAATCCTATAATTTTTGTTGTTTTGTTATTGATATGGTCAATTACATCAATTTTTTTTTTACTATTGCAGTAGCCCTGAATTCCTAGTATAAATATCAGCAATGAGCGACGTTTGCGAAATGTTGCTATAAACCACTTGTTCATATTTTCTTTAAATTTTTTATGACAATATTCTTTAGGAAAATTAATTTATAGTTTTCTTTTTTTTTGCTCCTCCTCTTTCTGTTGTAAGCATTAGCACCATGTTTGTCTTATAAAAGAAATTTAAGAGGACTTCTTTTTTTCCTATTAAAAAAATAGTTCATGTTCAGTTGTTCTTTAAATATTTGTTCACTTGTGAATCTATCTAGATCTGGGTTTGTTCGTTTGTTTGTTTTCTATCCTTAGGAGTTTACAAATTCATGATTTTTCAATTTATTGTTCTAAGATAAACTTATTTAAGAATTCTGTTTCCTCATGTCAACCTGGGAAAATTATAGATTTTCAAATTTATTTGCTAATAATTAGGTGAAATGTGTTCTAAGAGTTGCTTTAATTGCATTGTCATTGGTGGTGAGTCTATCCCTTTTATTGTTGATATAGGTAAATTGGTTTATTTTTTTAATCAAATTAATCAATGGTTTATCTATTTTATTGTTTACTTCATGAATCAAGTTTTTAATTTTATTTATTCACTCATTGGTTGTCTTTCTTTCCAATTTATTAGTCTCTCCTTTGATTTTCAGGGTTCACAACTGAGGCTTTTTAATTTTTTTTCCTAATGTTTTTCTTTTTTAGTTGCCAGCTCACTTCATTGTTGTGCAATTTCTCCACTTTTTGATGTAAATGTTTAGAGATATAAGTTTTAACTACTGCTTTTGCTACATGCTGCAAATTTTGGCTTGTTGTGCCATTGTTGTCAGTGTCCTTAATTATATTATTAATTGTTTCAATGATTTTTTGACCCATACATCCTTTAGCATTGTTTTTAGTTTCCAATTAATTTTAATCTAAGTTTACATGGACCTTTAAATCTATTTAATTTTTGGCTACATTATGGTCTGAAAAGGATGCATTTCATATTTCTGCTTTTCTGCATTTGAAAGTGAGGTTTTTGTGGCCTATGTCATAGTCAATTTATGTACAGCTAAAAAAAAGTATATTCTTTTTTATTTCCATTTAATTTTTTCCAGAGGTTTCTAGAGGTATCTCTGAAAACAGCTGTACAAAATCCTTGAAGCTTGGAAAAATGTGCCCTCCCCTCTGGAAGCAGAGCCCTACTTTAACAAAGAGTTAAAAGTCAATTAATAGGCTGGGAAAATGAGCAAACAATGGGAAAAAAGTTTTGACTATAGAAAGTTACTATGGTGACAAAGAATATCAAAACACATGCTGAGAAGAAAACAAAGTCAAAACTTCTATATCCAAAGCCTCCAAGGAAAATATAAATTGGTTTCAGGACCAGGAAGAGCTCAAAATGGATTTTGAAAATCAAATAAGAGAAGCAGAGGAAAAATTGGGAACAGAAATGAGAGTGACACAAGAAAATTGTTAAAAATAAATCAAAAGCTTGGTAAAGGAGACCCTATGGCCACCTGGGTTAATATTCCTCCCGGCTATCATTCCCCTGTGTCTTGGAATTGAGAAGACTGTCCTTATTCTCTCATGAGTAACCACAAGCAGTCCTCTTTGCTTTGGAACCATGACTAGATTCCTTTCTTATTCCCCTGTAGCTACAAGAGTTATCTGTCCTTTTAACTTTGGGACTACTACCAGGAACTGCATTTGTGCAATGCAATAGCATCCTGAATCTAGCACCACTAATGCATTCCCTGCAATCTCTTTCCAATAAGTTGTTTGATCTTCCCCCACCACAGTCTATAGGCTAAGAGCTCCTAAAGCTTCTGCTGCTGCCACTGAGGCCTACTGCTAGCAAAGAGGTGCTTATTTGTGCTCTCCAGTCTGTGAAATTTCATACCCACCTATAACTTTGGTGAGGCAGACATTTCTTGATAAGTTGTCTTGGGCTGAAAAATTATTTTACCTGAAATTTTATAGGTATTGCCACTCCAGAATTTTATATAAGACATTAGTTTAGAGAAGTTGTGAGGGGAATTTGGGATAACTCATCTGGTTCCTTCTCTAATTTCACAGTCTTGGATCCAATATTCCCCTGCCTTTAGATTTATCCTTTCCTTTCACTTCTTAGTATATTCAGTAAGCTTAAAATGTTGACTCTGGGGGTAGGAAAAGAACAGGGGCTGCCAATAAACTTCAGGATTGAACCTACCTCTCTCATATACTTGAGCTATCTGTCATCAGTCCAAAAATTTAGGAAAGGTGTACTTTCTCTATTAGTGTATGTAAGTTGTTCCACTGTATTACTGTTGTAGAAATAGTTATTCTAGAAGGAGAGATAAAGAACCAAGTAGGTTCTAAATGCACAAGGACTCTGGTTTCTTGGGTTTTGATGTGGTTTTCTCTGATTTCTATTACATATTGTGTGTCTCTCAGTGATGAAGATCCGAATGACAGGCTGGGAAGACAAAGGATCTGAATTCTTTAATATGGAGATCAGTAAAGAATTAAGCAGTGATGAATCTCTACTACTATATTGGTTAATGGCTACATTATTCAACATACTTTCTTATCTGGTCACTCTCATCTCAGAGGGGAATTTGTATCAGAGATTATAAGAGCCTACAGGAGAAGACTGTGGGACCTTGGGACATGAAGTTGCTTGTATACTTGAGATAAATTGGACCAAATGATTGAATGAAATAGAGATCAAACACATACATACATATATAATGATATATATATATGTGTGTGTATATATATATTTGGTTGTTGATCAGACGATTCAAATATGATACACTTGAGGGTAGGGACTATAATCTTGTCCTTTGTTGACTCTCTTTTATGTAGCATAATGCCTAGCCCACACTGAGTACTTGATAAATTCTGGTTGTCAGAGATATACATATGTGTGTATACACATGTGGATGTGTACACATATAGATATGTGTGATTTTGTATCCATAAATATGGATATAGTTATATTTGTGCATATTTTAAAGATTTGCACCATTGCTGAGATAATGTTCTTGCATAAATACTGGTTGAAATGTGACAGATACAATCTTTGACAGTAAAAATGTAGAAAAATCCTTAATAAAACATCAACACAAAAAAGAAAAGTCTTTAGATATTCATCTTGGGGACATTTTTTTCCTCCTTCCTCCAAAGAAAAATAAGATATCTAAACATATGACAGCATTTTATGTTTTTCCCTTTCTTCCTCACTAGCTTACCTTTTTTATGAGTAAATAGTGTTGACACAGGGGCAGGAAGGCCTGGGTTAAAAGACAGTTTCTTTTTCTAACTATCTGCATGACCATGAGAAAATCACTTTACCGCTCTGAAGCTCCGTTTCCCAACCTGTCAAATTACGTTAATTACATATATATATAATATATATATATATATATATATATATACACACACATACATATATATATATATATACATATGTTTATATATAAAGTAGCTACCTGACAGAGTTCTTAGTAGTCTCAAATGAAATATTATTTGGAAAATATTATTAATATCAATTATTATTATTATTCTCTATACACATTTGTACTTTCCATTAGAATTTGCTTATTTTGAATTATTGGCTTTTTCAATACCCCAAATAGTCTATTATTATAACAGGGGTCAGGGAGGGATGAGTTGAATACAAAATGTTTGTTTTATAGATTCTGATCTTCCCTCTCTAGCTGATTGTCATTGATAACCTCGTCCTATAAGTGGAGTGCATAGTAATGGACTTCAGGAGGGAAAGCAAGATGCTTTGCACCTATAATTCAGCTCATTAAAAATGTATGATTCATATATTGCTTGTATCTAAAAGCATTCAAGACTTTTGATGTTCTAAATTGGAAGAAACATAAACATTATTAAAATTAGGTAAATTTATTTCTGCTGGTAAACTGACAGCTCAGTGGGAAGATTATTGGTGCCTTTCTGTTGAGTGTCTTTCAATAGTCAAGGTCAAAAAAGTCAGAGTCGTTGTAGCAGATAGTAAATGTCTAATTGAGGAGAAAGAAGAATAGTCTGTCGTGGAATCACAAGTGAACATTCATCTAATTTCATTTTGCTGCAACATGGTAAAATATAGTTTTATTAATGTCTTCCTGCTTGCTGTAGCAGAATATGAGGTTTCTGTTTTTGTTTTTCCCAAATGGATAAACACTTATACTACGTTTTTTTTTTATTTTGTTTTAGTTTTTCTTTGAAATTTCAAAGTATATGATGATTTTAATAAGGGCTTGCCATTTGAGTCGATCAAAACATTCAATTCAGATTTTGTATTTGCAGATAAGTGTCTAGTATTAGTAAAGTATTTAACATGATTAATAACATCCACATTTTATGATAATTCTAAATAAAATAATTTACTTATTCAGTACCATACTAATCAAACCACCCAAAATATTTTATAGAGCTAGAAAAAATAACAGAATTCATCTGGAAGAACAAAAGGTCAAGAATATCAAGGAAATTAGTGAAAAAAATGCAAAAGAAGGTGGACTAAATATACCAGATGTAAAACTATGTTGCAAAATAGAAATCATTAAAACTTTTTAGTACTGGCTAAGAAGCAGAGTGATGGAGCAAATGAAATAGGTACACAAGACTCAGTGATAAATGCTTATAGCAATCTATTGTTTGGTAAAATCAAATGCTCCAGCTTCTGAGATAATAATCCTCTACTTGACAAAAAAAATGCTGGGAAAAATGAAAAACAGTATGACAGAATATAGGCATAGAACAACATCTCACACCATTTACCAAGATAAAGTTAAAATGGGTACATGATTTAGTTATAAAGGGTGATACCAAAAGCAAATTAGGAGAGTAAAGAATAGTTTACCTGTCAGATCTATGGAGAAGAGAAAGATATATGAACAAACAAAAGACAGAGAACATTATAAAATGCAAAATGGATAATTTTGATTGTATTAAGTTAAAAAAAGTTTTGCACAAAAAAAATCCATTTCAACCAAGACTAGAGGGAAAGCAAAAACTGGAAAGCAATGTTTTACAGCCAGAGTTTCTGATAAAGGACCCATTTCTAAGGTATATAGAGAACAAGCTCAAATTTATAAGAATGCAAGGCATTCTTCAATTATGGTCAAAGGATATAAAAAGGCAGTTTTCAGAGGAAGAAAGGAAAGCTATCTACAATCATACTGAAAATGCTCTAAATCACTTTTAATTAGAGAAATTTAAATCAAAACAACTCTGAGGCAACACTTCACACCTGCCTGATTAGTTAATATGACAGAAAAGGAAAATGATAAATATTGGAGATGGAGAAAAATTGAAACACATGCATTGTTGGTGGAGTTGTGAACTGATCCAACCATTCTGGATAGCGATTTGGAACTATAACCAAAGGGCTATAAAACTGGGCATACCTTTTGATCCAGCAAAACCACCACTAGGTTTGTATTCCAAAGAGATTATAAAAAAGGGAAAATGACTGATATGTACAAAAGTATTTATAGCAGCACTTTTTGTGGTGGCTAAGAATGAGAAATTGAGGGGACGCCCTTAGTTTGAGGAATGGCTAAACAAGCTGTGGTATACAAATTTAATGAAATACTGTTTCGCTATAAGAAATGATGAACAAGTGGATTTCAGAAAAAAAAAAAACATAGAAAATCTTTCATGAACTTATCCTCAGTGAAGTGAGCAGAGCACAGTACGCAGTAGCAGCCACATTGTGCAATGATAGACTTAGCTCTTCTTAGAAATGCAATGATCCAAGACAATACCAAAAGAATCATGATGGAAAATGCTACCCACATCCAGAGCAAGAATTCTGGAGTCTGAATGCAGATCAAAGCACACTATTTTCATTTCTTTTGTTTTTCTTTTTTGTGGTTTTCCCCTATTGTTCTGATTCTTCTTTCAGAATATCACTAATGTGGAGATATAGTTTAATACGATTTTAATGTATAACATATATAAGGTTGCTTGCTGTCTTGGGGATGGGATGGGGAGGGAGGGAGAAAAATTTGGAAATCAAAATCTTATAAAAGTCAATATTGAAAAGTATCCTTACATATAATTGGAAAATGAATAAAATACTGTTGAGTGGGAAAAATAATGTCCATATTTTATAGAAAACAAAATGCAGACAGCAATCAAGTAGCTTGGCCAGAGACACATAGCTAATAAGTGGATGAAATCCTTCTCGACATAAGGAAGATGATCTAATTCCAAAATTGACACAGAATTGTAGATGACAGCCAGATTCAGGATAATACAACCTTTTTGCCTTTGTTTCTCCAAATCCCTGACTTCCTTCCAATTTTTTTCACTCATTTCTTCACTTGTGCTTTCTTCATCCCTCTTCCCATGCCTGAGTTGCTATAGCATCCTATAGAATAACTTTTCATTTGATTTTTTTAAATAAAATGTAGGTTACATTCTTATTATTCCACAAAGAACATTAGAAAATGTAAACATTTTTTAAATGTTGTTTCAACGAGAGAAAATCCATCTTTTCCCTCACTCTCTCCAATTAAGAACAAAAGAAAAGCAGACATATATAATAAATCAAATGCACTTTTATATTGTCCATATGTCTCATTTTAAACCCTGAAATGTTTATCTCTTTATAAGGATGTGTGTAGCATGTTTCATCATTATCCTCTGGAATCATTGTTTGTTGTTATGCTGTCAAAGAGTTCTTAATTCTTTCAAAATTGCTTATCTTTACTATATTATTGCCATTATATAAGTTGTTCTCCTGGTGCTTTCTACTTTATTATGCATGAATTTGTGCATGTGTTTTCACATCATTTTGAAATCCTCTTTCCACTGTTTATTATACAACTCAATTTGCTTTTCACAATATATTTGCATTTATCCATGTGCTTTTATTTTTACAAATAGAATATAAGCTACTGAGGGCAGGAAGAATAACCAAGCTTATTTTTTTTTTGTTTCTGTGTTCTCAACACTAAACACTGTTCCTGTCCAGAAATTTAATTGCTTTGTTAAATGAATGTCGTAAAAGTTAACTAATATCTAGGGCTCCTAACTCTGTATACGTCTCAAAGGGTCAAAAGATTCCTAAGATTCACTAACAGGTGCCTAATAAATGCCACTTGGTGAAGAAACAGAATCTTTCTCTAAAATTGAGGGCTTAAGCATTCAAGGATATATAGAATTTCAGATTTTGCATACTTTCTTTACTACATCTTTGTTACAAGGAAAGGGGAATCAGAAATACATAGGTGTAGGCACCTTAGGGATGATTCATTATTCATTTTAAGTTCTCGTTAATATATCATCAAAAACATGTGGTTTTTATGTCTTGTTCCAGGCAAATGGGGGAAAAATACTGCTGTTTGGCAACCTGGGAGAAAAACAGAATCTGAAATAAATTTAATGAATTTCAGTTCACCTCACAAGTAAAGGACATTCAAAATGTAGGTACATTGACTACCTGCCACATCTAACCTGAACCCGAAAATGAAAATTGGCCTTTCTCTCACCTACTTTTGGAGACATGAAGAATTGGATGATTTGCTAACTTCTTTTCTAATTTCTTGTCCTGCCTTCTCCTATGCTAGATATGCTCCTTGCAGTCTTTGGGGAAATACTGCTAGTCATTCATGTATATCCCTTCTAAATTGCAGTCGTTCTTGGGGATTCTTGTCTTAATTTTCTCTTCTTTTTTTACAGAAAGCCTTCTCTCACTTACTTCTCACAATTTCTATAGTAATCATTATTTTTGGTCCATTCTTCCATCTACATTCGAGTTCTTTCAAATACAAACTAATCCAAAAGATAATGTAGCACAGTGGAAGAAAGATAGGAAGAAAGCAAGCATTTATTAAGCCTTATTATGTGCTAGACACTGTGCTAAGCATTTTTTTACGAATATTATCTAACTGATTCTCACAATTTTACATACAGTTGAGAAAACTAAGGAAGAGAGATGGCAAGTTGCTTGCCCAGTGTCACATACTTGGTAAGTGTCTAAGACTGGTTTTGAACTCAGGCCATCTTGACTCCAGGTCCAGTATTATTTACACTAAATAGCTGCTGTTGAAAAGCAATGGAAAGCAGAAGGTACAGGGGCCAAATCTTGCTTCTAATGCTTATTCTCTGTGTGATCTTGGGCAAGTCTCTTACCAGTCCTGGATCTCTATTTACCTCACCTATAGAGATCTCTTCTAGTTTTAGAGCTATGATTTTATGACTCTTCCCCAATTAAATTGGATAGTTCTTCCAAACAATGTATAGCAAGGGGTTCCAAATCATTCTGTTTCTTTTTCTTCTCCAAAGACAGAAGATGACTAATAGGATTGCCTAATGGCACATTTTATAAGGGATAAGAGAAAAGAGACGAAGTTTCCTTTTTAGCCTCAGGTCAGCTTTGTAGTTCAGAAAACACCAATTTCTAAGTGCTACCCTGCTCTTGAAGAAAGAATGCCACGGATGCAACACTTTTGTTTAGTTCTGTTTTTCATAAAACATGAAAAAATCCTCTAACCTTATATGAGATCATTGGGCCCAATTATACAAAATAAAACCTACACTTTGTTGTCCTCTGATTTCTCTGCCATACCTACCCCTCCTGTCCACTATCTTCTAAAGTCATTGTATCTTTCAGTACACTTTAATTGAAGATGTCAGATTTTCTAGTGGTGATAGTAAATTTGTAGTGGAGTCATGATCCACACCCATAATCAGAAATCCACTACACTTATCTTATTGTCCCAGGTATATATGTTTGAGAGGTATCAGTAAGGGAAGGCGGATAAAATGAGTAAAGGCAACCCAAGGTGCTTAATCTTTTTTTTCCACTAGAAAAGAATGAATTGGTTCCCACCAGACAAAGTCCTACTTGAACTTCAGTCTAGTTCTGGAACTGAAGGAAGCATTTACTCTGCTCTTTGAATAGTTTGATTGTTTATTTTCCCAAATTCAAACAAATCCACTGTGAAGCTGCAGCCACCATCACTCTTACCTACCTTGTGAATATTCCCCTTTTCTTTCCTCACAAACATATATATGTACCACATTATACTCTCAATTTTTCATGAAAGAATTATAGGCCCATTACATTTCTAATCTGTCCTCAAAGCTTGTGTCGATCTCTCCAAATCTTCTTGGAGTCTCACCCATCTCATTGCTCACCTCTCCTTCTTTCTAACACTTCAGCAATACTTTCTGAACTATTTATGGGGAAATGAACAATGGCATCATGCTTGAACTGTAAATCAAGACTTTCAATAGCCATTAAGAACACCAGGCTCACCTTCGCATTAACTATGAGGAATCTAAGTCTATCTTTAATGGAAAAAAATGCACTAACAATTTTAATAGAAGTATTCTGATGTTCCCATTGTATTTGGATTAGGTACAAATTAAAATGGAGATACTTCTCTGGACTTCTCATAGGTTCAGAAGGCTGGAGAAGACTATATACATATGCATAAATATGTGTATATACATATGTACATATATTCACATGCATACATGCATACATATATATACACATACCTAATTCATTCATTAGCCTACAAGTGATACCACACATCAAATGTTTTACATGAATAAGTATCTCTCCTTCAATAAAATGTGTCCTGGCCTAAAACCTCCTCAGTGGCATGATATCAATGGTTAATAGCTTTCAGTCTTAGCAAATCTATGGTTATCTGAAGCTTGAAGCCTAAGTGAGATTATATGAAGGTAACATTTCCATTTCCATCCTTCCATCCTAGACCACTAACTCCCATTTTTCTGATACCCTACTGCCAGATACCCAGGTCCTTCAGGCTGCTTTCCATATTCATTCCCCCACTATCCTGATTAGCAATTTTCATGAAAGAAATACCTGATTTTACATTGGAGTCACATATAAGATATTTACACATTAATAGAGGCCTTCTGGTGACAATGTCTTAGCTCAAAAGAGTGACTCCAATGGCGATGTTTCCAGGTACTATTGCCGGCCAGTTGTGTAGATGTTTTGATTCATTTAGACTTTTTTTATTTTTTTTAATCCTCCCATATACTATACCCATTCTGAGATAAGGTTGAAAGTACAAAATTATTGGGAACATCTCTGATTATGAGATGGGAAGCATTTGTTCAAATACCAGTTTGTTGTCTCCTTTTCATGGGATACAAGGCAGGTTATTTGGTCTCTCTGAACCTTAGATCCTATGGCTATAAAATGAAGGCAATAATTCTTACCTTATCTATTACACAAGCTTGATAGTATAAAAATGGTGGTGGTGATAATGATTATAATGATGACAACAACAATGAGGATGATGAGGACAATGACAATGGAAATGGTGATGATGATTATGATGATAAGGAGGAGGGTTATATAGTAATGGTGTACCTGACATTTTCCTGAGCCTTCATTACCACGTACTGCTGATGAATATGTCTGGTTTTAGTGAGTTCCTAAAAAACCTTTTAAAAAATATATGCTACCTAGAGATGAAACTTTGTCTTTGCCATTGAAAATGACTTTCTTTACAAAGTGAAACATTTCAATTAATATGAAATTTGAAAATGAACTCTTAAGACATGTCTACAAATGGACTTAAGTTGTGCCATTGGACTCGGGTTTAAAAAAATTAAGAACAAAGAGTATGAAATAATCATGATTGAGAGATTCAGATAGGAAAGGGGCTGTGCACAGTACAGATTCTGTTCTTAGAAAAAAAGATCATATATCTTTGAGGCTCCTTCAGTGACCTCCATGGCTGGCCTCAAGAAAGGAGAAAATGTTATACTCTTTCAGATTATGGGACAGTAGCCAGAGGAGCTCATGGGCCAAAATGTGAAATGAGGAAATTCAAGCAACAGAGACACCACGAAAAAAGTGATGGTACATCTCCTGGACAAACAAAGCAACTCTGGGACCAACTTTCTTAGATGTTGAAGAAAAATTATTAGATATCAAGTACCTTACTACACCAACATTCGTGACAATAAGACGAGGAATTCCTGGGCCCAAACAGAAGACAGAACTTAAGAATATCAAAAGGCACAGTGATGAGGTGAAAGAGTAAGCCCTTGTCTATTCCTCACATTGTAAATTATGTAGACTGAAAAATTCCGGGGAAAGAAGATAAATGTTGAACTGATCTCAGTTTCTTTCCCTTCATGGGTGCACTTGCCCTAATAATATTCTACAATCTGGAAGTGATGATATGTATTGCTGGAAAGGTGAGACTCACTCAGGGAGGGCTGGTGGAAGGTTCTATGTGACCAGCCTCCAATTGTTCCTGAATTATCAGCTTGAGGGCTGCTATTTTTTTCACTAGACAGGGTTACCAAAGCTGAGAAAGTAACTTAACCAGTTTTACACAATTATTTGCATTTTTTAGTTTCAACAAAATTCAAATTAAAAATTTCTTTGTCTAACACTATTTTTAACTCACAACATTCGCTCAAGTTTTACAATATAGGAGAATGTTACTACAATTTAGAAGTACAATAATAGTACAAACAGAAAAATTTCAGATGGCAATTGCATTCCCAAATCATTACTTACATTAGGCTTACCAAGCATAGAGGCTTTTCTTCTCATAGTTGCAGAGCTTGACTGTGGACTGGGGGGTGCTGGGAAGCTGCAGAATCCAGCACCTGAATTAAAGGTCTAAGGAGTCATTGAGGAGAGTCCTGAGGGACCTTTACTTTCTAATAGGGGTTGCTGGGTTTGGAAGACTAGGAGCAAAAATTCCAGGTTCCAGTGGTGTGGGAGCAAGGACTTGGGGGATTGGGATGAGAGGTTCCTCTGTTTACCTATTGCCTAGAAGTGTGGGCTTCAGGGTGCCCAGAGGTCCCCAATATAGCTGCTATATCTACCCACTTTTTCTTTTCCAGGAGGGGGAGGGTAACTCAAATTTCATAAGTTACTCTCTTCCCTTATCTGATCTGGGATGAGAGAAATTTGTTTTAGCTGCTCTAATTTTCACTCAAGTAAACTTCACCTTTGTGTTCACTCCTTAAAAACTTTTGTGAAAGTGAGAACTTTGAATTTGCCAGTCAAAGGTGAGTGGGACTCTGGAAAAAATCCAGTGGTACCATGTCCCTTCTCCTCGTATTGGGGAGCTCAAAGTGTCTCTTTTTCAGATCCATGCAATTTCCCAATTTGCCTTAGTGCCAAATAGCATAATAAATTCGGACTTATCAGAAATCAAATTAGAACACATTTAACATAAATTTAAGGGAAAAGTTCCTGCTTTCTTTCTTATCTCTCTTCACATTCCAAATTGGCCAGATCTGGAATGGAAGGAGAAAGAAAGAGCATTTTTTCCAATACCAAACTTTTTACTCTCAAAACCTCTATTCACACTGTTTGTACAAATAGATTATGCCTTCCTTCACTTGCCTCTTTCCTACATGTTTAAACTTTCTTGCTTTTCCTTTCTGGTGGACTTTGATTAAAGCCCCTTTAAAACTACCCGTACCTTATTTCTAATTCTGAACCTAGACAAGAAAACGTTTTTCTCTCTCCCCTGCCCTCCTGCTCCTCTGAAGAGACTGGAGTCAGGGAGGGAGAG
>CM053623.1:259000010-259016263 GCA_028646595.1 Phalanger gymnotis | reverse complement strand
GGGAAAATGAATCTTCGTGATTCCAGGCCAGATGCTCTAACCACTGTACTACCTAGCTACTCCATTGCAAGGTTTAGTTCAGTCTTAATCTTATGTTTTGTTTCTCATGGTTTGTTTGCCCCCAAATATCCATATTATACTTTCTCTAGAGTCTAGATTTCTGGGAAACTCAAAACTATTAGTTTGACACAAGTATTGGGGTTCAACGTTGAGAGTCCAAGTGTATTGAGAGATGTCCTCACTCTTCTTTCAGAACCAGGCTGCTATATCAGGGGACCTAAACGACCCAGAGGGCATTTTTCTTCTCTAATGACATTGACTTGAGCCCTCTTGTATGTTTCCTCCATTCTTAGGGCTTTTTGACTTGTGCCCTACTTAACATACAACTGACATCATTTAGATTTTCAAAAGGATCCTTATTTCAAGGATATTGAGAGAAGAACTATATTAATACCCCACCCCCCAGTAACTGGGTGGTCACATTCTCCCTAAATGCCTTGCTCTGTGGGAGAATAGGCCAAAATTTAGTTCAGTTTCTACGTAGCATTGCCCCTACCAAGTTTATGTCAAGATGTGGTGTGGCTGCTTGATAAATATTTCCGCTGGGCTGAAGTCCCAAGGGTCACTTTGGAAGGCTAGTTCTTATCCTCAGAGCATCAGTTATACTTTGGCTCTGCATTCTAGACTCTAGGATGCCAAGACACCAGAGTGATTTTTAAGGAACTTTCAAACATCCCAGATCTCAAGCCTTGAAACCTTCAACAAATGGAACAATGGAACAAATGGAAAAATAATAGGACCAAGACCGGTTTCAAAAACCACATGGCTTCAGAGAGTAGAATGCCCTAAATTCTTCCTCTTTACTATGCAATCTCTCACCAGACATTGTGAGTGAAACACTCACTAAGATTCCCTAAGAGCAACTTAGGCAAAAGAGACTGTAGTAGGAGCTGATAGACCTTTCTGGTTGCTTCCACAGTCAATCAAAAAGCTCTATCTTCAATATGGGCCTAGCCAACCAGAATCAGCTATAGAATGTCTATGCGTGCTCCACATTCCCCTCTACTCACTTCCCTGAAACATCATCACGCCTCTCCAAGAAGTAAGCTCCCAACATCCTCAACATCCTCCAGCTGAGGCATTTGGTCAAAGCATCAGACTCGCATTACAGAAGTCAATCTTAAATTGGGTTACTAGAACTAAGAAGTCACTTTGGCATTAGGTGATAAATAGAGAGATAGATAGTTATCCACATAGATACACATATATTATAACTGTACCTATCTCTACCTCTATATTGATGTATCAATATATCACTGTCAATATATCTGTTTATATCTATATTGATACATATATATAGAGAGAGATTATAGATATATAAATAGAGATATTGATCATGATATTGATATAGATATCTATAGATCTGCATAGGCATCGATTTAGATCTAGACATATCTGTATTTTGTGTATATTGTATGCCAAGATTAGATTTTAATCTAAAACACAAAGGTGAAGATGCCACTTAAAGAGTCAAAAGAAATTATACTAGGTGGAGGCTAAAATGACTTCTAAGTCCTAGGAATAAAGGTATACATCAGAAGGCAAGCCCTAAACATCTTCGGAATGCATTAGCTGGTCATATCTCTATGCCTGATGTTCTCAGAGTGTAGTGGCAAGGCAGATTATAAGGCACAGTGGACCAGAAGGTTAACACAAGGATGGATTGACTTTACATAGTCGTAGATGGATTGGCATTGCATAGGGCAAATGGTAAGGCCTATTAGTCTTCTATCTAAAAGCAGTATGAAAAACATGTCCTATCGAAAAAGAAGGATTCAAACCTATCTTAATTAGAAATTGGGGAATACAGACAATTAAACTGCAATAAAGATGGAGATCAGTGTTCAGACAAGAATGTGAATTGGCAAGGGAACATTGTCACGGTGGTTATAGGGGAAGAGCTTCCTCTCCCTGACTCTTGCTCCAACTAGGCTGAACTTATTGGAACTGAGCTAGACAAGCAGGCTAGAGCTAGGTAAGATTTCTCCCCTCCGCCATCTCCCTGACTGCACATTGTTTCTTGCTAGGCCAACCAGTCTATTTATATATATATATACATATATATATATATTTTTTTTTTTTCTGTAGAAATAGTCACATGTAGGTATTCACATGCAAAGATTGGCATCACCATAATCTTTCCCACTGAATACTGGAATACTACTAATTTTGTTAAGTTTCTACACTAGACTGTGTACTATTAGAGAGCAAAGTATTTAATAATAATATTATTAATAGTAATACAATAATGATAATAATAATAATAATAACCTCATAGTATAGAGAATAAAGAGTTGATCTCAGAGTCACAAATACCTCAGTTCAAGTTCCACTTCGGACACATACTGGTTTTACGAGAATGGACAAGTCTTTTAAACTTTTACTATCCCTAGGGAACTCTCTAAGATTATATAAGTGTAATAACAATGTTGCTAGCTCCTGTCGTGGGGGTGAAAGGCCAACAACACCAGCACATAGGAAGGCTGCTAGCACAGATTCTTTGATCTGCTTTTCTAAGGAAAGCAAGGGGTTAGCAATCTTACCTTAATTAAACATACATATACCATTCATTTAGTTCAGGGGGAAAAGCCAGCACCCTGAACTTCAGAGCAAATACAAACAAAAATTACAAACGGAGACAATATAAACAGATCAACATTTCTGTCTAACCAAATCACAACACATAGTTATTGCACCAATAGATTCATTGCAGTACGAAATTCTTTGTGTGTTAATTCGTATTCCTAATGGATCTTTTCTGGGACATTCTCTGCAGCTTATTGTAATAGTAATCAGGGAAGGACATTTTTGTTTTCTCTTTCAAAATGCTGAGGTAATCAAGTGCCTTTGAGGAGTCTTGCCTTTGAAATGTAAAGGCAAGCAAAGTGGACTTTTTGTTGTCTTTTGTTTCTGTGATTGAATCAAGAGTCTTTGACCTACTTAAGAAACAAGAAAGCCTAGTTCACATAGGTTTGGGTCCCATGACTGTGACACCCTTTGACTCTGAAGAAGGGTATATAAACTCAAAGGTTAGCAGTTTGCCTTTGGGGGCACACTCATTGAAAGCGTGTTGGTGACAAGACTCTAGGTAAGCAGCTGAAGCAGCACCCCGCCCTGGCTTTGAAAATCTAGATGTTGGTGCTTCAGCTTGGCAACATTCTGATACATAAAGGAAACAGAATGCTTGGCATGAAGCCTGGGCAAAAAGGAAGAAAGCATTCACGGTTCTAATTGTAGGCACCACTGTTAGAGGTGAGTAGCTTTCAGATTTCTGGTTAAACTTCAGGCTTCACCTGTGGAATTTCTTCCTATCCCAGGAATGCAATTTAGCTAACTTTATTTTACTATGACTAAAAAGTCATCTTGAAGAACTCTAATATGTCTACTGCTCTGAAGTAGGTACCTTCTAGTTGTCCACATAGTTGTATACATGTACATATATAAACACATGCATATACATATATGTATACACATGTATAGCCATATATACACATGTGTATCCATACTCATATACATTCATACATGTATATACATACACATACATGCATGCATGGACAGATATATACATTTATAGGATATGTATATGTATGTATATACATACACACATATTTGTGTGTGTGTGTATTTTCTAGCTTTTTAAAATTTTAACTATTAAAAGGTACTTCAGATCACTCAAAAAAAAATCCTTCACTTTCTATATAAGGTCATTGAAGTCTCATAACCTGTTCAAGTGGCTTATACAACTGTCTGCTGTCAGTTTCTCTCTCCCTTCAAGATTTCTCCCCTCTTACCATGGTAACCTTTGCTTTTATTGATTTCTGCAACTTGAATGCATATAATTACAGCTGCCTCATGCAAAAAAATGTCATTTCAACAAAAAATCTTTTTTTTCAAGATACTTGAAAGAAAGAAAATCATAGTTTATCTAGACAATCAGTGTGAATACAAACAGTAAGAGCACTGATCTCACAGCAGAGGCAAGATTCAATCCTATTTTGTAACATCTGTCCTCATTGATTTTTATTAACCAGAGAAAAAGTGGCACTATATAAGATTAGTGACTGTATAACCTTCAGTGCAAAGGATTTATTTATGGTTACATATGGATCTGTGATCCCAAAAGTTTGACAATTGTTTTTGCCTCTCAAGACAAAAGTCCACATTGGGCAAGGTGGCACTGCTCTATAATCCCTCCTGCATGGGGAGGCTGAGGTTGGTGAGCACTTGAGCATGGATTGGCCAGATATCAGCAACGTCTGGTAAATATGGTAAAAAATCACAGAGGGTAGGGACACCAGGCTGCATAAGCAAGAACAAATTGGTCCATGTCCAAAACAGGGCAGACCAGTGCTTCCATGTAATCATCATTAATATTGAGTTAGTGAATGGTAAAATCAATCAATTAATAAGTTCCATGAAAACACAGACTATGTTCTCTGATCTTATGTAATTGTCAACTGTATCTTTATGTATATTCATCATGGTGGATAAGCAAAATCTTTGGAAGCAAGCAAAACAAATTGTTGAAAGATATTTCAAATCACTCAAAAAAGACTTTACTTTCCGTATGAGATCATTGAAGTCTCTAATCATGTTCAAGTGGCTTTTTCAACTTTTTGCATCGATTTTTCTTTTCAAGATTTAATGTGTGCTGCTCTCCTGTCTTTTGTCTCTCTCATTCTTGCT
This sequence comes from Phalanger gymnotis, assembly GCA_028646595.1. Lineage (NCBI taxonomy): Eukaryota > Metazoa > Chordata > Mammalia > Diprotodontia > Phalangeridae > Phalanger > Phalanger gymnotis. The sequence goes on along the minus strand of CM053623.1, from coordinate 259,011,517 downwards.
ACATGACCACTTCCAATCTTTTGGGGTCTTTTTGGCAAAGATACTGGAGTGGTTTGCCATTTCCTTCTCCAGCTCATTTTATAGATGAGGAACTGAAAAATGGTTAGTGACTTGCTTGGGTTCATACAGCTAGCAAGTGCCTGAGGCCAGATTTGAACTCATGGAATTGATTCTTCCTGATTTCAGCCTCTGCAATCTATTCACTGCACCATTTAATGGTGATGCGTGCATATATATATCACATATATACACACATTATAGGTATAGACATCAATAGGGATATAGATAGATATAGATATACTTGCTGATGAATTTTATGTCACTTCTTGAACTCAGACATCATTAGAAATATGCTGGAATCTACTTATTCTTACCACAAAATTTTCCATTGCCCTTTAGATCAACTAAAATTATTTTTTTTTCTGTGATCTTGAGCTCCTATGACTTCAATTTTATAGGGTCAATAGGAAAATAATTATTTATATTGCATATACTAGTGGTGGAAAAACAAACAGGAATTTAAAATTGTATTGTGATAATTTCCCTATATACAACATAGTTTGTGAACATTTCAAGAACCACAGCACCGACAAGAAAAGGAAAGGATCCTTCAATCTGTCAAACTTGTTCTGTAACTATCTGGTAAAGAAACCCAAATTAGAATTTTGTCCAAGTGAATATAATTGAAACTATCCGGGTCTTTCTTTCATATTTTAATCCTATAGATGAACTGAAAGATAGAGGGTTGATTGAATGAATTTTAAAGTTCTCTAAAGATTTTTGAGGGTTGTATAAATTCAGTCTTTGTGATGAGGATATAAAAGTCCTTGTCTTTGAAAGATATCAAGTACTTGCTACCTTAATAATTATTAAAATGTCATTTCTCAGTCATTCCTCCAATACAAAAGTGCAAGAAAATATAAAAATATTTCTCAAAAGCATTATTAACTATAATTTAACTAAAGAGTAAAGCTTCAAAGCACTATTAAAAAGGAGAATTCATACCAAACAATTCTGGCATGTTACCTCAAACTCATTATATTGGCAGAAATAAGACATATTGCAAGCACCAAAAGAAGGTCACTTGAGCAATTACATAGGACTTATTTAGGTACTAAGTCATAGACAGGATATACAGGCATACTGGGGGAGGAAAGTACCACCTATAGAGTTCCCTATGCTGACAAAATAATAGATACTTCTGTATTCACACATTCATATATTGAGTAACATACCTTTTAATTTCTTTCAGTAAAACTTCTTCCAATCTGAGGAGCAGTATTATTTCACAACATGGACTTAAGGTGTGATTTATGTTGGGTGCTTCCTAATTCCTGATTGTTTATTATAAACAAGGTAAACACCTAAAATTTTATGTAGTTTAGCATTTATGAATACTGAATACAGGGAATGCAAAGCTGGAAATGGTGAGATTGCTTAATTCATAATTTAGTCATATCACAAACTTAATCTACTTTAAATTTTACCATTGGTGATATGTAATAACCTCTGGTGTTTTGGGTGAAAGAAAGAAAGAGAGGGAGGGAGGGAGGGAGAGAGAGAGTGAGAAAGAGAAAGGGGTGGGAAAGGAAGGAAGGAAGGAGGGAAAGAAGAAAAAGAAAGTCTACTTTATAGTGAGGCACAAAATTAAAAATAAAAACATTTCCAGAATTCTGTAGAATATGCATATGAATACACATTTGTGAATTTCATGTCAAGGGACAAATTACACAGCAATGTAACTTAGAAAAATACTTTATCTATAAACAGCAAAAAAAAAAAATCAATTTGAAGGTTTGAATCAGATTTCATTTCCAAAAGCAGATTTAAATATATCTGTACTCCTATAAAGCTGACCACTACAACATTTCTCATTTTCACAGCATTTGAAGGCCACAGATGTCAATTTTACCTACAATCTCAGAAAATATTTGCAAAGCATTGGGGATATAATAAGAATATATCGTGTGAAGATCCTTTCATGAGCTGTTTTTTTTTTCTAAAGTGACTGGGGTAGCAAGACATCTCCATCATCACTCACTGGAGTCCTTTCAATAATTGCTACAATTCAGTAGAATTGGTTTCTATTTTTAGTTCTTTTATTAAGGGTTATTGGAGGTGTCTAGTTCCATCACACTGTGTTTCCCAACACGAAGCCAAACAAATAGCCCTTGCTGCTTCTTCTGTTGGTATTCCTTTGTTCTTTTTACTGATTCAGAGCACAAAACGTCTGAGATTACCTCTAGTCTATGTCAAAATGATCAGGTAATTTGGAGAGGAAAAACAATCATCTAGCCAGATGATGAATTCAAATCGATTGAAATGGCAAACCTATAGAAACTCAACTAGAAGTATTTTTTTAAACTCAAGCAGACCAAACTTATATTGCTGTTTGGCTTTCAGGAAAAGCATTTTAACCTACCAGTTAGCCTTCAGTTTCTACAACTAAAAAATTCTGAATTAATATTGACCTTCAGTCTGGGATAGATAAATTTTAAAATGATGTTAAAAGCATGAAGTTCAAGTACCATGTTTAAACAAATAACATATTATGTTCCTTTAGCACAGGAGTTATTGACTTAATGTTCACAAATTTTGTTTTCATTTCTTTTTTAACTGACAAAAACATTTTAGTATCATCATGTTCCTTTATAATCTTATGTATTTTAATCACTGATTCACAAACAGAAATACACACACATGCAGAGGTTAAAAACTCTTGGCTTAGCAATAATGTGCTAAATGATTTTTGATGGTACTTTCATATTTGAGCCATTTCATTTGCAAATTCATTATCAAGAGGTTGTGCTCATGTCCAAAAGGCTATAAAAAACTGCATATCCTTTGACCCAGTAATATCACTTCTAGGGCTATATCCCAAAGAGATCATACAAATAGGAAAAGGATCCACACATGCAAAATATATTTGTAGGGGCTCTTTTTATGGTAGCAAAAAATTGGAAATTGAGGGGATGTCCATCATTTTGAGAATGGCTAAACAAATTGTGGTATATGAATGTAATGGAATACTACTGTGCTGTAAGAAATGATGAGCAGATGGACTTCAGAAAAACCTATAAAGACTTATATGAACTGATGCCAAGTGAAGTGAGAAGAACCAGGAGAACATTGCATATAGTTACAGACACATTGTGGGATGGCTAACTTTGATAGACTTAGCTCTTCTCAGCAATATAAAGTTCTAAGACAATTCCAAAAGACTAATGATGGAAAAAGCTCTCCACATCCAGAGAAAGAATTATGCAGTCTGAATGCAGATCGAAGCAAACTATTTGCTCTCTCTTTTTTGTTTTTTTTTCTTCTTTCTTGCAGTTCATTCCATTGGTTATAATTCTTCTTTGCAACATGACTAATGTGAAAATATGTTTAATGTGACTGTATGTTTAGAGCCTATATCAGATTGCATGCTGTTTTGGGGAGGAGGGAGGAAGGAGGAGAGGGAGGGGAAGAAAATTTGGATCTCAAAACCTTGTGGAACTGAATGTTGTAAACTAAAACTTATGTATATATACATATATATGTATATATATGTGTGTATGTTTAAAAAGAGGTTGTGTTCAGGTATATTTCATCTATGAAACCTACTGATTGGTCATGTACCTAGGCAACTTACATTGCTGCTTTCTTTTTTAAAAAAGCATAAAACAAAAAATGGAAAATGTTCAAGACTGTGAAATTTTTGTCCAGTGGCAATGTGTTGCCTTGTTTTCATTTTTTTCTCCTTTTGATTCATTTTGCTTCTATAGACACTAACTGAGGGGAGAGAAGAGGACTCTGAATTTATGAAAGGGTAGCTGAATGATAGAGTATGTTCTAATGAAAATTAACAAATGAATACATTTAACAAATTAGTCTTGTTGCATTTACAATACCCCAAACTCAAGGCTAAACAAATGCCAAGTCAAAGTCTTTTGAGATGTATTAATGACTAGATATGAATAATTTGAAATCATATCATTGTCCTTTTGTAAAAATACATTGCTTAAGTGGTTGAAAACAATTAGTTTCCTAATTGAAAGCTTAGGAATGATTGGATAGAGATTTAAAAATTGTTAGCTGTAGTAGCTGAACACTTCCAGCAAGACTTAAGTCTTAAAGGAGTTTTCAAAACCAATAGGAAGAGGTAAAAGACAGAGGAGACCAAGAAAAAGAAGAAAGAAGAAAGCCAAGTTAGTGTAGTAGCATGGCAACAATATGGGGTTTTCAAAAAAAAGAGATATTGGTGAATGCTACAGCGAAATAAATGAGAATGAAGTCAGGGAAGAGGCCATTGAATTTGTCAAGAAACTTATTAATGACTTTAAAAGGAGCAATTTTGGTAGATGGATACCCAATTTCAAAGTCTATGTAAGAGAATGAGGCATGAACATGCAAATATAATAGGATTTGTTCTCAGTAAAAACTGAGTTCATATTATTCTTCCAACACTTGCATGCCATATGACTCTTGGGAAGCTGCTTAACCTCTCAACTTCATTGTTCTCACCTATAAAATGGGGACAATAACAATACCTATACCCTTGGGTTTTTGTTGTTATTTTATTATACTCATGTTACCTATTTGCTATAAAAAGGAATAAAAAAGGTTTAAATGTTTTCTCTATTATAGTGAAGCCTATAAACACCTTTCATAAAAATATTTATAAATGAGTAAAATAAAACAAGTACAACCACAGAGTAAACTTATTATAATTACATTTATCAAAATATTTTTTTTTTTTAATTCGCAGATTCCAAGTTAAGAACCTCTGACCTAGAGGAAATATGTGGCACAAAATGAAATATATTTTTGCATACCTTTGGGACCATATATTAGACTTAGTCATGATGAGGCTTTTGATGTTTTATATTCTATTGGCTGGAAATTATTTAGAATTTGAATACTGTGAGACATAGCAAGTGTGTGTAAAATTAGGTCTGCTTGATTTTTTCAACCCCTGTCATTGCCTTTTTTGTATAAAATAAAGCAATTCATTTGCATTTCTCAAAGTTGGAAAAAAGTATGAAATATCACATTAGAATTAAATAGAATGAGGAACATTGAAATACAATAAATGTCAGTTGCCAAGAATGGTAGTGAGTAATGTTGTGGAGAGGGAAAATGTGAACCAAGTGCTGAAGTCAGCTAAGCAGGTGAAAAATTGACAGAAGTAGTGATAACCTTAAGGGTGCTTTGCCAAGGAAGGAAGGTAATGAGATATCTGGGCAAGTAGTAGATAAAGGGAGGAAAGTGATTTGTAAAGAAACAATTTCCAGTTCCCAGTTTTGTCTGAGGCTGACCATAAAGGCCAATGACTCAGGAACCAAACTGAAAAGATTTTTTAACACAATTCATTCAATATTTTTCATTTATTGGGATGTGTAGCATGCCAGGATAAATATAATCATATTTGGGGTGTTGAGCTGGCATAGAGTAAGGGTCTAATATAACATAATATTATATCATATATCATAATATATATAATATAACATAATAAAATACACACATACATACATATTTATACACACACATGTATTTCTTTTAGAGTGCCATAACAAGGTAATAATATATCCTTTTATTGTTGAGAATCAGAAATTTGGTGCGCTATATCAGCCCTTGTCAAATCACATCAGGAGCACCTTATTCAGTCTTTGGGGTCACATGTTAGGAAGGTCAGAGATTAGCTGAAGTATCTGGAAGAGGATAATCAGAATTAGGAAGAAACAATTTTATTAGAATAACACCTTTGGCAGTTAGGTGTAATCTATGGATCTCTTCAAGGAATAATATTTGTTAAACACATCAGATAAAAATTCTGGGATTGCAAAAAAGAAAAAAAAAACAAACAGCAAAAAAGAAAAAAAAAACTAAAGTTTAATAAAAGCAAAGATACTTTCCTCCACTCCATTCAAGGTCATGGGCCCCATGAAATTTATCCATGGACTCAGTTCATGAACTACAGTATAAGAAGCCCCAAATAAGTGCATTAACACTCCTGGGGAATTAGATTTGTTTATTTGATAATAAAGATCAGACAAAAGTAGGCCTCAAAGGTTTCCACATTCCACTGTAGTCAGTTAGGTTTGATGTAAAGAAAATCTTCCAAAGACTTTTTTTTGGAGGAGCCACGTTCCTGTTTACTAGATGTCTTCAAACAAAAGTTGAATGGCCATTGCTTTAGGATAATGCAGTAAGGTTTCTTTTTCATTTTGTGTTTGAGCTGGTTTATGAGGTCCCTTCCAACTCCAGATCCTGGGATTCTGAATCTTCTAGGTCCAATTACGAAGAATTATCACTGTTGTACTGTTACTATTCTACCGGCCTTTTCCAAGTTGTATGTTTTAATCCCACCTTCTGCACCTCGATAAATGCTGCCTGATAACCTCTAGGTATATACTGAGATAGATTTCCTCTTGGGGCTATAGAAGGTAAAAAAAAATAGGAAGGGTGCCTAAGTAGAATGGCAGCATGTCTGTACATTGGCAGGTGGTAATTTATGCCATCAAAAAAGACTTTCCATTATCAATTATGTACCACTTCAAAAGCCTACTTTCCTAAGGTATGGAGCAGAAAAAGATTGAATGGCTCTTTAATTCTATGATAATTCTAATTTTTTTTAGGAAGTATTTTGCATTTTCTTTCAAATCTAGGCAATTGTGTTAATAGTATATAATTTTTGTTCAGTTGATTTCTCATCACCCAATTAAATTCAGCTGGGCCTCTTGCCTTGTAAATCACCAGGGCTGTGATTATCTTATGATAACCAGATACCCTGTTTTGTGTTCTTGCTTAATTGGTAATATACATAAGAAATGTTTGTGTTGGTTCTGCAAGATTAACATCTAATTTACAGAACAACAAAAATACTTTGATTTTGCATTTGTGCCAATATTAAAATATCTCTTCATCCCAAATGGTACTTGAAAACATTGATTTCTTAGAGATATGTCTGAAAGAAAATAATTGGGTATGATATTGTCTGCTTGCATATCAGTGAAAGAAAGCAAGATGAGTGTTAGTAATGCTGGCTTTTAGAGAGGTGTAGGGAATTAGATTTAATTGTGTCACAAGCTGAGTGTCTCTCCTAAACAATAAAACTATGAACTTTTCCTTGAGTGGCTGTGAACAGAGAGAGTAAATTTTCTTCAAAGTAGCAGTGGCAAATTTTTTAGAATATATGATTTATACCCTGACAGTTTGAAAAGATGATTGGAGTTTAAATGAACTTTCAAAATAGAAAATTTTAAGTGATAATAGCTAAAGAAAACTCAGTCTAAATTTTAGGTGGTAGAAATGTTAGGTCTATTAACACTTTTCTAGAACCTAATGTGAGACAGATACATATACACATTTGACATATACACATATGTAATGAACATGTGTATTACACATAAATGCATATTCATATACTTATATAAAAGATATTTTTGTGTTGTCATATTACCACACAAACTGTGTTGACACTGTTGCTTCATTTATATTACACATAGAATACATATAGTATTTGCTTCTGAAATATTAACACTCAATGCACCAGACATCAAAAAGTGTTTTAAGATTCATGTGAATATTAAAATAAATGTGCATAAATATATATTTTTCATAATCATATCTGTAAGATTTATCTTCATAGTTTATATCCTTGTGGTGACAATGTCAATTTCTTAGAGAATATGAACACAATGTAATGCCACATAGACTTGAGGAAGATATTTGTTGAAATGGTTAAATGTATCCTTCCCTCTGCTCCATCAATCAGAAATTGCTGGTAGCCATATTCAGCATTTATAACAGTTTGATGTCTGTCTAGGGAACAAGGGTAAAACTAAACAGATCAAATGTAGTCTTTACCCTTTATTGTGCCTGACAGATTTTCATCGATGGACAAATAGACTAGCAGTATTTTAATGGACTTGTGGGTCCATCTCTGCTCTATGTATGCTTTCATTTTTCTTTATTTTGCAGCATACAGATGAATGAAATAACTGGTCCTCTAACAGCACTGACATCTTTGTTAATGAAAAATACCTTGTGTAAGAAAGGCTTTTAAATAAAGTAGAGACTAAATTTCTTGATTCACATCAATTCAATTCAATAATTCAAAAGGCATTTTCATTCTCACTCTATGTAACATATTCTTCTAGTCTCTGAGGATACAAGGGCACTGGAAATACGAAAAGTTAAAAAAAAAAGTCCCATCTCTCAAGATGGTTATATCCCCCTGGGTATAAAATATGTTAACATTTCAGTAAATACGAATTAACTTGAAGAGGAATAAAGTATTTATATTCAGAGGGATCATGGGAAAAATAAATGTAAAAGCAACTTTGAAAGTATAAAACCATATTCAACTGAATTTTTATTATGATTATTATGTTATAGCATTCTCCACAATTATGTAGTTCTAGAGAAAAAAAATGAATATGACACAACTTTCAGCCACTTGCACCTCTACCTAGAATTTGTACTGGTTATATGAAAATATAGCTCAAGTCTGGGTCTAGGAATAATGAAGTATAAGGTACCTGTATTCTCCTCCTTACCACCTTCTCTCTTGAAGCACCTTGATTTTAGCTCCTGAGAGGTCTGGATTTGGAGTTAGGAAGACCTGGGGTCAAATATTACATTAGTCTCTTACTTATGGTACAGTCATTTAATCTCTCTGGGCATTGGGCTCCTCTGTAAAAAGAGGTCCTTTCAAGCTCTACATCTATGAATTTATGACCTTCAAAAGTATCTACCAGCTCTACTTTTTATAATTCTAAGACTCATTGTTCTAGGAATTCATTAACATGTGAAAATATCTCTTCTTCTCTACTTGGCTTGGATGTGGAATTCCTCCACTAGGCAGGTCTTGAAGAAGTACTTCAGCATTATATTTCTCCAGTGGTTTAATATCTGGATCCAAAAGGTTTTGATGGGAATGAAGTTTCTCTCCTCCAGCCCAGAGACCCAAGACTTTGTGCTCATTCCCTGTCTTAATCAGGATCTTTCATCTGTGGTCTTTGTTATGCCATTATTCTTAGTGTTTATTTTGGGGAAATACGTATTTATATTTATATTTATATGCATACACACACATACACACATACATACCTGATTTGATATACATGTACACATATATATGTAGGAGTATATAAATATAGTGTGTGTAAATACTACACATATACACATACATATGCACATACATGCATGTGCATATGCATCTATGTGAGATATATGTATATACGTGTTTATATTTGCATATATTATATATATACATACATGCACACATACACATATCAAATGGGCATCAAATGTTGCCTCCCCCAGAGTGAGGAAGACTCCTCTTACTGAGTTCAAACTCAGCCTCAGACATTTTACTAGCTGTGTGAAATTGGGTAAATCATTTAACCCAGTTTGCCTCAGTTCCTCATCTGCAAAATGATCTGGAGAAGGAAATGGCAAACCACTCCAGCATCTTTTCCAAGAAAACCTCAAATGGAGTCATAAAGAATCATATATTTCTGAACTGAACAATACATGTATAATGTGTGATGCATGTCTACAATCAGGGATGGGGTACCCGTGGCATCAGGTCCATATTTGGCCCTCTATGTCAAGTGTAGCCCATTGACTGAATCAAAACTTCACAGAACAACACAAATCTCTTTAATAAAAGGATTTGTTCTGTACAACTTGCATTCAGCCCAAACACATTCAGGGACCTAGATGGCCAAATGTGGCCATGAAGCCACAGGTTACCCACCCCTGACATACATAAACATGTGTATACATGTGTGTGTATATATATGCATATGTATACATTATATATATACACATATATATACATACACATGCATGAAGCATGCATAGGTACATATATGTGGGTGTGGGTGGATGGGTGGGTAGATATGTCACATGCCCTTCTAACATACCCTTAGTTTAATTCAATATACATCTAGTGAACACCTATTATATTCAAAATACTGTGCTAGGCCCTAGAAATGAAGAGACAATATTTTTTTTTGAAAAAACATCCTCTGAGAGGATTCTGGGAAGATAGTGGAGTATATCAGTAAATTCCAAGCTCTCAAGATTTTCCCCCACGAAAGAGTTAAAATAGCACCTTTGAATGAACAAAGTGTGGGTGGAGACAAAGAAGAATAGGGGTACAACCAGGATCTTTCTGGGACAATTTGAGATCAGAAGAAAAATCCCAGGACCAGGTTTGGTCCCTGTGAGGAGTAAACACCTCCAGGCTAGGTTCCCTTTCAATAACAAGCAGGCAAGCAGCTTCAACAACTAGTGGCAAGCCCTGGGGTTAGTTGGTTTGACAGGCTGCCTCAGCCTCAGCCACTGGAACTTTTCACCCTGGGATAGTGAGGTTAATTGTGGATTTGAGCCCAGGTAGATTGAGGGAACCTCTGCTGATGAGGAATGCCAAACCCATCTGTGCTGCAAAGAGCAGTGGGGGTGAGAAGGAACCAGCACACCCTGGGTGAGAGCAGAAGCAGTGGGGCAGAAAACACCTGGCTGTGGGCACTTATAGGAGGTTGGAGGTTTGGCTTTGGTTCCAGGCTGGAGAAGAGAATTGAAGATCTGGGCCAAGAGGCACCATTTCCCATGTCCCAGAGCTAGAGGTGATTACAAAAATCAAGTTATTTCCACAAAAAAAAATGCACAGGCAAGGGAGAAAGAATCCAATGATAGAAACCTATTATGGGAATAGAGATGACTGGACTTCATCATCAGAGGAGGATATTCAAGTAAAGAAACCTTCAAAGAGCAATGTCAAATGGTCACCTGCTTAAAAAGAATTTATAGAAGATCTTAAAAAAGACTTTAAGAATCAAATGACAGAGATGGAGGAAAAACTAAAAAAATAAAAATAAAAAATTTCAAGAAAAATAAGAAGGTTGAGAAAGGAAAGTCAACTAATTAGAAAAGGAGTTCCAGAATCTCAAGGAGCAAAATTAGAATTGGGCAAAATGAAGCCAGTGAAATTATAAGAAATCAAGAAATAATTAAACAAAACATGAATGATGAAAAAATACAACAGAAAGTGAAACATAAGAAAAACAACAGATTTGGAGAATAGATCAAGAAGAGAAAATACAAAAATCATTAGACTAACTGAAAGTTATGATCAAAAAAGAATCTTGATACAATAATACAAGAAAAAATTAAAGAAAAAATGTCCTGAAGTATTGGAACAAGGCAGGGAAGTAGAAATAGAAAAAAAAAATCCATTGAACACCACTTAAAAGAGATCCTATGAGGAAAACTCATAGGAATATCATAGTCAAATTGGAAAACCCCAGATCAAGGAAAAAATATTAAAAGCCTCAAGATTAAAACAATTTAAATATGATGGTTTCACAAATAGAATTACATAAGACCTAACAGCAGAGATATTAAAGGACTGCATGTCTTGGAATACAATATATCGAAGAGCAAAAGACCTGGGACTCCAGCCAAAAATATTATACCCTTCAAATTTCAGTATTATCTTGAATGAAAAAAAA
>CM053623.1:258981037-258993069 GCA_028646595.1 Phalanger gymnotis | reverse complement strand
ATGGAAGTAAAGCTCAAATATGCTCTTCTCCCTCCCTTCTTTGCCTCTACTATAATATGTTTTTATGCTTCTTCATGTGAGATAATTTAGCCTTTTCTACTACCTCCTTACCAGTTTTCCCAGAACCATCCCTTTATATAGTTTAATTATATTTTTCTCACTATATCAGTTATTTTATACTGACACAGACTGTCTATGAATATTCCTTTCAATTGTCATTATAACTGTACTAATCTCAAGATTGATGTATTACAAAACGTATCTAAAACAAAATATTTCCATATAAGGATGTAACTAATTACCTTTATTGATTAACTAGGGATTTTTTCCCCTGTTTACCATTTCATGTCTTTATTGAGTTTGTATTTGAAGATAAAATTGCATTGAACTCTGGCCTTTTCATCAGGAAGGTCTGGAATTCCCTTATTTCATTGAATGTCCATCTCCTTGCCTGGAAATTATGCTCAATTTTGCTGGGTAGTTGATTCTTGGTTAAAGTTCAAGCTCTTACGCCTTTTGGACTATCATACTCCAATTTCTACTGTCATTTAATGTAGAAGCTGAAAGATTCTGCATGATCCTCATTGTAGTTCTGTGATATTTGAATTGTTTCTTTCTAGCTGCTTTCAGTATTTTCTCCTTGCCCTTGTACTAATGGAATTTGTCTGTAATATTTCTTGGAGTTTTCAATTTGGGATCTCTTTCCCAGGGTGACCAGTGGATTCTTTGGATAATGATTTTACCCTCTGGGATCTCTGGGCACACAGTGACCTCCCAGAACAATGCGCTGGCTGGATTCCTCTGCTGTTCCCGGTTGGTTTGGTCTGGTGCCCTTCTGCGTGCCCAGCACTCCTACCCCTCAGTGCATTAGTGCCTTCTAACTCTCTCAAATCTGCTCAGATTCACTTTTTTAGACCTCTCTGACAGAATTTTTTAGAGAGCTCCAGTAGTTCCTTCCTTTCAGAGTGCCATCTTGGCTCCACCACCCCACTTCATGCATTCTTGATGAAAAGACCAAAGCTGATCAGAAAATTGGACTTTCAAATAAAAGAATCAAGATAAACATGCAAAAGAAAACAGGAAAGAGAAACCATAAGGGGCTTATTAAAGTTGAACTTTTTACATTCCTCCATGGAAAGATGGTATTTGTAACCCATGAGACCTTTCTCAGTATTATAGTATCATATATGTAGACAGAGGGCACAGGGTGAGTTAAATATGAAGTGATGATATCTTAAAAAATGAAATTAAGGGGTGGGAGAGTAATATATTGGGAGGAGGAGAAATGGAGAGACAGAATGGGGTAAATTATATTACATAAAAGAGGCAAGAAAAAGCTCTTATAATGGAAGGGAAGAGGAGGCAGGTGAAAGCGAATGAGTGAACTTACTCTCATCATATTTGGCTTAAGGAGGGAATAACATTCACACTCAAATGGGTATCTTACCCTTCAAGAAAGTAGGGGGAGAGGGGATAAAAGGGGTGGAATGACAGAAGTCATAAGCAATCACTTTTGAAAAAGGACAAGGTCAAAGGAAAAAAATTGAATAAATTTGGGATGGGATAGGATGGAGGGAAATATAGTTAGTCTTTAACACATGACTGTTATGGAAGCGTTTTGCATAACAATATATGTACAACTTATTGTAATGGCAAGCAAAATAGGACTTTTTTTGTCTTTTTTTTGGGGGGGGGGATGCTTCTCAGCACTAAGGCAATCAAGTGCCTTTGAATGGGCCTTGTCTTTGTTTGTAGGTAGACCTGCACCAATTTGCTAGTTAAGTCACAAGAGGCATGAAAACCTTGAGAGGTGTGAAACCCTCTGAAAGTGTGAAGTGCTCTGACCCTGAAGAAGTGTATATCCACTCCAAGTTTATAATTTTGTTTGGGGGCTCACTCATTTTAAGAGTATTGTTATGGAGACTCTGCGTAGACATTAAGGAGTGCCTGGATTTGAAAACCCAGATGCTGGTGCTTCTCTCTGGTAACTATGTACGTATTATGATTTGCTCAGAGAAATAAAAGACTGTCTGTTGATCTCTTTGTAATTTCTGTTTGTGTTTGCTCTGAAGTTCAATGTGCTGATTTTTCCCCCTGAACTAAAAGGAGTGTATGTATGTTTAATTAAAATAAGGTTGTTCACCCCTTAAAATTACTTTAGAAAAGAAGCTCATAGGATCTGTGCTAGTAGCTCTTCTGTGTGCTCTTGTTGTTGGTCTTGTTGTTAGTCTTTCACCTCCAGAGCAGCTGCTAGCAACATTGTTGTTATATGTATATTGAATTGCTTAGCTTCTCAAGGAGAAGGGGTGGAAAGGGAAGAAGGGAAAGAATTTGGAACTCAAAGGTCTAAAAACAAATGTTAAAATCTTTTTTAAATGCAACTATGAAATTAGACATACAGGAAAGGGGGTATAGAAATCTCTCTTGCCCTACAAGAAAGTAAGGGGAAAGGGAATGTAGGATGAGGTGATAGAAGGGAGGGCGGACTGGAGAAAGGGACAATCAGAATAAATGTCATCTTGGAGTCGGGGGAGGGGAGAGATGGAGAGAAAATGTGGAACTCAAAATCTTGTGGAAATGAATGTTGAAAACTGAAAGTAAATTGATTAATTTTCAAAAATAAAATAAAACCAAGAATCACCTACTTAGAAAAACTTAGTGTACTCTTTCAGGGGGTAAAAATGGACATTCCATGAAGGGAGGACTTTTAGGCATTCTTGATGAAAAGACCAGAGATGGACAGAAAATTTGACTTTCAAATGCAAAACTCAAGTGAAGCATGAAGAGGTAAACAAGAAAGAGAAATCATAAGGGACTTATTAAAGTTGAGCTGTTTACATTCCTACATGGAATGATGATATTTTTTAACACATGAGACATTTCTCAGTATCAGAGTAGTTGGGGGGAATATAAATACACACACGTACACATATACATACATACAACATACATATATACATACATATATGTATATATGCACATATATTCACAGAGGGCACAGGGTGAGTTGAATATGAAGGAATGATATCTAAAAATAAAATAAGGGTGAAAGAAAAATGTACTTAGATAAAAAGAAAAGAATAGGTAGAATGGGGTAAATTATGTCACATAAAGGAGGCAAGAAAAAAGTTCTACTGTCGAGTGGAAGAAGGGGGAAGTGAAAGAGAATGAGTGAATTTTACTCTCATTGGATTTGGCTTAAGGAGGGATAACACATACCCTCAATTCAGTGTGGAAATCTATCTTACCCTACAGTATATTTGGGGGGAAGGAGACAAGAGAGGGGGAAATGATAGAAGGATGGGCAGATTGGGGTAAGTGTAATCAGAAGCAAACACTTTTAAGGAGAGAGAGGGCCAAAGGAGAGAAGAGAATAAGTGGGGTTGGGATAGGATGGAAGGAAATGTAATTAGTCTTTCAAAACATGACTGTTATTTAAATGACTACACATGACTACACATGTATAACCTATATTGAATTGCTTGCCTTCTCAATGAGGATGGGTAGGGAGGAAGGAGGGAAGAGAATTTGGACCTCAATGTTTTGAAAATAATGTTAAAATTGTTTTTCCATGCATCTGGGAAATAAGATATACAGGCAATGGGGAATAGAAATCTATCTTGCCCTACAGGAAAATAGAAAGGAAGTGGATAAGAGAAGGGGTGATAGAAGTGAGGACAGACTGGGGGAAGGGGCATTGAGAATTCATGCCATTTTGGGCTGTGGAGAGGGGAGAGATGAGGAAAAATTTGGCACTCAAAATCTTGTGGAAGAGAATGTTGAAAAATAAAAATTAATTAACAAATAATAGTTATTCAGAGCATTTTTATATGATTATAAATAAATTTCATTATTTTGTTTGTGATCTCTGTCCAAATCTTTGATCATTTATCAATTGGGGAATAACTTGTATTCTGATAAACTTGACTCAGTTTTCTATATATTTGAGAAATTAGGCCTTTGTCAGAGGCACTTGCTATAAAAAAAAAAAAATCCCTGCTGTTTTCTTTTGTGCTTTTAATCTTGGCTGCATTGGTTTTCTTTGTGCATAATCAAAATTATGGATAACAAAAATTATTCTTCTTACACTTAAAACAAAAGAAAATCAATCACATTAAAATATAATTATTTAAAACAAACAAATAAAAAGAATTAGTGAACTTTAAATTAAAGACTCGTACCTCATTGCTGGAGATACTTTGATGAATCTGCCATGGCATCCATGTGTTTAATCCTTCCAATGAGACAGATCATAACTAGCCTACATCATACCATCTTTTGGGAATCTTGTTTATGTCCTTCTTTAAGTGCTCCACTGGGAAAGTGAACAGGGATCTGGAGATCTTACACTACATAAACCTCCTAAAAGTTAATTTATACCAGTGAAGTACATGAAATAGACTATCCTTCAGTCTTGCTTTATGGCTATCTCACTTTCTTATCCATTGCAGTCTGAATAATCCACTGCTTCAGTTCTTCAGAAACTGTTACTATATGACTCAAAACCATTCCGTATCAGCAGAAGAATATCGTTGTAACTTTCAGTGGATTTTTTATGATTTTGATGTGTTGATAGGAGATATTTTAATTTAAGTACTACCTTTAAGGTGTCATTATGCTCTATCTTTTTTTTTAATTTGTCACCAAGAAATACAAAGCATAGTGGCATCTTATATTCTTTACATCTTTCAAACAATTAGATGCTAGTTAATTAGAGAAATTTTAAAAAGTGAGGATTTGTGTTAGAATTCTGGATCTATCATTTAACTACTTAGGTGACTTGTAAAAGTCACTTAACATCTCTAGTCCTCAAATTCTTCATCTCCCAAAACAATATTTAAGGTACCTTCCCTTAGTACATAAATAACCTGTAGGTTGTCTGCCATAAAATACTACTTGTAAAAGCATTTATATTGCCTCCTCATAATTTCGTCAAAGATATATCCAATGCATGTGCCGATTATTGTCATATTTTGTAGAGACATGAAAACAGACATGAGTTGATAATTACAGATATTTTTTGGATCTCTTCTGACCTACTAATAATTATATTGTTGTTGTTCAATCATTGCAGTCATTTGACTCTTCGAAACTGCGTTTTGAGTTTTCTTGGCAAAGATACTAAATTGCTTTGCCATAGCTGAGGAAACTGAAGGAAAATGGGATAAGTCACTGTTCCAGGGTCACACAGCTAGTAAGTATCTGAAAAGATGTTTGAACTCAGGTTTTCCTGACTCCTGGCTCAGTACACAATGGAGTACAATACATAGCTTCCACCAATAATTAAGTACTTGATTTTTTTTAATTGGAAACTTCCTCTCTCTTATCTCAAGAACCAAAATTCTTCAACATCCTTGAAACCATAGTGCTTCTACCTTGCCCTTCCTTTGCCTATAACTGGTCTAGCCTCATCTTTATTTTTCCCCCGGAATTTCAATGTATTAACGCATTGTATTAAGATTTGTGACATTTGTATCAAATATTTGTGTCTCAAGTGTCATTGATGTTAAAAAAATATTGTAACAAATATCTACAGAAGTTTTCCTTAAAAAAAAAAACTTATTTTCTTCTTCCCATTCCATGCTTATATGTCACTGGGATGATCTGGCCTCTCTTGGCCTCCTTACAAGCTTTCTATAAAATTGTTTTCCCCTCCACTAGTCCTTTGTGTTTTATGTAATGATATTCTTCCTAATTTTCCACCCATTTCTTCTGTAAGATGTCATAAACAAGTTTATACTTTACAATGTTTTTGCCCTTAGTTGACATATTTCTGTGCTTAGCCAAGAGAACAAATATTTTATGATCGAGGTGCTTATATGGTCTTTTTTCACCCACTATGGAAATTGATTTACGTTACACAAATTTTCCTAGAAAATATTTTTGTTGACATCTATCTGGTTTTTATCCTTTTCTCATTTTCCCCAGTGCCAATACTTCACTGAAATTGGCTAAGGCATGGTTTCCTCAAGTGTGGGCCATACTTCTCATTTTTATTATTTCTTCTAGTTTAGTATCGATTTTGATCTTCCTCTAATTTAAAAAAGTTAGGGGAATATAGTTGACAAAAAACTGGCTTTAAAACCAGGAAGACCTATATTCAGTTCTTACTTCTGAGTAATTCTAGCTGAGAGACTCTGGGCAAGTCACTTAATCATACATTGCTCTGGGAAGTTCTGTAAGAAGCTGAGAGGCAGAGTAGAGCATTAGACATAAAGACAGGAAGAATTGCTTTGAATCCTGCTCTGAATTGTAGTAGATTGATAACCCAAGGCAAATCACTTACACTCTATCAGCCTCAGTTTTATTATCTACAAAATGAGAATAATAGTACTTATAGCTTTGCTGTAAGAATCAAATAAGATGGACTAGAGGCAGAGACAGATACAGTTGGAGACATAGAAATGGAAGCAGAAACAGAGAGACATGGAGATAGGGAGAGAGAGACTGATGGTGATGGAGAAAGAGATATAAATAGATATGAAGGCGGAGATAAAGATAGATGGAGATGGAGACAGAGCTAGATAGAAAGAAAGATATGATATAGAGATGGATGTTGATGAAGATATAGATATCTAGAGATAGATAGATAGATAGATAGATAGATAGATAGATAGATAGATAGATAGTTGGATAGATAGACAGAATACCAATAATTCCTTACAAAAATGAAATTAAATAAATTGGCACCTATAATGCTGTCATCTTGATCTTTGTCTATACCCAGTCTAGCTTCATCTTCACTTCTTTTCTTGGCATTTCAACTGCATTCACAATTGTGACCTTTGAGTCTAATATTGAGGAGTCAGACACAACTGAACAACATAAGCTACAATTATTTCCATGATGGGCTTTAACAAAATTAATCTACAGACTTAAAGATGAAAAATAGAGAATTTCTATGTACAAAGTAGAATACTCCTCATGACTCTCCCCCACCCCCTCCTCCAGATGGACATAAGACCATAAATGTCTACTATGAACATCATATTTTAAATGTATATATTAAAGTCAATATACTTTATTCAAAACTGTCTTGCCTGTCTGTGCTTCATTAACTTTCTTCTATTTTTGTGAATTTTCTTTTAAATGTTCCAGTCTCATTTTTTTAAAAAATGATACTCTTTTAAGAAATGCTCATATACATCACTTTAAAATGAAAAGATTAATTGGTGCATGATTTTATGTTTCTTGTTGGTTTACTATGGGCATTAAAACCAATTTGGCCAACTTCCTTATTTGGTTCTCCAAAGAGAATTTGTGAGTCATGTTCCCAATTTGCTCCAACTTCCTCTTAGGAGTTAATACCTTAAGCAATGCATGGTTCCTACTTTTACAAAATATAAAATCTAGTAAAGATGACTAGGATATAGAACATCTACCAAATTTTCCCCAGAAATAATTAACTCAAATTAACCCCTAGTAATACTATATTCTTTAGATTAATGATTCAACCTTTTTCAAAATAAAAAGTCCACACAAAATCTTCCAAAAACGCTCTTTGCAAAAGAAACTTAATTAAACCTTACTGAGGGAAAGACTTGACTGTGAGATCCTCTAGGGCAGGCACTAATTTTTTGGAGGGGCTTACAGGAAACAGGATTAGAGAATATCACTGTTGGAAGTGACCTTTAAGTCTACTCTCGCCAACTTATTCCTAAAACATATGTGACAGACTATTCCACTTTGGGATAGTTTTAATTGTTAAAAATTTTTGCTTACATCAAGACTACGTTTATCTATTTGAACTTCGGTCCATTATTCTTCTTTAATAATATCTAATATTTACTCAGAATTTTAAGGTTTGTAAATCATTTTACATATATCTCATTTTATTGCTATAATAACTCTAGAAGGAAGGTGTTTTGATTATCTTCATTGCCCAGATAAGGAAAGTGAGACTGACAGAATTTAAATGATTTGCCCATGATCACACTGCTAGCAAGTGTCTGAGGCCATACTTGAACTCGGGTCTTCCTGAATCCATGTCTAGCACTCTCTCCACATGTAGATACTGTTCTGACTTCTCAGGCCTGTGATTCTAATAATTCTTCCAGATGATAATCTTTGAGACACACAGTGACAGCTAAACTCCCCATCTAAGTCTTTCTTTCTTCTGCTTAAATAGTCTTACCTCTTTCAAACTACACTGGCATTTCATAATCTATATCCCTCCATTGTTTTAGTTATTCAGATAGAGTAAAAAACAAAACATTCACCATTATTTTATTCAACTT
Organism: Phalanger gymnotis; assembly: GCA_028646595.1. Classification (NCBI taxonomy): domain Eukaryota; kingdom Metazoa; phylum Chordata; class Mammalia; order Diprotodontia; family Phalangeridae; genus Phalanger; species Phalanger gymnotis. The sequence goes on along the minus strand of CM053623.1, from coordinate 258,984,832 downwards.
TATTATCCTTCCTCTTCTCCCTCCCCCAAATTATATTTGTCAAAATAGAAAATTATTTCTTTAAAATTTGCCTTCTACTTCTTTACTTGACTATGTTCAGGTACAAATACCTTCAAAAATCTAGGGTTTGCTCAAAAGTTGAACAGCACAAAAGCAGCAAAAATGTAGGGCTTTTCAAATCAATAAACTGGACAAATCAGCCTGTAAAAATGTACTCATTACCCAAAAACACTGCCTCAAAAAATATTCAATTCCACATGCTCATAAAGAAACAAAATAAGATCATTGAAACTTAAGCATTTAAAGTGAAAGCAATTTTTGTAAATGGCATTCATGCTGTTTATCTCTATCCTGATCATGTTGGCTTCTGTTCCAATATTTAAATCTCTTTTTTCTGTTATGCACACATGACTAAACCACAATCCAGCATAGCAGTGCTGCAATAGCCCTATTGCTTTAAATATAAGACATATGACAAAATCAATCCACGTGACACATACAAGTTAGTCTAAATGATCTTGTTGGAAGGAAGTCAAGTAAGTGGTGTAAGTGGTGGGGAGAGGTGATAGTGAAGGGGAGAAAATAATTCTTAAAGTACTTCACTATTTCAAAGCCTCTGGAGGCTATTTGAATGCATTTTACTCTGTGTTTTCATGATTTTTGAATGAGCTTTTTGTTGTTAGTAGGAAGTCAAGTTTATTTTAGAAGTCAGTGGTAGTTTTGTTTCCAGCATTCTATTTCTTAATAATTCAAAAAGAGTTGTAAATTGTATTGCATAATAAATCTGGTTTATTATTCACTACAATCACATATTTCCCTTTTGGAGAGGCATTTATAGGATAAGAAAACATTAATGGGAAAATTATAATTATGAAAATTGAATAACTTGTATTTAACAAGGCAGCTTAATATTTACAAAATCATAATGTTTATCTCAAATCTTTAGACAGATGAACTTACATTCTGGATAAATCTCTCATGTTTCTAAACTAATTGTCCTAGAGTAAGAACATGAATATCTACTACAAAGCCTTTGCCCATTCCTATATGTCAATATATCGAGGGCCTTTGCTTCTATGCCTATAGGAAGTCCTGGTGTGTAAATGCTCTTTACCAACAATGATCAAAAACCACCAGTAGCAGATAGCTTTAGGAAGTTTCCTCAGCCACTACGGTAAGTGATTTGTTCATGCTGACATAGTTAAATGTCAAAAGAGGAATTTGAACCCAGATCATCCTCACTTCAAGTCTGACTCTCTATCCATTGACATATGGTCTCTCTATTGCTTCTAGACTGTGACTTGTAGTTGCTATTGCTATTTTTAATCAATTTGCATTTCATTCCATGGAGTTCAGAGTTAAATGGCCCTAGAACAAGTTGTTATTCCACTATTATTATCTTATATGCAATGCTTCACAGAGCAGGGGGAGAAAATAACAACTTTTTAGTAGACTAGAAGTATTAGAATTAAGTCAATGCTCTGTAGACCCATTGAAAATATCATCAGTGTAAAGGTAATGACAGGACAATAAGGATGCTTTGTCTCTCATACTGCTCCATTATGATGTTGATCTGCTCTGCCAGGTCTCTTTATGTTGCAATCCTCACATCCCATGTAGCTTGTAGATTATGCGTATCTGGTGTTGTGATGCCATGGTAAAAATATTCTTATGAATTAATACTCTATCTGGGTGATTCATGGTCAACATTTTGGCTCGTGATAATGCTCCTTTTCTAAAATGATAAGAGTGATTTAATAATAACAATAGAAACCACAACTCACAGTCTAGAAACCCCTCAGAGGCAATATGACAGAATGGATAGAATGCAGGAAGTCAGGAAGACGCCTAACTGTATCACTATTGGAGACACTTTATAAGTTTCAGAGAACTCCTTAAGACTGTTATAGACGAACTGAAATCTGTGTTGGTAAAAGGCATTGACACAGGAATTTCCTTAGTTACAGAATCAAAGTTCCCTAATATATTGACTTGTACATGTATGGCAAATTCTATGTAATTAATATTCATGCTGTTATTTTAGGGCAATTTAGCATAGCTGTATCTGAGATTTATTTAGACATGTTTATCTCCTCTGTCTAAAGATGCAATATGAACATTTAGATCTTGTAAATGCTGCTATTTTATTAAATATCAAATTAATTACTTTTTAACAAATATCATTTTCCCATTAATACTACCTTGCCCTAAAAGCACCTTTCCAAATGGTAAATTAGTGATTGCAGTAAATAATAAATCAGATTTATTATGTAATAAAATTCATAATTAGAAAATATCCTTGGAGTTATTACAAAACAAGATTCTGATAACAAAACTCTACTATATGCCACAGAAACTTTCTCTTTCTACTAAAGTAAAGGTTGTGGAAGGCTAGATGATCCAGTAGAAACAGCACAGAGCTTGGAATCAGGAAGACCCATATTTTATTGTGTCTCAGGTGTGCACTAGCTTTATAATCCTGGGTAAGTCACCTATTCTCTGTGTACCTCTTTCCTCATTTTAGCAGATGGAGATAATAATAGAATCTACATCACACCATTTTGGAGAGTATTAAAATAGTGTACATTTTTAATAATTTGCAAACCTGAAAGTGCTACATAAATATTAGTGATTACTATGGTGGTTGTTGTTGTTTGTCCTTCCTTCTTGAAGAGGACCAATAACATCAGGAATGTGATGTCATTGCAAGTGAATTGGATTTAAGTGAGGCAGGGTTGTTAAAAGTCACCAGCCTCACTGTCACCTAGTTGCCACTCTATCAGCAGAATTCATTAAAGACCTAGGCTTGCTCATGTATACTACTATGGAGGGAGCTGGGCTGTGCAGTGATTAGAGCACTGTGCCTAGAGTAAAGAAGCCATGAGCTCAAATGTGGAACCAGTCACTTAGACAAGTAACCCTGGTGAATCACTTAATTGTTTTTGGCTTCAGTTTCCTCAACTGTAATGGGGATAATAATAGTCTCTTCCTCAAAGGACTGTTGTAAAGATCAAATGAGATAAAATTTGCAAAAGTCACTTAGAACAGTGCTTGACACATAGTAGTTTATGCTTATTCCCCTCCCTACTTGAACTGAAGACTGTTGTCTTTATGTAAAGAATCAGAATCACAACAAGGAAAATATTATTTTTCCATGTAATCAATAATAATCAATCTGAATATTCATTAGGTAGGAAATCTAGAGGTAAAGTGGCCAAGACCATGACAGTGACTCAGTATGTAATGTTGTTTCATATACAGTAGATGTGTCTGAAAATTGAGTCAAGAGAAGGAATAGGTTTAAAATGATACGGTAATGTTTAGTCAAATATATATCTGTGTATGTGCATTTTAAATTTTTTTCTTTATCCTCCCTTTTATTTGTCTAGTTAGATGTTATTAGAAATGCAATACAGAGAGATGTAACAACCAGGGTTATTTTTTTTCGAATGTACAATTGTCTTTATTTTTTTTATAAATTTTATTTAATATATTAAGTTTTCAGCATTGATTTTCATAGGAGTTTGAATTAAAAATTTTCTCCCCATTTCTACCCTCCCCCTAACTCCAAGATGGCATATATTCTGGTTGCCCTGTTCCCAGTCTGCCCTCCCATCTGTCACCCCACTTCCCTCCCAACCCCTTTTTCCCTTCCTTTCTTGTAGGGCAAGATAAATTTCTATGCCCCATTGCTTGTGTATCTTATTTTCTTGTTGCCTGCAAAAACTTTTTTGTTTTTGTTTTTGAACATCTATTTTTTAAAACTTTGAGTTCCAAATTCTCTCCCCTCTTCCC
>CM053623.1:258970117-258980537 GCA_028646595.1 Phalanger gymnotis | reverse complement strand
GTTGGTGCCCCACCTCCGCTGCCCCCAGGGGTGGTGGCTGAACTGCAAACTCCCTTTCCCCAGCAGCTTTTCCCACTAACCTACTCTGTTGTCTTTGGTGTTTGTAGGTTGAGAAGTCTGGTAACTGCTGCAGCTTGCTGATTCATGGCGCTGGGGAATGTTCCATCCGGCTCCTAGTCTCATTGGTCCTCGCCACCCACACTGGGCTCTGCTCTGCTCAGCTCCACTCCCCTCTGCTTCCACCTCTGTGCAGGATAGACCTTACCCAGAGTCTGTCTAGGCTGTCCTGGGCTAGAGCCCTGCTTTCCTCTGCTACCCTGTGGGTTCTGCAGTTCTAGAATTGGTTCAAAGCCATTTTTTACATGTTTTTGGAGGGACTAGGTTGGGAGCTCATGTTAGTCCCTGCTTTCTAGCTTCCATCTTGGCTCTGCCCCCTCAACCAGGGTACTTTTAACAAAGATTTTCAAATGAAGAAACTGATGTAGTTCAGAGTTTGGGTTGAACCTAGCTACATTAGACTGTGAGAACACCTTGGCATCCAATCAGCTTGAGTTCCTCTGCCAAACTGAAAAATCAATTTTTCAACTGGTGAATGGCTCATTTAAAAAAAATTAATTTGACTCATTTGTGTAAACAGTTGAGAAATGAGGTCTTTTTCAAAGACACTTGTAAAAAATGCATAGTACTTCATTGTCTGTGGTAACTTCTATAAAAATGCAATTTCCCTGATTATCTCTTTTAATTAGAACAATTTTGTTTTTGTTTTGTCTGAGATCATGATTGCTACCTTGATCTTTTTACTTCTGCCTAAGCATATTAAATTCTGCTCTAGTACTTCAATTTAGCTCTAAGCGTCTTTCTGTTTCAAGTGCATCTCCTGTAAACCACATATTGTTGGATTCCAATTTTTATTTATTCTTCCCTGTTTGAACCAATTCTGAAGAAAGTGAGGTTCAAGTATTGCCCATCACCCCCTCATTTTCCACTCCTCTGTAAAAGCTTTTCCTTGCATGCCTGTGTTATGTGAAAAATTTTTCTCCATTCTATAATCCACCCCTTTCTCCCTTCTCCCAATGCATCTCTCTTTCTCAGATATTCCTTTATTTTCCGCCTGGAGATCTTTCAAACATAATGGAATTACATGTGTTTCTTCAGTCTATGTAAACTCCTTTTAACTGCCCTAATGATGATAAAGTTCTTATGAGTTACCTAGATCATTTTCACATATAAGAATATAGACAATTTAATCTTGTTAAGTTCTTTATGTTTGCCTTTTTGTGCTTTTCCTGAGTCTTGTATTTGAAAATCAAATTTTCTACTCAGCACCAGTCTTTTAATCAAGAATGATTGAATATCCATTTTTCCCCTGAAGGATTATACTCAGTTTTGTTAGGTAGGTTACTCTTACTTATAATCCTATCTCCTTTGCTTTCCAAGCCCTCTGATCCTTATCTTATAAGCTGCTAAATCTTGTGTGATTATGACCGTGGAGCCACAATATTTGAAATATTTGTTTCTGGTGCTTCCAATATTTTGTTCTGGACCTAGGAGCTCTAAAATTTGGCTATAATATTACTGGAAGTTTTCACTTTGGGATCTCTTTGAAGAGGTGATTGATAGCATCTTTCAATTTCTATTTTACCATCTGTATCTAAGATGTCAGGACAGTTTTGCTTAATAAAATTCTCAAAATATGATTTTGGCCCCTTTTTAAAATATAAATTTTAGGTAGTCCCATAATTTTCAAACTATGTTTCCTCAATCATTTTTCCAGGTTGGTTGTTTTTCCAGTGAAATATTTCACATTTTCTTCTATTTTTTCATATTTTTAATTTTTTTTTTTCTTGATTAGTCATGAAATCATTAGCTACCACTTGGTAAATTCTAATTTTAAGGAACTATTTGCTTCTGTGAACTTTTGCATTTTTTTTTCTATTTGGCTCATTCTGCTTTTAAAGGAGGTCTTTTCTTCATTAAGTTTTTGTACTTCCTTTTCTATATGGACAAGGAGTACTTTTCTTATGAATCTTTGTGCCTTTTATTTACTAGAAAGTCATTTGTGTTTTTTAAGATGTTATTTTCTTCACTTTTTTCCCTTTTTTGACCAAGCTCCTAATTCTCTTTTCCATATACTTCTTGCATCCCTTTCATTTTTCCCCATTTTTTTTCTCTACCACTCTTCTCTCTTTAACTCTTTCAGGAACTCTTGTTTGGCTTTTGCCTTATTCCCATTTTTTTTTTGATCCTTTTGTTGTAGCTGTTTTTGTGTTATTGTTTTCTGAGTTTGTGTCTTGGTCTTCCCTGTCACTGTAGTAGCTTTTTATGATCAAGTACTTTTGTTCTTGTTTTCTCATTTTCCTAGTCTATTTCTTTATTTGGAACTTCATATTAAAGTTTGGCTCTGTTCACCTGGGTGTGGAAAGACACAGTTCCTAGTTTCAGGCTTTTTTGTGCTCCTGTTTTCAGAGCTGGCCATGAAAGTCTACAAGTTTCCAGTCCTTCATAGGTGGTGTGATCCAGGGAGAAGTGTGGTCATTGCTCTTCTAGTCTTCACTATCATCTTCACATAGTAAGGCCCTCTAATCCCCAGCAGCCACAAGTGCTAGCACTCCTCTTAGTCCTGGAACTGTGATTAGGTCCCCCAGTTCCCTGCTTCTGCAAATGCTTGCAATTTCTTTTTTGGCCCTGGAACTGTGACCAGGGCCCCTGCTTTCTTGTAACTGATCCCAAGCACTCCTCTCAATCTTGGAAATGTGATGACCCAGATATGTATATAAGCAATACATTTGCCAATCAGTAGCAGCTGCACTGCACCCAGTGCCAATAAGAGATCCCTATAATCCCCTTCTGACCAGTTATCTGACCCTCTTACCATCTCTTAGCTAAGAATTCCCAAAGCTGTTGTTGCTGCTATGGCCTCAGTTGCTGCTATTCTGTGTGTGTGTGTGTGTGTGTGTGTGTGTGTGTATGTGTGTGTGCGTTGCATGTGTTTGTGCTTGTGTGTTGTTGTGTGTGTTTGCACTTCAGTTAGTCCTTTTCTCTAGTGTCTCACACACACACACATCTCTTATAAATATTCTAAGTATTTTATGCTGGAAAAACATCTCACCCTGATTTTTTTTGACTCTGCCATTCCAAAATTTGATTTTAGGAATTATTTTAAATTTGTTTGAAAAGGAATGCTGTTTCACTTCCTCTTATCTACCATCTTGTCTCAGCCCTTGCTTGTTATGCTTGTTATATGAAAATTATCAAGGGCTTCTTGGATATATTAGGGTCAAAATCTTCTTAGCCCATGACCTTTTGTTAACTTGGATGATTTCTTCACACTGACCAATCTGCTTCTTTTCTTTTTTTTCCTTGTCCTTTCCATCACAAGTTGTTTAGGAGACATTCATCTACTATAGACCAACCTCCTTCTTTCCTTTCCTCACATTCTTTCAAAGTGCCCCTTGCTTTCTTATCAAGATCCTGAGATTTGGATTCTAGTCCTGACACTGTCATTAGCTGGCTGTGAATTGCTGGTCAAATTAAATAATCCCATTCATTGTCAGTGACTAGAACAGTGCCATATAGAAGCAGTAGTATAAAAGATAAACATGTAATCTCAATATTAGGAAGCCCTTAGTTGATTATGTAAATTCTGATACATACTGGATAAGTGATCTTAAGAGAGTCGATTCCTCTGTACCTGTGAAATAGTTAAGACTTAAGAACCCACCCCTTTAAAATGATTGAATTAAATGAGATTTTCTCTGTGTTCCCTACTAGTTCTTTAGTCTTTATTTTCTCATTTTTATACTACATGGTTTCTCACTTTACTTCATTCAAGTTCAAGTCATGCCTTTGTTAAATACTTGGTATGTGATCTTGGAAAATTAGATAACCAACAATCTGATAGGAGGTTGCACAAATCTGTTCCATTATAAGGAGTTTCCTCAAATTGAATTTCAGTACCAATGAAATTACTAGTTCAGTCTCCCTGTCAAAATAAATAAATAAAAATTAAAAAGAGAAATATGAAGATTGTTTTTAAATGATGTGTGTATTCACAACCCAGTATTTTCTCTGAACATAAAAAAGAATTCCACTATAATTTACACATAATCTTTTGATAATTTTGCAGCAGATAATAAAATAACATTTACATAATTCTAAAAATTCCAAGGGAAATTACCTTTAAAGTTTTCCTTTTGTTTATTTAAAAATTTGGCATATTTCATTATCTATCTTCCTAAGTAGACCTCAGAGTGACTAGTATTACCCATTTAAGTTTTATAATAAGCTCCTTCTCTTTTAGAAATCATATTAAACAATTTAATAACTTATGTTAAATTATTCTTTGAAATATTAATTTTGATGCAAATTAAATGTAAATATTAGCTAAAATGGCAAGAAGATACTGAAGAGCCTAAATATTTTTTTTTACTTACAACCCATTTTTGAAGAAGAAATATTACTCAAAGACAAACTGCAGCAGATTTCAAACATTGACTCTAATATAGCAGACTCTTCGTTTTTTCCAATAAGCAGCATAGTTGGCCATGAATATATCCAGACCATGCCATTCTTCCCTGTGGTAAGAGATTTGAATCACTGGTAAAAGATTATGCACAAATGTGAGACCAAATCTGAAGACATGCCATTACCTGCAAATCTCTAACTACATGGAAAACTATAAGAAAAGAAGGAAACTCTGGACCATCCTATCAAAGCTTCTGTACATTCCTTAAAACTTTTCCTGCTTCTTCCCTTGTCACTCTCTCATACAGCACACTGGAATGCTCATAAATGTTGAATTGTTACACCCAACTCCTGAAAGCTCTAGGAAGCTAGGAAAATTACTTACTAGTTATAAGTAAAATTTCTTTGTTTTTCTTTCAGGTGCATAGCTTTAGATAAGTTCTGTCACACTTCTTTTCACTGCTAACACTCCAGATATTCATTTTTGTAGTACTATCCAGGTCAACTTCTCTGTCATTCCTCCCCCAAATCGTATTGCTAACATTGTACCTCCTCATTAATAGATTTTTTTTCTGTGTGTTTCTCCACTGAAGTAAGCCCTGACTTTTCAGGAAGTTCCTGGTGAAATCCCCTACCTTACCTTGAGATATTTATATGTTTTCTACCTGCTCCCACATTTCAAACCCAGGTCTAAACTATTTCTGTACTATCAGTTAATACCAGTGTCCTCTTTGTTATTTGAAGTCAAATAACTCTCATACATCATATTCCTTGTATGATCCTATGCAATTGGGTTCTGGTACACTGTTCCCCTCCTGTTTGTGCCTCTGACTTTCCAAAATTCAACAGCTTACCTTTACTTCAGTCTCACCCTGAATATTCCCTCAGTGCCTGGGACCAGCTTACCCTTGAACATCTATCCTCCATGCGTGCCTTCTTTTTCTGGTAAATTCCTCCTAGGTCCTCTAATTCCAGCCAACCTTCATTTCCCTCTGGGCTTTGCTTCTGACTTTCAAACAAAATATATCCAAGTGGGGACCTTCATCTTCTCCTATTGTGCCTTCCCTCTCCCCATTCCCACCTTTTAAGCTCACTTTTTTGAATTTTCTTCCCCTTTTTGGATATAAGATTTTTGAGGATAGAGAATAACTTCCTTTCTGGTTGTTTCTGTATTATTTAGCATAGTGCCTGGCAGATATTATGCACTTAATAAATATTTGTTCACTTACTTTGCCTTACTGAATTATAACCACTGCTGCTGTACATTTTCTGAAAAATATCCTACTGGAAGGTAAGAAATGTGGAATGGAGTATGAATTTCCCAGGCCTTATTTGCTATATCATCATATTCAGCTGTCAGGTTGAATAGGTAAATGAATCTGAGTAACCAGTATATGTGATCTAAACACATCTTTTGAGCTGATTTCAGCAAAGGTGCATAATTTATGCCTTACTTCTCTTCTGTCTGGTTTAAATCCCTGACTAGAACAGAGCCTGCTTAGTTTTGCAGAATTACACTGAGAATGCTCTTCCACTGCTCTTAGAGCACAGCATCTGTATTTCTCAAGTATCTGCTGGATAGTAATATGATATCCTCATGTATGACTGGATTGTTCAGATGTCAAATATAAGATAATTCTACCCTACTTTTACCTATTGCAAAAGCATCATGGCAGCTATTCAGTTTTTTTAGGGTTTTTTTGCGGGGGAGGAGTTGGGGGAGAATTCTTTCTCCTTAGTCACTGGACTCTTAGTCACTTAGTCCTTAGTCAAACTGTCATGTGAAGGACCAATATTCCTAGGTAATCTTCTGGAGGTGAACTCAGAATTTTGCCATAAATAGCTGCCTCCTATATCATATGTGCAATTGAATTCTCTGTGACTTGGCAATAATATTTAGAAATTACCTAGAATTTTGGTGTATAGAAGGTAACTCTATAAATAGGCTCAAACAGCATATTCATAAGTTATGAATGTATGTTATAAAATATCCATATAATCGAAAGATAGAGGAGGATGTGTCGTGGAAATGTACAATTACTAATAACCCAACTATTGTAGGAGTTTAGAAGAGTTGCAGTGGATGGCTGCTTTTGCTTGTATCTCCTCATAAAATGAAATTTGTTTCAGTCGTTCCCAATGCAATGACATCATGTTCTCAATCTGGCAACCCATAATAGCCAAGAGGCCCCACTAGGTACATGCTCTAGAATAGGAAGAAAGCATCTATAAGGAGATCAATTTTTTTCTTGTTCTTTTTAAATTCAATTTTTACTTTCAGATCAGTTATAAAACTCCCTCCCAGTGGTAGCATCATACCTCTAGGACCACATTAATTGTCAATCAATAACTACTTAGTTTCTTTCTATGGGATTAACTGGCATAAATAGTAGACAATGGATAGTTTCATTTTTTCAACATTTAGTTTCTCTTGTTTCATCACAATGCTTTGCATGGAGAACTGCTCCAAGGCTCGTTCCCTATGTTTCTATCTAAAAACAAAACAAAATGAAACAAAACACAAACACTAAGAAAGAAACAGTGTTCTCAGGGTTGGTATAACAAAAATAACAACATTATAGAAATAGATACATGATATAGGCTTCTTTCAAGAAAGGATGGCACCCCCCCACGTACCTTTTTTCCACCTTGATTTACCTCCTTTTACAAAAACAAAGGAGTATAAAGTGCCAATGAAATTTCGCAGATCCTAGAAAATGCTTGCAGTTTCACTCTAGAAGAGGTTGAGAGTGCCTTGTAACTTGCATTTTCAGACAAAATCCAGTAAGATTACCCAGGGCTCATGAAAGAAATTTTTCCCCTAAAGTGAACCAAAGGCCAGGGGATTGCAAATACATTGATGTTTCTGTTGCATGGGAGACACTTCTTTACTTACGTTCTGAAAATATTGAAATGTCACTAATTAAGCCAAAGGATTTTTTAAATTTTATTTATTTTATTTTGAACTTAAGAAATAAAAGAAGCATTTCCATATTGTAGAATAAAAAAAAGATGATTGCACATGAAACTGAAAATTCATTAAGTACCACTTGCTATTCTTTTTAAATACAGAATAAAATTATCATGTAATTCTTCCCCTCCCCTTTTTTTCTTCCCTCTTGACCACCCTAGAGATGGATACCATGAGAGACAGATGTGGATATATATGTAAAACAATTCTACACATATTTCATTTATCAGCTCTTTCTCCAAATGCAGATAGTGTCTTCCTTCATATGTCCTTTGTAGTTAATTTGGGTATTTATAATAGTCAGGTAAGATCAGGTATGAAACAAGATACACGTGTCACCAGTATTATTCAAAATTTATTGGAAATCTTAGCAATAGTGAAAAGAGAAGAAAAGAAACAGAAGGAACAAGAATAAGGAGTAAAGCAATAAAATTATCTTTTTTTTTGCAGATGATGCCTTCATGTAGTTGGAAAATCTCCAAAACATCTCAAAATGACAAATAATAACTTTAGCAAAGTACCAGGAGATAAAGTAAATCCACACAAATCATCAACATTCCTATATATCCCAAATAAAACCCTGCAAGAAGAGATGGTAAGGGATACCCTATTTAAAATAAAACTTGGGACAATATAAAATATCTGGGAGTATATCTGACAAACAAATCTAGGAACTACATGAACAAAATTATGTGTGAGTATACATATATAGATAGATATAGATATATAGAGATAGAGATAGATAAAGATATAGAGATAGAAATATGTATGTATGTGTATATATATATATATATACACACTGGTTATACAAATCAATGTAAATGGTATTTAAATAATTGGAGAAATATTAATTAAGTTCATGAGTAAGCAGGGCCAATAAAATTAAAATGACAGTTTTGCCTAAACTAATTTATATATTCAATTCCATCTCAATTAAATTTCCAAAAAATATTTTACTGAATTAGAAAAAAAACAATAGCAAAATACATTTGAGAAAAAAAAGAATTATTCAAAAAGAGTAACAAGGATGTCATTAGTAAAATATTGGGTCATTGGCCAGCCCAAACAGCATAACTGGCTATTCATAGGATTTAAATCATCTACCAACCCCATGGTCTTTTTGTCCTTGTTCCTACTTCTCACAAGATTGTAAGGCATACAGTGGTCAATCAATCAACCATACTGTCAGCCAGCACTTATTAAACATTTGCTATGTGCCAGGCATTGTAGTAGGTATTAGGAACAGAGATACAGAAATAAAAAAGGTTCTGTCTTCAAAGGGTTTACATTTTCTTAGCAGAAACAGCATGTACATAGATCATAAATACAAAATTTATAAAGAGTAATGGGGGGAAGGTACCAGAAGTGGAAGGAAGAACGACCACTTCTAGGAGTTAGCACTTGAGTTGGGCTTTGAAAGGATATAAGGATAAAGTCTAATTATAATATACATATATATACATACACACACACACACACATGCACACACATATATACATATAAACATATGCGCATATAATTGATTGATTGGCTTCTTCTTTCCATACGCCCAATAATTCCCAGTTTACCAAGCCTATCTGGATCCTTTCATTGTGCTTAGTGCTCCCAGAGAAGTGTCTGGGATGGATTTTCATCCCAGGATATCCTTCCTTCAGAAATTTATACTGAGTATCCATGTTCCATTTTATAAGGAGCAGCTAAATGGCACAGTGGATACTGTGAGGCCTGCAGTTAGGAAGATTCATCTTCAAATATGGCCTCAGATATTGCTAGTTCTGTGTCCCTGGGCAAATCTCTGGATTGTTTGCCCCTTTTTCTCATCTGTAATGTGAAATGGAGAGGGAAATGGAAAACTATTCCACTATCTTTGCCAAGTAAGCCCCAAATGGGGAAACAAGGATTTGGGTATGACTGAAATGACTCAACAACACGTTCCATTTGATATTGATCATTGTGCTATCATAATCATGACAAATCCCAGGCAAATTCATATAGGTAATTTTGATAACTATTTTTCCTTCTGCCAACATCTATTGCCAAGCAAAGCAAAAGGCTCTATACCACCCATTCTGCCTCAGAGTGTTTTTCAACATAACCTTATATTCAAAATTTTTCACTCAAGATAGACACTTCACCTTTTCTTAGATGAGGGCAATATAAATCTCTTGGGCTTGGTAATCAGATCTTTATTCTTCTTGTGTATAATTCTTGTTGACCTAACAAATTTCCACCGAGAGCTGGGATATAGTGTGCAGCAGCATGGTACACTGAGTCAGAATACAGACCAGGAAGACCTAAATTTAAATTTAAATACTCTCTATCAGCCACTTAACTGTATTACTTACCTTCATAGGTTACTTAACCTCTTCAGTAAAAAGGTGAGGATGTACTTTAATAGCTTCCATGATATTTTTTAGCTTTAAATCTATAATGATATGATCTTCAGTCTCCAAATTAACCTTCTGATTTTTTTAAACTTTATTTAATATTTTTAGTTTTCAACATTGATTTCTACAAGATTTTGAGTTAAAAATTTTCTCCTCATTTCTACCCTCTTCCCCTGCCCTAAGATGGCATAAATTCTGATTGCCAATTTCCACAGTCTGTCCTCTCTTCTATCACCCTACTCTCTCCCCCCATCCTCTTCCTCTCTTTCTCATAGGGCAAGATAGATTTCTATATGCCATTGCCTGGATATCTTATTTCCCAGCTGCATGCAAAATAACTTTTTTTAAGCATTTATTTTTAGGATTTTTAGTTCTGAATCCTCTCCCTTCTTCTTTCCCCACCCACCCTCCTAGAGAAGGCCAGAAATTCAACACAGGTCACACATGTAATGTTATGCAAAACACTTCCATAATAGTCATGTTGTGAAAGACTAGCTATAGTTCCCTCCATCCTATCTTGTTCCCCTTTATTTAATTTTTCCCTTGACTGTCCCTTTTAAAAAGTGTTTGCTTTTGACTACCTCCTCCCCCTATCTGC
>CM053623.1:258941876-258959521 GCA_028646595.1 Phalanger gymnotis | reverse complement strand
TTCATCATAATAGCAAGGAACCCAAAATATTCCACACACAATATCACAACATGGAGCTTCGCCACCCCCAAACCTCTCTGACCCCCTGCTGGGGTCTTCCCCAAAACAAACTCACGGTACAGCTAAGTCAGCCCATTCAGTCCTAACAATCGTGAGGGGGGCCATTAGTAGCCACTACTAGCCATAACATCTTTCTCTCTCTCTCTGCATTTCCTGTGACATAACTTCCTTTTCTTGTCAGGAAGCTCCTCCCACCACATGTGAGTTAGGCTTCCTGTGATGTAAGTAGGTCACATGGCCTATTAATGGGTGGGAAAGATCTTCAAATCTAAATTGCTACTACATTTTGCCCCAACATCTTTCATATCCATTACATAGAGCAATGGGAATTCTGGGAAAACTGGCATCAACAGAACTTTACACAACAATATAAAAGGGATAATGTAAGATAAGTATATAAAACAATGTCATCATTCTCCCTTCGAAAGAATGGGGCTCAAAATCTTGAGGTGGGGCAGAGGTCTTGTCCTCCAAAGCTTCTTCCTGTTGAAATTGAACATAGAGCTGTCCCTGCCCCAAGAGATAGAGTCCTATTCAAGAGGTCAGTTCTTTAGCCAGCTGGCATCTGGAAGCTGATTGATGCCAGGTCCAAGGATGACACAGCACAGTCGTGGACAGTTCCAGAGGTGACATCTGAACACATCTGAGGGTGACATCTGGCTTAAGCAATCAGGCATCTGCAGGTGGATGGTACTAAACCTGCAAGAAACAAATCTCACAAACAAATTTAGCAGACAAAATCCAAAAAGAAACAGAGTATCATAGCCTCATTCACAATAGAATACATGAGTCAAAGATACAGTTTCATAACCATTTTCTCCTGGGTAGACTACTGTCGCAGTGTTGTCTTTCCTATGTGCTTTAATTTTTGCAGCCTTTGGAACATTGTGTGGCTTCTGTTGTACACATAATTTAGCTCCTAATTTTATTCTGTCAGTAGAACCAAATCCTTCCTTTCCTTTGATAGTTATTTTGGAAGGAGGGTCAATTTTTACAAGAGGTGCTGTTTCACAAGGAATAATAACCAATTGAACTATTCTATCATTTTTACACAACTTTATAGGTCATTCACCTAAATTCTGCAGTGTCACAATAATTTCTCCCTGATAACTAAAATCTATCACTCCAGCCAATACATGTGTTCCTTGAGCTGCTAATTCTAATTTAGGTAATACCCATCCAAATGATTCTTAGGAATTCTCACACATATCTCAGTAGAGATTTTTCTTATCTTCTTCTATCCAACCAAAAATCTTCTAAACAATGTAAATCATATCCTGCTGAACCAGGTATTACTGGATACGGTAGTGGGGTATCTTCCCTCACAGTTCAATACTGAATGGTTTGGTTCTTATGTATTTGCTGTTTTCTAATTTGTAGATTCGGGGTCATCATTCTGACTAGAGGTGTGCTTCCTTTTAATGGTCTATTATTGAAATTACATAAAGCAGTGAACGAATTATTCTTCCAATGTTGATATGAATTATTAGTACTTAACTTTCTTAACTGTTCTTTCAACAATCCATTCATTCTTTCTCTCAATCCAGATGCTTGTAGATAATACAGAATATGATATTTATACTCTACACTGTTCAATACACAATATCTCTGCATCTCATTGCCTTTGAAATGTGACCCATTGTCACTTTGAATCTGCATTGGGATTTCATAATATAGACTTATAATATCTCGAGTTTTACAGATGTTTTCGTGGGTTGCATTCTTATAAGGACAAGTCACTAGTACATCTGAATATATATCAACACAAGTACATATAAATTTACATCCTTTATGTTGGGGTACCAGTATACCAATATAACCTATCTGGTAAATCTGGGCTGGAACCTTTCCCATTGCTATTTCTCCAGTTACTACCTGAGGAACAGTTTGTTCCTTTTCCAATTGACATATATGATTTTCCTCTGTTTCTTGCTTTAACAATGAATAAGAGATACTAATACCTCGATCTTGTGCCCATCAGTGTGTGGCCTGGATCCCTAAATGGCTGGCTGTTTGGTGGACCCATTTTGCTACTACTGGAGCATCATTTGGTGTCAAAGTAGGGACAATATGTTCAGTACCAATCTTTGCCAGTCGATCAGCATGTGCATTGTACTCACGAGGGGCACGTGAACGTTTACATGAAAAACTGACAAATTAGTAACCAAAGACATGTCCCATATATCTTCCCATAGTTCTTTGAACCAAACTTGTTTGCCATGAATTTTCCAGTTTTGGTTTTTCCACATTGGCATCCTTGTAGCTAACCCATTAGCTAGTGCCCATGAATCAGTGAATATATGATACTGCCCTTTCTCTGTTTTAATGGCTTGATGTACTGCCATAAGTTAAGCATATTGACTACTTCCACCTATCCCAATACTTTCCAAAGTTCTCTTGGTATGTGGGTTATAGGCTACTGCTTTCCAATGTCTTTTATGGCCCAAATATTTTGCTGTCTCATCAGTATACCAGGCATGTTTCTTCTGTCCTTCAGTCAGTCCATCATATCCTTCATTCCATTTTACCAAGGATTGTACCAAATGTTGCCTTGGTTCAGATGGTTTGTCATTTCCATCAATGTCTATTTTTGCTATAGATTCATGTAGAGTAGAAACTCTACTTTTACTTGTTATGGATCTATTCGGGATATACCGTTTCCATTTAATTATGCTAGCCTCTTGTGCATGTCCAATTCTATGATATGCTAGGGTACTCATTATCCAACTCATGATTGGAATTCCTGACCTTAATATCACTTCATGGCCCAGAGTACATTGTTCAGTCTCTACCAAAGCCCAATATGCAGCTAACAGCTGCTTTTCAAAAGGTGTATATTGTAATCCAGATGAAGGTAGTTTGCTTGACCAAAATCCGAAGGGTTCATTTCGGTTTTGTTGTTTCTGCCACAAACACCAATTCACGTAGTCATCTTGTACAATCAATTGTAATTCCACCAGTTCACTTTGCATAGGCCATAAATCCAGGGCTAATTGTATAGCAGCTTTAGTTCTTCAAAAGCTTAACTCTGTTCAAATCCCCAATCAAATTCATACTTTTTCCTGGTAACTTTATAGATGGGTTTCAAAATTTACCCAAAATGTGGAATGTGATGGCTCCAATGCCTGAACAGTCCCATGAACTTTTAGGACTCTTTCTTATTGGTGGGGATAGGAAAATCTTGAATCTTTTGTTGAGCTTACACGAGAATTTCTCTCAGTCCTTCATTCCATTATATTCACCAAAACTTCACGGTTTGAGCTGGTGCTTGAATTTTTGCAGGGTTAATTTTCCATCCTTTGCTTTTCATATGCTCAATCAAAAGCATCAAACTCTTCTCTACTTCTTTTACAGTTTCTCCCTGTATCATAATATCATCTATGTAGTGAGTAAGCTGTACACCAGGTAACTTCAATTCATCCAAATGTTCAGCCACAATCCTATAACAAATTTGGCCTGTGCAGATATCCTTGTGGTAATCAAGTAAAAGTATATGGTTGGCCCTGCCACGTGAAAGTAAACTGGTCCCACTGCTTGGAGACTAATGGAATTGTAAAGAAAACATTGGCCAAATCAATAACTGTGTACCAAGTCCCATCATATTTCTGCATCCTTCCTATTAAAGTAACAGTATCTGGAACAGCAGCACACAAGGGAGGAGTCACTTTCTCCAGCTGTCTATAATCCACTGTCACTCTCCACTTTCCATCTGACTTTCATACTGGCCATACAGGATTATTCCATTGAATAGTTGTAAGTACTAACACTCCTGCTTCATATTCCTTCATAGTATTGGCAATTTCATCTTGCCTACCTGGCCCACAATACTGCTTCAAAGTATTTACTTCAGAAAGTTCAGATAAAGTGATTGGGTACATCTTTACTTTTCTCATCAAAACTGTATTAATTCCTGTCTTCCTTACTGAAAATTGATATCTCTCCTCAGGCAAATTTGGAGTCATGCCTTTAAATATATCTCTTCCAATGATATATGCAGGAATGGGTACAATAACCACAGTATATTCTTTCTTAGGCAATTGTCCAATTTTCATCATCAGTTTCACTCTTTTGGCTGATACTTCAGCCCCTCCTAGTACTGTGATGGTAATAGGAGTTCCACGTCTAAATTTGTCAGGGTTTCCATAAATCAAGCTGGCCTCTGCCCCAGGATCTATCAATGCCCTAGTTACAGTGTTTGATCCATTTTTCCAATATATAGTCAG
This sequence comes from Phalanger gymnotis, assembly GCA_028646595.1. Classification (NCBI taxonomy): domain Eukaryota; kingdom Metazoa; phylum Chordata; class Mammalia; order Diprotodontia; family Phalangeridae; genus Phalanger; species Phalanger gymnotis. Next base: position 258,955,238 of record CM053623.1, on the reverse strand, counting down.
ATTCATATGGGGTCTGTAATACCATCTGTGTGTTTCTTTAATCTGAGCTGGGACTTGGCCTATTCTTTAGTCTCCTTGAAGGTATGACTCGCTTGGATACAAGGGTTCAAGATCTGTAGGATTTGTAGAGGCAGTTCTTACTTCTCTATTCCATTTGCTATTAAGCCCGTTATCTTCGTACATTTTATATAGCTCATTAGTTGGAATACCATCTATTCTTCTAAAATCTTCCCCTGCTTTCAATAGAGCAGTAAACACTTCTCTCCTCCTCTCTCCATTCTGACATTGATTCTGTTGGTTTTTTACCCTTCTCTCTGGAGGAAATTTATTTCTCTTCCAGTCTCCTAAGTTACTTAACTATGAAATCTTATCCAGCACCTCTGAAAGAGGGTTCCCTACTTCTGCAATCAGCAGAGTCTAATCATTTGTTTATAAGTGGGGGGTGCCATCTTAACTATCAAATTCCTATGAAAGACTCCCAAGGCAGTTTCATAATAAATTTTGGAGTTCTCCAACATAATAGCAGCCTTCATTACCTCCTCCTTTAACTTTTTCATACAGTCTCTAATTGAATACCAAAGTCTCTCTGCAGAAGGCCACATGGTATCAGCAGGATACTCCTCTTTACAGCCAATTGCAGCCAAAGCCAACAAATCAGTTGTTTGGTTAGTTCTTTGTGAATGATAATCCTTAAAGGCTTGATGTACAAGAGTTCTGACTAATACTTATGAATCTCATACAATCCACAGAATCTACAGACGTTCCTGTGCCCCCTTCATCACTGATTCTCACCATATTAACGATTCTCTCATTTTCTGGGTGAACCTACTCAAGATATCTGTGATTTCCTCTCATGTAAAATCCTCTAAAACAAGCCTAAACTGAGTATGATGATCTTGCATTTCCTGTTCCTCCCTGTATGGGGTGCACTTCTCTTTGAGAAGTCTAGCGTGTTACTGTCTCACTTCCTCTGTGAGAAGTACCCAGCACAAAGTATTACCTCTTATCTGTGGTTCTAGCATTGTATCCTCCTGTCTAGATTCTCTGCCCCTCTTACTGGTAACCAGACTGACTGCTAGGTTTGACCTAGGCTGAACTGAGGTGCACTCTTGACCTCCTTGGCTTCCTCTGCCTTCCAGCTGAATTTACAATAAGTCTGTTAGCTTCCTGCTGCTCTGCCACCTGAGTTTCTTCATCTTGCTGTGGTATAGGCTGAGTATCCTCCAACATTTCAGCAACTGTCTGACCCTGAGCTCTCTCTCCTAATAGTCTTTCTCTGTGTTCACATACAATAGGATAGGCTGTGAAGAAAATCCAGTTTCATCTACAGATCGCTCTTGGGATTCCCATTCCTGCCTCAACAGTAACCTTTCTGAGACATTGCTCCAAATCCCTAGGTCCTCCACTCTGTAGCTTCTGCTTCCAGTCCTCACAGAGACAAGTACCCTTAGACCATTCCCTTGCAAGGGAGCAATAAGTTACATCCTCCCATCCTGGGACAACCATTTCTTCTCCTAAAGCCCTTCTACCTTTAAATAGAGATCTTATACCTTGCAATCTCATCTTCCTAGTCCCCAAATGAAACAGTAAGGAAATAATAACAATGTAGATGATAATTGTCGAAATGCCTACATAGTTCCATATTGCAAAGTGTATGAGGCTCTCCACATAAAAGGTAGAAGTAAACCATTTATTTGTACACCAGAGAACCATATCCCATAACCAAATGCTCAGCTCCCACAGCCAGTCAGTATACTTCATCATAACAGCAAGGAACCCAAAACTTTCAATACAGAATATCACAACATGGAGCTTAGCCATCCCAAAACCTGTCTGACTCCCTGCTCGGGTCTTCCCCAAAACAAACTCACAGTACGGCTAAGTCAGCCTGTTCAGTTCTAACAATCGGTGGGGGGGGGCACTAGTAGCCATTAGTAGCCATAATATCTTCCTCTCTCTCTGCATTTCCTGTGACATAGCTTCCTTTTCCTGTCAGGAAACTCCTCCCACCACATGTGAGTTAGGCTTCCTATGATGTAAGCAGGTCACATGGCCTATTAATGGGTGGGAAAGATCTTCAAATCTAAATTGCTGCTACAAGGAGGAAACAGATAAAAAAAGAGAAGAAGAATGAAGAAAATTAGATGGAGAGAAATACAGTTAGTAATCATAATTAAGAACGTGAATGGGATGAGCTCACTCATAAAATGGAAGCAGATAACCAAATGGATTAGAAACCAAAATCCAACAATACATTGTTTACAAGAGACACACTTGAAATAGGACACACAAAAATTTAAAATAAATGACTAAAGAAGAATCTAATATGCTTTGGCTGAATTTAAAAAAAAAAAGGTAGAGTTACCAATCATGATCTCAGAAAAAGCAAAGGCAAAAATGGGACTACTTAAAAGAGATAAGCATGAAAACTACATTTTTGCTAGAAGACAGCATAAACAATGAAGTTAATGTCAAAAAATTTTAAAGCAATTTTCTCTGATAAAGGCCCCATTTCTCAAATATGTAAAGAAACAAGTCAAATTTACAAAAATGATGGCAATTCCCCAAATGATAAATGATCAAAGGATATAAATAGGCAATTTTCAGAAGAAAAAAATCACAGCTATTTCTAGTCATATAAAAATGCTCTAAACAACCATTGATTGGAGAAATGCAAGTTAAAACAAATCAGCGGTACTACCTCATACCTGTCAGAAATGACAAATGCTGGAGGGGATGAGGGAAAACAGGAACTTTAGTTGGTGGAGAAGTGAACTGGTCCAGCTATTCTGGAAACCAGTTTAAAACTATGCCCAATGGGCTATTAAACAGTGCTTGCTCTTTGATGCAGAGATAAAGCTATTAGGTCTCTATCCTAAAGACATAAAAGAAAAAGAATAAGGACTTACCTGTATGAAAATATTTATTCTGTCTCTTTTTGTGCTGTGAAAGGATTGAAAACAAAGGGATGCTAATCGATTTGGGAATGGCTAAATAAGTTGTAATATATGGTTATGATGGCACAATATTGTGCTACAAGAAAAGACGAGAGTGCTGGTTTCAGAAAACAACAACAACGACAACCACAACATAGTAAGAAAGTGAAGTGAGAAGAACCTGCTCACAGTAACAAAACTATTGTAATTAATTCTGAAGGACTTAATTATTCTGATCAATATAATAATCCAAGAAAATTTCAAAAGAATTATGATGAAAAAAAATGCTGTCTCCCTCCAGAGAAGGAACAGATGAACTCTGAATGCAGTTGAAATGTAATTTTTTCACCTCCTTTATTTTTGCTTTTTCTGCAATATGGCTAATACGGAAATTTGTTTCACATGATTTTCACATGTATAATTGTTATATTGCTGCCCTTCTTAGTGGGTATAGGTATGATGGGAATCACGGAGAGAATTTGGAGCTCAAAACTTAAAAAGATTTGAAGATTAATATGGTCAGTGAAACATTTCATCAAGCATTGCATGGTAATTGATTGTTCTCATGGAAAATCCCTTTGAAAACAATTCTTCTACGTAGGCCTTGCATTGTTTTTGGCATTACCTAGACTGAGGATAAAAACTGACTATAATCTGTATCATCACAAGACCTAGTACCACATTTAGTCAAGTAGGAATGTCTATTATTACAACATGGTTTCTACATCATTGTATATTGAAGCTATCACTGATCCACAATTATAAGAATGTTTAAAAATTCATGGCTACAATTCTTATTGAAACTACTTATTGTCACAGATGTCTGTGACTCTCTATCATTTCAAGCAATTAACATGAGTTAGACATAAAATATGGGCTGGACATATTAGCGTTGCCATGTCTTACAATATCCAATAATGCCATATTAGGTAGGTCACAATTAAATATAGACGATATCACTCTCTCCCGCTTTCCCACCCCATGAGATCCCTTTAAAGGTAATAAAAGCTATAACTATATATTTTTAAAATAACCAAATTAAGTTGTAAGAGATTCTACCTAGTTTGTTTGTGGCAGATACTCTTCATTTACTGGAGAATTAACTCCTTCTCTAAATTAGCTTTGCCCTTCATCCTGGCACTTCTGTTTTGCTTTATTCTGAGAAAAAAAATCACTGGACAGTCTCTTACCTGAAAACACAGAAACTAAGTAGGTAGGTGCCATATTCGATAGAATTCTGGACTTAGAATTGGGAAGGTCTACACTGAAATCCAGCCTCATACACCTATTGGCTCTTTGACCACTAAAATATCACTTTACTGCTCTCTGTTTCTTCATCTGTTAAATGAAGTTAATAATAGAACCTACCTCATAGGTTTAGTATGAGGATCAAATGGGGCAATATATGTAAAACACTGCATGAATTTTAAAGTATTATATGAAACTAGGCTTATTTCTCTCTTAGAAACAACTGGTAGTGTAGTGGATAGAGTGCTGGACTGAAGACAAGAAGATCTGAGTTCAAATCCAGTCTCACACATTTAGTAGTTATGTCACCCTGCGCCAGTCACTTCACTTTTGTTTGCTTCGTTTTGTTCAACTCCAAAATGGGGTTTGTTCAACTCCAAAAATGGCACCTAATTTGCAGAGTTGTGAAAGTCAAATGGGACATTTGTAAAGTGCTTACACCGTGATTGACACATAGAAGGTTTTTTATAAGATATTTCTTCTCTTCCCTTAGCCTCTCTCTCTCTGTCTCTCTCTCTGTCTCTCTCTCTCTCTGTCTCTCTGTCTCTGTCTCTGTCTCTCTCTCTCTCTCTCTCTCTCTCTCTCTCTCTCTGTGTGTGTGTGTGTGTGTGTGTCTTATTCTTGCTGTCTCTCTCTTTCCCTCTTGCTTTAATTGCAATATAACCATCAATTAATCAACAAGCTTTTATTAACTATCTGCTATGTGCCCATCACTGGCCTAGGTGCTAGAGACGTAATGAAAATAAATGAAACAATTGTTATTAACAAGGAACTTCCCAAATTACTTGCTGCCACCCAATTGTGTTCTTCTGCCTCTTAATATAGTCCCCCTTCCCTCTTTGTCCCTTATTACAAACTTTAAACTACCAAAATGCTTTTCTTATGGTATTTATTTACAAGGGAAAAGAGGACACAAAGTGACAAAGCTTAAGGAAATAAATGAATTTCTGAAAGAACCCTACCTTGAAATTTAATTGTACAGCTCCCAAGTTCCTGAACCATCCTTAGCTAACTAACATCTCCCTGAGTTGAATCAGCTGCCATTATTCCCTGTATAACTCATGTACATCTCTCTTCTGGTTGAGTCCAAAAGACATCTTTCTATCCCGAACAGTGCTTTTGTTTGGGGAATGTCACTCAAAAAGAAATATTTTCAACCTGCATACAATCCCAGGAAAAGTAGGAAGCTCTTTATTAAACTTTTTGGTATCATACTGAAAAGTCTTTTCCATTAAAAGTATTTGCTGGCTACCAAACTCCTTGGTGATGCCAGGTTGTTACAGAAATAAACCTATACTTGTCCCAGAAGGCTCACTTCCATCTCTCATTATAATGACTAAAGGGAAATGAAATAAACAATCTCTAAAGTATAGAGATAACCAGCTTTCGAAACATTTTTTTTTGCAAAGATCCTCTCTCTCTCTCTCTCTCTCTCTCTCTCTCTCTCTCTCTCTCTCCCTCTCTCTTTGTATATACATATATATACATACATATGTATGTATGTATGTACATCCTCACCATACACACACACATATATTAATATAAATACATGCATATGTATATGTATATATATACATATACATATATATATCTTATCAGATGGGCTGCCTTCAGATTCTATCTGAGACATATTTGTGCAGGAAAATGCATGGTCCATATCCACACTTACATGGTACTTCAAATAAGTAAATGACCTTCTTGCTGACCTTAAAACTAAAACTTTTGTCTCCAATTTCATACCTTTGCATAGGTTGTCCTCTGTCACTAGAATGCTATCTCCTCAGTTCTATTGCTCAGAATCTGTAGTTTCATTTAAAGTTCAACTCAAATACCACTTTCTAAGTAAGGTCTTTCTTAATATTGCTTGATTCTAGTCCTACCTTTTAAAATGTTACATATACTCGCATAGTTAAATATTTCCCATGGTAGAATATTAAGCTTACAGATGATATGGACTAATTCATTTTTTATCTTCATGTACCCACAGTCTAGAACATTCTCTGACATATAGTGGGCACTTAAAAAATTCTTATCGATTGGTTGGTTAGTCAATTTAAATTCTATCTGGACACTATAAATAAAATAACATATATATATAACATTTTATATATAATTTATAGAATAAAATAATATGATTGAAAATCTTTTAGTTTCTTAATGGTGCTTAAAGTTGTGTATATTTTTCATCTTAAGTAAAACAGAACTGAAGGGACTTGCAATAGAATCTCTTGTCCTTAAACCACCAAAGTTATGTTGCTAAAATAGTAGAATAACAGGTTTTTCTTTTCAACCTTAAGCCACTGTGAAAAAGGATAGGTGCGCTAACTGGAAGTCAGTGTAGGGAATAGAATAGCTTATAGACTAGAGATGAATATTTTCTCTCTCTCTCTCTCTCTCTCTCTCTCTCTCTCTCCCTCTCTGTATATAGACAGAGGCTAGTTTGTGTAACTAATAAGTATGTGATTATTATAGAGTTTGAGTTTATGGTCAAAGAAAAAGTAATAACATATAAGGTCAAATGAAAAGGTATGCCATATGGCAAGTTGCTTCATCTCTCTGGGCCTCAGTTTCTTCAACTGTAAATTTAAGGCAGTGTACTAGACAATCTTTAATGTCCTTTCCAGCTGTGATCCATAAACTTCTGACTCTATAAATCTGAGTCAAGCTGGGAACAGAGACAATGATGCCATACAATCGAATGATGGTCAAGAACTTTTGAAGTATTTACTATGTCCCAGGCACTGCTCTTCCTCTTCCAGCTCTCTTTTCTAATTTATCCTTCATACAGCTCCCAGACTGATTTTCCTAAATCCCAAATCTGACTTTGTCACTCCGCTACTTATTGAATTCCAGTACCTTCTTCCATCTTCCATGATTAAATAAATATGTTTCTTTGTTTGACATTTAAAATCCTTTGTAATTAGGTCCAAACCTACTATCAATAATTGTGTTACAAACAAACTACTTTCCTGCTATTCCTCATTTTCCTCTGCAATCCAATTGTGCTTGTGAAGCTCAAAGCATGGAATGCACTCAATCCTTAACTATATTTTTAGAATCATGCATTTTTTTTCACTGTGAAACCATAGCACTACATACTTACGTGCAGTATTTCTGGTTACACTCAGCTGTCAGTGTCATCTCTGAAAAAATCACTTTTTAAAAAAATATATACCTTTATAGGTATGTTTTGATTTCTTGTTGACCTCTAAATAATTTTAGGGTAGAGAATGTTTTTGCTTTGACTTTGTATCTCCAGTTTCTAGCTCAGTGTGTGATAAAGAGCCAAAGTACTTAAATGCTTTCTGATCTATTGGAGATAGGAAGATAAATATTAAAAAAAAGAAATCTTTTGCTTGCAAGGAGTTCACATTCTACCATGAGAGACACTAGGTTACATACAGACAATATAAATTGAATAAATGCAAAACAAACATGAGGTAATTAGGGAGGATGGAGCAGTTGGGAAGGTTGGGCACCAGAATCAAGAAATGAATGAAAATTATCCTTTTATAAGGAGCTCAGAATAAAGACTTTAAAAGTCCCTACAACCAGGAAATATTAGGTTTTCAATAATGTTACACAACCTTATGTTGAGTTTAAGAGATGAACGACTCTGTGAAATTTGGAGAGGAAAATTAAAACATAATAGACAAGCCAAGGGCAATGTCCAGAGATCTAAGGGAGGGATAGAATTCTGGCATACTGACATGGTTAAAGTAAAGCCAGGTAAAACATTTGGAGAATAGAGTACAGATCAGAAGAGTGGCAAAAAAAAATTTATATGAAAATCTGAAATAGGCAGGAGCGTCCAGAGAAGAGCATAAATGAAGAATGTGGATCCTAGCACGTGTTGTCTACCTTCTACTCTGACTTGAAGTAGCCTCTGCTTAATAGGTGGTAGTTGGAGCTGTTTCTCAGAGCAAGACTGTTTTCTGAAGCTGCTAGTTACTAGTGATTGCAGGGAAGGATTGGTGCTCTTGACAACTCTCATAGTAAAAACTGAGGCTGTGACCTCACAATGATTGCTTGGTGGCGTGCACCAAATGGCACATGTGCAGTGGAAAGTATGTTAGATCTGGAATCACAGAACTCGGGTTTAAATCACAGTTCTGCAACACTATGTGGTCTTTAGTAAATTACTTAATCACTATGATTTTCCTTATCTGCAAAATGAAGATGTTGAACTATATGTCTTTTAAACTTCCTTTACATTTTCAGATCTACCACATGATGAAGTTTGAAATTTTTGCTTTGGAATCATTTGCCATCTGGTATATTGAGAAGATGAATCCCAATATCCAGACTAGGCAAGGCAGTTAAGCTATGGTTAACCAAGGAGACATATGAACATGATTACCACAAAAGAGTACCTACAATGTATTAATGTGTCACTGGACCTCTGGGACAAAATGACAGTGACACTCACTGATAATGGCTATTGCTTTTTTGGTTGAGATATGGACCAATAAGTACACAAAAAAATGTCAAATGCAAAAGAAAAATGGGCACTAATAATGTAGTTACAGACTAAATCTTTTTGAAACTTAGAAATAGCTAACTTGATTTAATGGAATAAAGAGTAACTCATGAAGGCAACAAAAGGCAATGTGTGTGGGGGGAGCATAGTTTCAACCTGAATATTATTATAGCTCTCACTTTTGGTATTTTAATTTTAAAACATGAAAGGGCACATTTGGCTTTTAGATGTTCCCACATGATTTCTCTTGCAAACAGAGAAAATTATATTAATCTCTATAATGGCCTTTTCTTTTCTTTTTGGCATGTAGAAAAACTTCTCATTCTTTTCTTTTAAAGCTTTGTATATAGAATTGCTAATCTCCAGTTCTCTCAAAAATGTATTCTTCTCTACTCTTTATGAAATTTTTCTTTCAGTAATTTTCCCATTCTTGTTCAAAGATTTTCTCAAAGTCCTTCAACTTTACGCTTTTTAAAATTTTCTTTTATTTTTATTCTAAAATGCTGCTTCCTTCACAAAACTCCATTGTACTATTTTTACACTAATCTTACTCAATTCATTCAATAAACATTTATTAAACACCTGTTTGGTGCAAAGCATTGTGTCAGGTGCTAGAATCACGAAGAAAATAATCAGTAAACAAATACACACACATGCATATACATAGATAACGCATATATATGTATGCATATGTATGTATATATGATGAATGAAGGAATAAATAACACAAAAGAATAAATAAGTAAATACACAAATAAATACATGGGTAATCAAATGAACAATTGAATAAACAGGTGAATAAGCAAACACATAAATACATTTTCCCTGCCCTCAAAGAACTTAAAAATGGACAAGTAAAGTCGAAATAATCTGAAAATGGAAAGGAAGATCAGGAAATGTTTTCTGTAGGAAATAGAAAATAAGCTAAGGTTTGAGATTATATAAATATTCTAAATATCCTAAAAGATGGAAGTGAGGAAAAAGTACAAAGCATTTTCAGTATAAGGGATAGTGTGCAAAAACAAGAAGTGGGAAATGGAAAGCTGAATTGGCCAGTGGATTAGTTTGGCTAGATCCAATAATGTATGAAAAGGAGTAATTTGAAAGAAGCTTGAAATATGGGCTGGATTCTGAATGTAAAAAAAAAAATATTTAAAGGGGAAGTGGAAAAGATTCTATTTTATCCTACGGGAAACCTTTTTTGAGCAGGGAAGTGCCATGATCAATTTTTAGAATAATCTTGAGTCTTTAAGAAGATAACTTTCTCAGCTATTGAGAGGGCAGATTAAAGAATGGAGCATCTGAAGGGATACCAATTTGGAGGATATAGCAATAGTCCAGAAAAAAAAAAAGACATTGATGACCTATATGAAAGAAATGGCCATTTAACCATAGAAAAGGAAATAAATGAAAGTGATATTGTGTAAGTTTAGACTTTATGATTTCTGGGCTTACTTTCCTAGCTTTCAAGTCTCTGTGATATGACTAGCTACATCATCCCCTCAGGGCTTTAAGGGTAACCTTAAGGGGTAATAATATAGCAGTAGGAAATGTGTCACTTCAACACCACATGTAGCTCTCTACCTCAAGTTCAGCCCTTTGACTGTATCCAGACTTCATGGAGCAAATCCCCTTAATAAAAATATTTGTTCCATAAAACTTGGACTTATTCAAAAGGTCTCACTCAAGGATTTAGAAGGCCACATGTGGCCTTGAAGGTGTATGCTCCCCACCCCTGGGTTAGAACATTTCTCTAATTTTATCTTATCTTGTGTCTTCTCTCTAATTTCAATCACCAGTGACAGAAAACATATACTCACTATCATCAATACTAGTAATTAGTGTCTCATTAATAATTTAAGCATTTGATTTCCACTCAGTATTGATGAACCAATTAGGGTCATTTAGCTTTTGAAAAAAAATATTTGACAAAAAAGATTTAGCAAGACCTAAAGTCCAAAAAATGTCTCCTTGAACTGGAGAATATTCCCTCCTCTACACCTTCACCCACTGTGAAACTAAGATCAGATATAAAATGGTAACATCATAAATTCTTCTCAACATTTCAATTCCAGTTGTGGCAGAGCTGATGGAAAAACTCCTGCCTTGTGTGCTGAAAACAGCATCTTGACTCTTGGGTTGATACATTCTTGGGCTAGGTCAAGAAGGTCATATTTTAAGACTGGGTCTTTCCTAGTTTTGACCAGTGGTGACTCTTCTTATAAGTCCTTGTACCAAAGGAAAGAAGATCACAACAGTAGGCAGCTTCAACCCATAAACAGATACTCTAAAGAGGAAACTCAGAAATGGAAATATACTCCATCAATGCCCTGAAGATCACAGACTTATCTTTATACATCATGACATATAAAAGAGATTTGTCCTATTGGTACATTTCATATGAGCACTCAATTCTGGCTCAGCAACGAATTAGAAAGCTTTTGATTGTCAGGCCAATAAGAATTAATCACAAGATTTATGTTCATGTTCTGAAGTAGAAGGCAAGGCTTTCTAGTGATTTTTTTTTCCCCAGGAAACAGGCTCACTAAGCAATTATGCAGATTGTCATCAGGCAGAGCAGAACACACACATTTGAGGCACTGAAACCTCTCTTGACTAGTCTTCCATTATATATGTAGAAATCAACAAGATTTGGCATCTCGATTTAACATGAGGAGTGAAGGAGAATGGAGAGTTGAGATTCAAACTTTTTAAACTGGAAGAATAATGGTAACATCAACAAAATAGGAAAAATGGAGGAGTTATGCTTTGGGGAAAAATATAATGAGTTATCTTTGGCCATATTGAGTTTGAAAAGCCTACTACATTTATGTGTATTTGTTTAGCAATTATTTATTGTTATATTAATGTGGTGTTATCTGTATAGAGATGATAATTGTGTCTATGGAAGCTGATGAGATCACCAAGAGAAAGTACGAGGGGAGGAGAGAAGAGGGTTCATGACATAGTATTGGGAGACATTAACAATTAGGGAAAGGTGACAAATGATCCAGACAAGGCAAGAAAGAGTGGACAGAAAAGATAGAAGAGTCAAAAGAGATCAATGCCATGTATGTCAAGAGGAAAAAAAAAAAGATTAACAAGGAAGGGTGGTTACAGTGTCAAAGTCTGTCCTACACCACACCATTTTCTCCAGGGAGTTAATATCCTCCCTTAAATGTGGTTTCTAGAATTGAACATACTATGGTATTACTTAACGAGGGCAGAATACTAGGTAGAACTATTACCCACCTCCCTAGACCTGGACGTATTGCTTCTTTTAATACTAGATAACAACATTAGCTTTTTAATTTGTCATATGATCCTGTTGATTGGTATTTAACTTTTGATATACTGAAATCTCTAGGTTTTTTTTTCTCAGAGAATTAAGTTTAGCCATGTATCTGATTTTTAAACTTAATTATAATTTTTAATTTGTCTCTATTAAATTTCATTTTATTAGATTTGACACAGCATTCTGTCACTTCTAGAATTTTGAAAATTCAGGTATCCAACATCTTAGCTATCCTTCCTAACTTTGGGTCATGATAAACATGCCATGTGTTCCATTACTAAAGATAGATTTAAAAAAAATTAAGTAGAACAGGGATAAGTCCCAAGGGACTCAATTGGGAACCTCTTTCTTGAATGAAATTACTTCATTAAGTCTAAGAACTTTATATGAAAACAATGTATGTGCTATCTGTAAGACTCTCCATCTGTCAACTCTGGTCATTCCATGCCTGGAATGCCTTCTCTCATCTCTGCCTCCTAGCTTCCTTCAAGTACTAACTAAAATTCCACCTTCTACAGGAAGCCTTTCTCAATCCCTCTTGTTTTACATGCTTTCATTGTGATAACTTCTTATTTATTTTGCATTTAGCTTATTTGCACATAATTGTTTACACGTTGTCTTCTGCATTAGATTAAAAAATCCACAAGATAAGTTACTATATCTCTGTCTGTCTATCTATCTATCTATCTATCTATCTATCTATCTATCTATCTATCTATCGCTTTTCATTGTATTCCTAGTATTTAGCACTGTGCATGGCCTGGAGTAGTTGTTTAATAAATGGGTATATTTGTAATTATGTATGTATGTATGTATGTATGTGTGTATGTATCTATATGCATATACATATATGTGCATACATATAAACACATACACACACGTGTGTATAAATACATATGTATTAACCCACTTTAATTTCTGCCCCCCAGAGAGTTGTATGAGATGCCATTATGGCACATGTATTTTCTTCTTTGTGGAGATGAGAAAACCATCTCAAATTTCAATGACATGATTAAAAAGTTCATTAAGCCATTTTGTACTTATCTGAATATTTTTATCTTGATATATGCTGTGTTTATAGAAGTTAATACAAGAGCCATTTGAGGATTATTATTATTATTTTCTTATGCAGATGTTGGATGATTAAAACTAGAAAGGGATGGTAATTTCTTTTTTCATCTGAACAAACATCCAGCTATGTCTTAGGTATTAATAATCAATATTTATATCCCAAAATAGAAATATGGAATTAATGTAATTAGCTTCTAGAAGAAGTGATTGCAATACATTGAGGTATAACATAGTTCTGATCAAAGGTGAGGAGAAGCAGACTGTTAGTGAGAGATATGATATTCCTTTTGGTGTAACTTTTCTGTAAATTAATAGTTTCTATCTGTTTTTTT
>CM053623.1:258922870-258941376 GCA_028646595.1 Phalanger gymnotis | reverse complement strand
TAACTAGGGTGAGACTTGTTTTAATGTTTTCTCTTTTGGAGCACTTAGGTAATCAAAAACCTTTGACAAGACTGGCCTTTGTTTCTCTTATTAAATTGGGAGTCTTTGATGACCTGCTTACCTCAAGGGAAAGCCTGGTTCACATAGGTTTGAGTCAAATGACTGTCAAGTGGGTAGAAGTATCACATGGTTTTGAGTGGCATAGTTGTGTGATGCCCTTTGAACCTAACAAGGGTATATAAACTCGGAGGTTAACATTTTGTTTGGGGTTCTCACTAGGTGGAAGAGTTAGTGTGGAGAATATGGGTAGATTCTGGGGCCTCCAGCTTTAGAAAACCCAGATGCTGATGCTTCTCTGGTAACTATGTATATTGTGATTTGGTTAGACAGAAATGTTAATCTGTTTATATTGTCTCTGTTTGTAATTTCTCCTTGTATTTGCTCTGAAATTCAAGGTGCTGGCTTTTCCCCCTGAACTAAGTGAATGATAGATGTATGTTTAATTAAAGTGAGATTGTTGAATCCTTAAAGTTGCTTTCCTTAGAAAAGCAGATCAAAGAAACTGTGCTGGCAGCTGTTGTTGCTGGTCTTGTAGGGTCTTACACCCCTGCAGCAGCTGGTAGCCACATTGTTGTTAAACTTTGACAGCCTGAAGAAGCTACAGAAGCAGAGACCTTCATCGCCTTTCCCAAATGATTTTGGATCTTAGCTCTCTGAGGGGGTAAGGATGGAATCCTAATAGAGCTACCCACAGCCCAAATATTCCAACTTCATTATGAGCCCCACTGAACAGCAGGCCAACTATACATACCTAGCCACTCATCCCCTCCCCCATTCAATGTCCTAACTTCTTATATGCCTCACTGCTCACTAGAACACGGATGTGTCCATGAACTCATATTTCTCACAGAACAGCACATGTCCATGTGATGGGGTCTTAGCCACTTCTTCTAGCTAGGCACTGCCCCCAGACCCATTCTTCATATTTCCCACAGAAACAGCAGGTGTGTCCATGCACACAACCACCACCACATCCATCTAGCCTTAGACAGGACCACAATAGTCAAACATCAGAAAATAGCACCACCATGATGCCAAAGCAGGATGTGGACTCCAAAACAATAGAAGGGACTTTCCCTAAGTAAGCACCTGCACAGTAATAGTAAATAACTGACCTAGAATAAACTTATGATATCAAGAGGATTATTATAATATCATTATCATACATAACTACCATCCCAAATAAGTTTTCCTGTATGCAATGAGGGTAATCACATGCACAGTTCAACTGTGGTCTCCCCTATTACCTAATCCCTTAACAAACCCTTCCTGCTTTTTTAATGGTCATAATTTCTTTTATGTAATTGCATCTTTACACTATAAAAGTCCATCTTGCTTTCTCTGAAGTTGCTGGTTCCTCTCGGAACTTAGCCTGTTTCATGAGAGGCATCAATCTCAATAAATGCCTGTACTTGTACTAGAGGTGCTCTGACTATGAATTCTTTGAAATGGTTCCATGACAACACATCGTGAAACTATAACAGTTTTTGTGTCCCTGGGTGGGCAGAGACTAGACCTCAACAAACACATGTATCTGAATCATGCAAGATAGACAGGGGTGATGGGGCTACATTTCAAGTGTCACCTACAGATATGCGTATTTGTCTCTTATTGACCTAATTGCTTGAAAAAAGGTGAGCATTGTGTTTTGTCCTAGCTGGCCTTTATTCAACTTCCTCACAATAGCCATACAAGGTAGGTAATGCAACTCTAATTAGTCTTTGAGAACTTCCTGTCATCTGGAAATTTGTAATTTAGTAGGCAGAGTATTCTCTCTCTGTCCTGAGAGAAACTTGGTAGTGTTGACAATCTTTTAGCCAGAGGGTGACTTGAGTCATTTTATGGGGAGGAGGGGAGTTTCTTAAAGGAACACACAGAATTTGAAAAAAGCTGACTAAGAGAAAGGAAGGAAGACCACAAGAGCTGAGCAAGCAGCTCCAATTGTAAAGACAGCTCTTCAGCCCTAAGCTGGAAGTAATGAGTCAATAGGAAAACAAATGGAGGCACAGAAAGTGAAAGAAGGGTAGAAATAGACCATTAAAATGAGAGATGAAGGTGGTTCATTTGAAGGAATCTGAATAAAATATTGGAGCTAGAGCTATTAGTTGCATTCACTTCTTAGGTACTGAGGAAAACTCCCACAAAGTTCCTAGTTTTTCCTCCATTCTTATCCAGTCAGAGACACTATAATATGCTCTGCTGGCTTTTTTAAAATCTAAATGTTTCCTTTATTCCAGTTTTGCATCAAATACAGAGAAACCAGAGATTAGTTCAAAATAGGCAAATTTAGATTAAAGCAAGAGGCAAGTCGTTGGTGAAGTAGATAGGGTGCAGAGCCTGATCTTCCTGAGTTCAAATCTGGCTTCAGAAATGTAGTAGTTGTGTAACCCTATTTGCCTCCTCTGTAAAATCATCTGGACAAAGAAATGGCAAACCACTCTAACATCTTTCCCGAGAAAACCCCAAATGGGGTCACAGAGAGTCAGACACAAGTGAAAAATGACTGAATAAAAGATTAAAGCAGAGACCCAAACTTCCTTCTGATTATAAGAAATTTTTTTAAACATTAAGGGAAATTCTTTTCCCTCCAAATTAAAAATCCAAAGATTATGTCAGTCACTTTTTAAATCTCTGTTATACAAGATTCAGTGAAGTGATTTTTCTGTGGTTACATAAATTGTATCAAATTTCAAATGTGGGACCTGAACCCAACTCTCCCAACTAAATCCAGTGGTTTTATTTTTTTTCATTGCATTGAAAGAATGCTAATACTATTATGAATTATTTATATGGATTTTTAATATAGCTTAGTTCATTACAGTTTTGCTTTATTCCTATAGAATAATGCTAACTAAGATATGATGTTACTCATATTTTACCTGAAATCGCCTGGCAGTCTAGGATTTCACTTTCATTTTTGTACATAATTAATGATTACATAGTGACTATAGGAAATTTTGATGTGTTAATAATATAAGGAATCCTAAAGACAATTTAGTTCAAACTCCTCATTTTACAGAAGAGGAATATTAAAAAAAAATAAGTCAGTCAAAGCAAAAGCAACATAGCCATCACTTATTAGTGGCTATAGAATCTAAAGAACAGAGATTATTTGAAGAATTTAAATTCTACTCTATTTACAATGCATAAACAGATAAGTATATATAAATTAATTTGAAAGGAAAGAATGGAGCGCTAATAATTAGGAAGATGAGGAAAAGTTTTCTATAGGAAATGGCACATGAGATAACCTTTAAGGGAAATCAAGGAGTCAAAAATACAGAGGTCAAAAAGGAAGTACATTCCAGGCATGTGGGTCAGCCAGCAATGGGAGATGGAGAGCTGAGTTTGGGAAAGACTAAACATCTCATTTTCACTGGAACACAGAGTTTATGAGGCAGAGCAATGTGTGATGAACCTGAAAAGGTAGTCTGGTGCCAGATTATAAAGAGTTTTCAATGCGACTATAAAGAGTCATTGTTTCATCCAGGGTGTCATAGGGAGCTGTTGAAGGTTCATGAACAGAGAATAATATAGTGAGATTTGTGCCTTAGGAAGATAGTCTTAACAGTTGTGGGGAGGATTGCTCTCAAACTTCACTTTAATAAAATATAGATTGAGTGAACAAATGAATTTGTTTAAGACTAAGGGAAGTGGAACAGAATACTGAAAAAAAAAACAGTCTTAACCATTAAAGTCATTGCAAAATGTTTTGGTTAGCAATATGATGACATGATGGATGCTAATTTTTAAAATAAAAATAAGTGAAAGACATTTAATGTATTTAATTAAGCATTTTAGAGCATGTTGAAATTACTGGTACTGGTTTAAACCTAGTTCTGTCTAATGACATTAAAAAACTGCTTAATTCTGATTACAAAATGAGAGATTTTACAGTCTAATGAATTTTTAATAACACTTCAGCACATAAGTCTATGGACCATTCCTTAATGCATAAAAAGAGATAGAAATCTTCATATTTCATTAATTTAAGTATTTATCAATGGAGTGCACATCATTTCCCCAAAGCCTTACTTATTTACCCTAAAAGTACATTTTTAAAACACCATATCTTAAATTCATTTATAATCCATTCCAGTAAAGATCTGAAAATTTGAAATTATTCATACAAATGTCCATTCATAGAATGGTATTTAAAAATTACTTATTTTCACAAGATAACCTTGCACTGATTGCCTTCTTATGTAAATAAAAAAAATGGAAGATAAAGAAACCAGCAGCACTGAGAATCATATGATATCTTCCAAATGTTTCTCTTAATGCTTTGAGAAGTGTGAAAGCCAAAGAACATTTTCTGAATAATTCCAACTTCCATTTTAAACCCCAAATACATGATAAGGAAAATTTAATTTATGCATTTCTAACTAGCTTGCACTTAAGTCATAAAAATACTGCTTTCTGAAAAGCTACATAACGTAAAGCAGCCAACTGAGCTCTATTTCTTGGCTTTTGAATGTTTCTTCTTTGAACCAGGAGGTGGCACATTGTCCAGAATAAATGAATCTTGAAATTTATGAAGACTCAGTTCAGAACCCCAGAGCCACAAAGTTCCAGGGAAGTTTGACCTTGGCAAAAGCCATTCTCCAAACCGCCAATTCAAATGGTGCCATTTGCTATGGCTCTTGGAAATATCACTTCACATAGGCTGCCAGTACATTACACCCAGAGTAGGGGTCAGTCATTTGTGAAGTTGCTTCTGTACTACACTTTGGCTGGCATTCTCACTCACTCTGTATGTGTGTGTGCCAACAGAAACTTTTCTTTTAATTACCATTCTTTTCTGTGTTCATCAAAAGCAGCTGATATAAACTAAAATTCCAGGTTCAGATCTGGGGAAAAATAACTTATTTTGATAATTAATAATATTTTCATTGATTAATGACAGTGTCACTGCTGAAATGTTACTTTGTTCTTTGTAGGTAATAGCCACATGGTTTATGTTGTCCTGAGTTCCTCCTGTATTTGAAAGACAGAGGTTTGGTAGTGGACACCTTCCATTTGTTTAAATGAGCGACAAGGGTTGAAAGAGAATCCACTACTTCCTGACCTGCCCCCTTCTCCCAGGAGTATTCTTTTCCAAAAGTTACAGCATGAGGGTGGAGTAGGTGATTTACTTTCCACTGTCAAATAGTTGGGAAACATTTCTTCAAGACTGAGGATGTTTGTTTTTATTCTGTATAAAGTATTTAGATTCCCTTTCAAATGAGATAATATTTGCAATTCACTTAACATAGCACCTAGTACATAGTAGGTGTTTTAACAAAATGTTTATTTTTCTTTCTCCTTCCTCATACCCGCATGTGTTGTGCTGGATCTGTCTCTTACTGTCTCTGAGAATTGATAAATTGTTATTATGAGTATTTATAGATTAGAAATACATAAATGCTGTGGATGAGGGATTGATTTATTGTTATGTGGATTGTCAAGATTTAAAGACTTGATGGAGAAAATTTTAATAATACAAAGTATACTTAACAATGTATTTCATGTACTTTTTTTTGAAAGCCTGTTGTTAGCAATTTATTAGCACACCCCCACTCCTTTTGTGCTAAACTGACCTCTTTTTTTCTGGCAGAGATTGAACTAGAAGGCATTGGGAGGTATGAAGGTATGGCTGAGGAAGCAATATGCTTGGGACCCAGTGATCCAGTTTGACTGCATGTGGTTATCAAGGCTTCTGAAATTTGGTTCTTGATCTATCTTCCTCTATGCTTACAATAGAGCAGTTATCTTCTTCCACCATTCCTACCTTTTCCTTTCTTATGGCACTTGTAGAAGTATGGGCCTGAAGATTCTTCCCCCATCATGTCTCTGTCACTGCTCATTCTTCATTCTGTGTATCAACCTGTCTTTCTCTCTCAGTTTGTCTCCCTTTGACTAATGGCAGGAGTGATCCAGTCCTGGTGCTTCCCCTACCTGTCTGTCCTCAGTCTCTGTAAGCTTTTTAGCCAGCTTGTATACTGTGCTAAGCACAAAAACAGGAAAACAAAACATTACTTCTTCTCCAAGAGCTTACATCCAAATGGGAAAAAGACAACACATAAAGGAAAGCTATAACAGGAAGAGAGTGATACCTGCTTGAGGGAGGTGGAACAGACCAGAGAATGAGTCAGAAATGGAGAGGGAAAGGTTATTTAAAGGCACATCTCTTGCTGAGGTGAAATGGCATTGAGGGGGTAAAACTTATTAGTATATAATATGGAAATGTGTTTAGCGTGATTATACATGTATATACATAATCTAGATCAAATCACTTGCCTTCTCAAGGGGGGAATGGGGAGTGAGTGGAGGGAAGGAGAGAGAAATTGGAACTCAAATTTAAAAAAAATTAAAATTGTTTTTTAGATGTAATTTGAAAAACTAAAATATATTTTCTTTGAAAAAAGTATTAGTAGAGAAAAAAATGGGCTTGATTCCCAATTCTGGTACATTAGCTATAGGACCCTGGCCAAGGTACTTAACTTTTGAGTCTCTCTTTCTTTACCTATACACTGGGGAACATGTTTTAGTTATTCCTCCCAGGGCCTGCTGTGAGCAAAGTACTTTGTAAACACTAAGACATCATGAAATACAAATGTGTACTATTATTCTTATGACGAATGTGGCCAAGTAAGTCAGTCCCTACTACATGAAAGCAGAGAGATATTATGCTTCATCAGTAGGATAGTATTTGGACATTAAGTTTATGCTTCTGATAACCAGTGAAAATGAAAAAAAAGCAATCACATTTTTATCTATATGGCAACAAATAGTTGAGGTTTTTAATGGATTAATAAGATCAGCAGGTAGATCAGGACACAGATATGCACCACCAAAAATTGCTACACATTCTCTTTGAGTACTAGAGCTGATAGAACACTGACTGAGGAGTCAGAGGACCTATGTGTAAGTCTCACTTTGACACTATCTGTGTGACCTTGGACAAACTGCTTAGATTCTTTAGGCCTCAGTTTCCCCATGTTAAAAAAAATGAGAGGTGAAAATTAATTGACTTCTGAGATTCCTTGCAGCTCTAAAACTATAATCTACTTAGAAGAATTCATGCCCTCTCTATATGTTTATTGGCCATTTTAACAAAATTTATATAGCTATAGCCAAAGTGTTACCTAAATGTAAATAATTATCATGATGCTTATAAATACATTGTTGAACATAACTTCAGAAAAATATAGTCATGTCTACATGACTACAAGTACAACTAGTCTACAGCTAGGTCAGTCATTTTGACTTGCAGAATGAGTCAAGCAACTTATATGACAGATTTATTTTCCCCATTTGAATTAGCAAATTGATTAAAACACCTGAATCATTTAATACGGTAGTGTGGTTCACTATGGCTTGTTAAGAATTTCAAGAGAAAGGGGGCAAAAGCAAGATGATGGAGTAGAGAAAGCACTCAAGTGAGCTCTCTCAACATTCCCCTCAAAATAAATTTAAAATAATGTCTCTAGCTCAATTTAGTGGTGGCAGAGACAACAAAAGGTCAGGGTGAGATATTCTTCTAGCCCAAGACAATTTAGGTGGTTGGAAGGAGAGATCTGTGGCAGGTGGAGGCCCTTCAGAAATCTGTGTGAAGGAAATACCAGTGGTAGGATTTGGTGGTGGTGCCAGAAGGAGCATCAGCTTTGGGAGCTCTCAAGTCAGAGACATTAAAAGGCCCTGGCAAGTGATCCAAAGGAGAAGACAAGGGACACCTTTGCTAGCATTCTACACAGGACCCATCACTGTTCAGCAGTTCCGCCTGTATTGAGTCACAGTTCAAGGGTAGAGAGAAGCCCTTTCATTCAAATGGAATCAGAGGCTGTAAGGAGGAGTATCACTTCTGGTCCCAAGGGAGCAGAAGCTTAAGGAACAGCATCAATTTCAACCTCAAGGGATCATGCACACTTCTTGGGTAAAGACCAGAACAAAGACCAGGACAGCAAATCTCTCCCCAGATCATAACAACTTAGCAGCACCAAAAACTTCCAAACTCTCAGAACAAGCTTTGAAAGCAGCAGTGGGGGGCGGGGAGGGGGGCACAGCCAGCATGGCAGCATGAAAATAGGTACTCGAGCTCTCCCCTAAATCCCTCCAAACACCTGTAAAAAAAACAATTTCTAGAGCTACAGAACCCACAAAATGACAGAGTCAAACAAGTCTCCAGCCCAAGAAGGCCTGAATGGTCCCTAGGAATGGTCTATCAAACCGTGCTGGTAGTGGAGGACAGCCCAGCATGGCCTGTGCCAGGGACAGACCAGGTCAGAGTAGACCAGGCAGAATAGGCCTCAGGGCCATGAATTACTGAGCTGTGGCAACTTCCAGACTTCTCAGCCAACAAAAGACAATTGAGCAGGTCAGTGGGAAGACCGTTGGACCTAGGTGAGACAAGTATGTGGACTGGCCCCAACCCCAAGGCAGTGGAGGTGGCTGTGGCAGTGGTGCTGGTGGTGGCAGCAGCAACAGCAGCACTGGGGTCTACTTCCACAGTTCCAGGCCCACAGATGGTTGGAGGAATCAAGCAGCTGATCAGAGCATGAGTGCAGGGATGTCTTTGCTGGAGCTGAGGTAGTGTTCTCTTGCTCTGCCATGCTTGGATCAGGGTTACAGTCCTTGTTGGTGATCCTTGGGGGAGGAGGAGTGCTGGCGTGGCAGAGTTTGTGATGGCTGTGGAGAGAGAGCCCTCCTGGTAGTTACATGGCAGAAAGGAATGCCTGCACTCACAGACCAGAGCACAGGCCAGGAGAAGATTGTCATAACACCTCAGAATACAAGCAGCTCTGAAAACAACAGCACAAAAACAGAGCACTCTCCACTGTGGAAGCAGAGTCATATATTCACAGAGAACTCAAAAATCAAGTAATTGGCTGTAGAAATGAGCAGGTAGTGTAAAAAGACTCAGACAGTAGAATCTTTCTTTGGTGAAAAAGACCAAAACATACAGCCAGAAGAAGTGAACAAAGTCGAAGGTTCTACATCAAAAGACTCCAAGAAAAACATGAATTGGTCTCAGGCCATGGAAGAGCTCAAAAAGTATTTGGAAAATCAAGCAAGAGAAGTAGAGGGAAAAAATGGGAAGAGAAATGAGAGTGATGTAAGAAAATTATGAAAAGTGAGTCAACAACTTGCTATAGGAGACCTCTCAAAAATACTGAAGAAAATAACATCTTAGAAAGAGACTAACTCAAATGGCAAAAGAGCTCCAAAAAGCCAATAAGGAGAAGAATGCATTAAAAGGCAGAATTAGTCAAAAGGAAAATGAGGTCCAAAAGACCACTGAAGAAAACACCACCTTAAAAATTAGAATGGAGCAAGTGGAAGCTAATAACTTTATGAGAAATCAAGACATTATAAAACAGAACCAAAAGAATGAAAAAATGGAAGACAATGTGAAATATCTCTTTGGAAAAAAAAAACACTGACCTGGAAAATAGATCCAAGAAGAAATAATTTAAAAATTATTGGACTACCTGAAAGCCACAATCAAAAAAAAAAAGCCTAGACATCATCTTTCAAGAAATTATCAAAGAAAACTGCCCTGATATTCTAGAATCATAGGGTGAAATAGAAATTTAAAGAATGCACTGGTTGCCTCTGGAAAAAAAAAATCCTAAAAAGAAAACTCCTTGGAATATTGTAGCAAAATTCCAGAGTTCCCAGGTCAAGGAGAAAATATTACAAGCAGCCAGAAAGAAACATTTCAAGTATTGTGGAAATACAATCAGGTTAACACAAGATCTAGCAGCTTCTACACTGAGGGATTGAAGGGCTTGGAATGTGATATTCTGGAGGACAAAGGAGTTAGGATTAAAACCAAGAATCATCTACCCAGCAAAATTGAGTATAATACTTCAGGGCAAAATATGGATTTTCAATGAAATAGAGGACTTTCAAGCATTCTTGATGTAAAGACCAGAGCTGAATAGAAAATTTGACTTTCAAATACAAAAATCAAGAGATGCATTAAAATATCAATAGGAAAACAGGAAAGAGAAATCGTAAGGGACTTATTACAATTGAACTGGTTTGTTTACATTCTTACTTGGAAAGATAATATTTGTAACTCATGAGACCTTTCTCAGTATTAGGTAGTTGAAGTACATATAGACATAGATATAGATGTAGATATAGATATAGACATAGACATAGACATAGATATAGATATAGATAAAGATATAGATATACACACACATACATATGTATGTGGGGGGCACAGAGTGAGTTAAATATGAAATGATGATATCTAAAAAATAAAATCAAAGGGCAAGAGAGTAATATATTGGGAGAAAGAGGAAGGGAGAGATAGAATGAGGGTAAATTATCTCATATAAAAGAGGCAAGAAAAAGATGTTGTAATGGAAGGGAAGAAGATGTACATGAAAGGGAATGAGTGAATCTTGCTCTCATCAGAATTGCCTTAAGGAGAGGATAACATACACACTCAATTAGGTTTCTTACCCTACAGGAAAGTAGGGGGGAAGGGAAAAAGTGAGGGGAATGATAGAAGGGAGAGAAGATTGGGGGAGTAGGTAGTCAAAAACAAACACTTTTGAAAAGGGACAGGGTCAAAGGAGAAAACTGAATAAAGGGGGATAGGATAGGATAGAATGGAGGGAAATAGTCTTTCACAACATGACTCTTATGAAAATGTTTGCATAATACATGCATAACATAAATTGAATTGCTTTCTTTCTCAATGCAGGTGGGTAGGGAGGGAAGAAGACAGAAATTTTGGAACTTAAAATTCTAAAAACAAATGTTAAAGAAAATTGTTTTTACATGCAACTGGGAAATAAGATATACAGGTAATGGGGTATAGACATCTATCTTGCCCTATGAGAAAGTAAGGGGAAAGGGGTTGGAGGAGAAGGGTGATATAAGAGAACACAGACTGGGGAAAGGGGAAATCAGAATACTTGCTACCTTGGGGTGGAGGGGAGGGTAGAGATGGGGAGAAAATTTGTAACTCAAAATCTTGTGGAAATGAAATGTTCAAAACTAAAAATAAATTGAAAGCAGCAATGTGACAAAGCCTGAAGCTTAGAACAGTGCCATTCCCAACAGACTCTCACCCCCCACCCCAGTTCTGGAACAGTCCAAATTTAACTGAACATTCAAAGTGAAGCAATAGCCTAGGAGAAAATATGAGCAAACAAAAACAAAATAAAAAGAACCTGAATTAAAGAAAAAAAACTACAATGGTGACAGAGAAGATGAAGACACAAACTCAGAAGAAGACAATAAAATCAAAATAGCTATAAGCAAAACCTCAAAGAGAAAAAAAGGAAATTGGGCACAAGCCCAGGAAGCATTCCCAGAAGAGATGAATATGACTTTTAAAATCAGAGTGGTAGAGGAAAACTTGAGTTAAAAAAAGGAGAAGCAGAGAAGAAAATTATGAAAAAAAAATTAACCACCTAGTTTAAAAAAAACACAAAAAGTACTAAAGATAATAAAACTTAAAAAAACAGAGTGGGTGAAATGGAAAAAGAGGCATTAAAACTTATTGATGAAAATAACTCCTTAAAAAGCAGAAATGTCCCAATGGAAAAAGAGGTGCAAGAGCTCAGTGAAAAAAATAATTTCTTAAAAATCAGAATTGGGCAACTGGAAGCTCATGACTACATGAAACAGTAAAATAAATTTTAAAAAGAAAATCAGAAGAAAATATGAACTATTTCATTAAAAAAACTTAGTTGGACAATAGTTTGAGGAGAAAACATTTAAGAATTACTGAAACACTTGAAAGCCATGATCAAAGATATACATCATATTTCAAGAAATTATTAAGGAAAATTTCCTAGATATTGTAGAAGCAGTGGGCAAAATTGATAAAAGAATGTACTGATTGTTATCTCAATGAGAACCCAAAATGAAAACTCTCACAAATATTATAGACGAATGTGAAAGTCTTCATGTCAAAAGAAAGTAATTCAAGCATGCAAAAAGAAACCATCCAAATATTATGGAGCCACAATCACCACCACACACAATTTAGTAGCTATCATGGTAAAGAAGAGGATTCATGAAATATGATATATCAGAAGGCAAAAGAACTAGGATTACAAGTATGAAAAAACTACCTAAAAAAATCAAGTATGATCTTTCAAGGGAAGAAACAGACATTTAATAAAATATGGGATTTTTAGGCATTCCTAGTGAAAATAACAGAACTGAAAGAAAATCGGACATTCAAACACAAGAATCAAGAGGACCATGAAAAGATATACATGAAAGAAAAACAATAAATGACCCAATAAGGTTAAACTACTTCCATTTCCAAATGGGAAGATGACACATGTAACTCCTAGTAACAGTATCATCATTAGGGCAGAGAAAGGATTCCTGTATAGACAGAAGCCATAGAAGTGAGTCAGAAACTAAAAAATAGATAAATAAACAAATAAATGAACAAATAAATAAATGAAATTTCTTAATCAAACAACAAAATAAAAATCTTAAAACAAAAAGATCAATTGTTAAAATGGAAAGTTAAAAAAAAACAACATTGAACTAATAAAACTGGGAGCTAGTTTTATGGGAAAAAAACAATAATGTAGACTAACTATTGATTAATTTATTTAAAAAAAAGAAAGAAGAAAATCAAATTTGCAGTATCAAAAATGAAAAGAGTGAGTGGATCACTGATGAAAATGAAATTAAAGTTTTTGTAAGACATTATTTTGCTCAATTATATGTCAGCAAAACTGATAATCCAAACAAATGAATGACCATTTACAATAGATATAAATTGTTCAAAGTAACAGAAGAAAAATTAGAATAAATAATCCTATCTTTGAGAGAAAGAGAAAAAGAGAGAGAGAGAGACAGAGACAGAGACAGAGAGAGACAGAGAGAGACAGAGAGAGAGAGAGAGACATAAAAGAGCTCCCTGAGCAATAAGGGAGACAAAAGAATTATACCAGATATTTAAGGAACAATTTCTTCAAATAGGAGTGCTACTAAATATCTTTTATAATACAAATCTGATTTTGATATCTAAACCAAGGAGAGCAAAAAGAGAGAAAGAAAACTACTAATCAATTTCCTCTAATGAATACTGATGCAAAACTTTTAAAATAAAATACTAAAAAGGAGATTACAACAACATGTCACAAAAATCATACACTATGACTGGATGGGATTTTTACCAGAAATGCAGGTCTAGTTAAATACTAGGAAAACTATAAACATAATTAACCATATTGATAACACAACCAACAAAATCATATTTTTATCTCAATAGAAACTGAAAAAGCTTTTGACAAAATACAACACTTATTCTTTTCAAATATATTAGAAAGCATAGGAATCATGGAACTTTTCTTAAAGTGATTAAGTATGATTTATCTAAAACCAGCATTATCTGTAATAGGGATAAACTTGAAGTCTTCCCGAAAAGAACAGTGTAGAAGCACAGATGTTCAGTATCACCACTATCATTCAATATTACAATAGAAATGCTGGCTATAGCAATAAGATAAGAGAAAGAAATTGAAGGAGTCAAAATAGCAATGCAGAAGCAAAGCTATCAGTCTTTATAGGTGCTATGATGATGTATGTAGAGAATTCTAGAGAATCAAGTAAAAAACTATTTGAAATAATTAACAACTTCAGCAAAGTTGCCAGATATAAAATAAGCCCATTTAAATCATCAGTATTTCTATAGATTATTAATGAAATTCATCAAGAAAAGAAAAGGAATTCCATTTAAAATAACTGCAGACAAAATAAATACTTTTGAGTCTACCTGGCAAGACAAATCCAGGGATCATATGAATACAATTACAAAACACTTTTCATACAAATACAGATATAAATATTTGGAGAAATATTAATTGTTTATGGGTAGTTTCAGCCAATACTATAAAATGGCAGTTCTATCAAAGTTAATTTACTTATTCATCCCCATATCAATTGAACTAGTAGAGCTAGAAAAAAATAACAAACAATCATAGGGAAGAAAAAAGGTCTATAATATCAAGGTAATCAATTAAAAATATGAAGGAAAGCAGACTAGCAGTAATAAATTTCAAACTATATTGTCATGAAAATAGGCTGGTATTGGCTAAAAAAATTCAATTAGTGAATCAGCAGAATAGATTAGGAACATAAGACACAGTAATAAACAACATTGTAATCTAGTGTTTGACAAAAGCCAAAATCCAGGCTTTGGGGGTAAGAAATCAGTATTTGATAAAAATGCCAGGAAAAAAAATGTAAAGTAGTTTGACAGAAACTAGGTATTGACCAACATTTCATACCTTATACCAGGCCTTCACAACCTGCAGCCCACCAAAGAATTTTGGATGGCCCATGAAAAATGTAGAGGAAAATATCCTTTTCTCTTTTTGTGGGATGCCTGAAATCCTTTGGCATGCCCTTGAGCCATAAGTGTCCATGGGCCACAGGTTGTGCAGGCCTGACGTATATGAAGATAAAGTCAAAATGGATACATGATTCCGGTTGATAAAGGTGACATCATAAGTAAATTGAGGGAGCATGAAAAAAATTATCAGTCAGATTTATGGCTAAGGGAAGAATGTATGCTGAAACAAAGATAGGATTAGAGGAAATAAAATGGATAATGTTGAGTAACATGAAATTAAATAGTTTTGTGCACACAAAGCCAATGCATCTAAAATTAGAAGGGAGATAAGAAAGAGGAGAAAAATTGCAGCAAGTTTCTCTGATAAAGGCTTCATTTCTCAAGTATAAAAGAAAGTGAGCCAAATTTATTTTAAAAAAAAGACCATTCCTCAATTGATAAATGGTTAAATGATATGAGTAGGCAGTTTTCAGAAGAATTGAAACTCTCAATAGTCACATGAAAAAAAAGTTCTTGATCAGTATTGATTAGAGAAATTCAATTAAAACAAGTCTGAGATACCACCTCATACCTTATCATGTTGGCTAACATGCCAAAAAGAGAAAAATGGCAAAAATTGGAGGGCATAAAAAAAAATTGGGACATTGGTACATTGTTGGTGAAGTTATGAACTAGGACAACCCTTCTGGAGAACAAACTGGGAATATGCTAAAAGGGCCATAAAACTGTGCATACTCTGACTCAATAATGCCACTAGTAGGTCTCTATCTCATAGGAATCAAGGAAAAAAAGAAATGAACCTATTTGTACAAAGATATTTATAGCAACTCTTTTTGTGTTCCAAAGAATTGAAAACTGAGGGGGTCCCCATCAATTGGGGAATGGCTAAACAAATAGTGGCATATGATTATTGTGGAATACTATTGTGTTATAGGAAATAGTGAGTGAGATGGGTCCAGGGGAAAAAAAAAACTGGGAAGACTTATATGAACTGAGGCAAAGCGAAGTAAGAAAAACCAAAAGAACATTGTACACGGTAATAGCAATGTTCACCTATGAAAGACGTAGATATTTTGATAGATTCAATGATCCAAGATAATTCTGAAGGACCCATGATGACAACTGATATTCTTCTCTACAGAGACAAATGATGAACTCTGATCACAGAGTGAAGCATACTTTTTTTTTTACTTTCTTTTCCTTTCTGTGTTTGTGTTTGTGTCGTTTGCTTTGCAACATGGCTACTATGGAAATATGTTTTCAAGACTTCCCATGTGTAATCGATATAATATTACTCGCCTTCTGAAGTGGTAGTGGAGGGGCAGGATACAGGGGAAAATTTGGAATTCAGTTATTTTGAATGTTCAATTTTTTAAAATGTAATCAGAAAATATTTAATGAAATTAATAAAAATATGAAAAGGAAAAACAAAAAAAGAAGTTCAAGAAATTATTTGTGGTCAAAAATTTTTCTTCCTTTTCATTCTCTTTTGACATACTACATAATTTGGTCTTACATCTTTTCCATTTGGGCTAATCTGCTTATTGTAGGTAAACCATCTTTGATTACTACCTCATGCATTGGCCCATTTTGGAGTGGTGTTTTGTCTTCTTCATTTTTTCAAATCCTACCCATTGTACAAAGCTCACCTCAAGTGCCAAGGACTCCATGATGTTATCTTTAATTTTACCAGCCTAAACTGGCCTCTCCTTCTTCTAAGTTCCTATTTCACTCATCCTCAGTGTCACACAAAATGTTCTATTTAGATTATTTTCCAATAATTGATTTTTTTTCCCAGTTGGAGGGCTAGGCTTTAACTTTTGTTTGTCTCATTTTATTTTCTAATACAGTCCTGGACCTGAAATTCAGTCTCAATACATGCTTGTGGTTCAATTAATTCTATTAACTTCTGCTTATCTGTAAAGGAACACACTTCTCTCCATTCAGTTTTGAGAGTTCTCCTTTGACACTAATACTGACTGGCAGGAAATAAAACATTTTATGGTACTTCATAATGTAGATGGCTAAGTGGTTTCTATAAAATGTTTTATTAGGATATAAAGTGCAAAATTTGTCTCACTGTGGATGCAACCTTAAAGGTTAGTCAAACATGATTTTCACTAAGAGGTTTATTTATACGAGCTAAAGTCGAAGGAGGCATACATAGAACCACTGAAATTAAGAACAGAAAAGATTGAAGATAACATGTGACTGAATCATGTTCCAACATGCAAGTCTTTTTGACACCTCATGAAAAACACAGAGAAAGAAGTGAAGGTGATGAGAAAGTAGGAAAGTAGTTGACAAGGAGCACATTATATGTGCCAATGATCTTAATAGTATTGTTCTTATGAATATGCTGTAGCATAAACTCCATAAACATCTTTCTGGATCTTGCATTCATCTATTTTTGTACTGGCTTTCCCATTATAAAGTAAGCTGCTTGAGAGTAGGTATCCCGTGTGCCTTTCCTTATATGCCCAGTCATTAGCACATTACTAAAGCCACAGACTAAAAGGGCTTAAAAAAACTTGCTGACTAATTTAATTGGATGACTAAGTCCAAAAAGCCAATTAGCTATCATTTATACAGTACTTTAAAGCTACCAAAGTGTTTTACAAATATCTCATCTTATTCTCTTAACCTTGGGAGATAGCTGCTATTATTATCCCCATTTTAGAGGTGAAGAAACTGAGTCAGACTAAAGGCGAATGACTTCTGCAGGATCAAATAGCTAGCAAGTGTCTGAGGTTGGATTTTAATTCAGTCTCCACCTGCCCCCACTCCACCTATTCTCTTCCCTTCCTACTTTCCTGTATGGTAAGGTAGATTTCTACACCCAAATGAGTGTGTATATTATTCCTTCTTTAAGCCAATTCCAATGAGAGTAAAGTTTATGTACTCCTCTCCCTGCTTTTCTCATAGGCTTCTTTTGTGACAAACAATTTCCATTCTACCTCTCCCTTTCCCCTTCTCCAAAAGCATTCTTCTTTCTCATCCGTTAATTTTATTTTTTTTAGATAATCATAACATCACATTCAACTGATATATTTTCTTTCTGTCTGTATATACTCCCAACTGCCTTAAAAATGAGAAAGTTCTTATGAGTTACAAGTATCATTTTTCTGTGTAGGAATATAAATTTTATGATCTTATCAAATCCCTTATGATTCTCTTTCTTTACCTTTTTTAGGCTTCTTTTGCATGCTGTATTTGAAAGTCAAATCTTCTATTCATCTCTGATCTTTTCATCAGGAATGCTTGAAAATTTTCTGTTTCATTGAACATACTTTTTTCCCCTGATGGATTATACTCAGTTTTGCTGGGTAGGTGATTCTTGGTTGTAATCCTAGCTCCTTTGCCCTCCAGAATATCATATTACAAGCCCTCTAATCCTTTAAGGTAGAAGCTGCTAAATCTTGTGTCATCCTGAATATAGCTCCACAATACCTGAATTGTTTCTTTTTGGCTGATTGCAGTATCTTTGATCTGGGAGGTCTGGAATTTGGCTATCATATTCTTGGGCATTTTCATTTTGGGATCTCTTTCAGGAGATGATCTGTGGATTCTTTCAATTTCTCTTTTATCATCTAATTTTAGAATATCCAAACAGTTTTCCTTGCAAATTTCTTGAAAGATGATGTCTCTTTATTTTATCCTTTTTTAATCATGACTTTCAGGTAGTCCAATAATTCTTAAATTATCTATTTTCTGGAACAGTTGTTTTTCCAATAAAATATTTTAAAATTACTTCTATTTTTCCACATTTTTGATTTTATTTGATTGCTTTTTGATATCTTCTAAAGTCATTAGCCTCCACTTGCCCAATTCTAACTTTTCAGGAATTATTTTCTTCAATGACCTTTTGTTCCTTTTCTATTTGTCCAATTCTACTTTTTAAGGAGTTCTTCTCTTCAGTGAAATTTTTTATACATTTTTTTCCATTTGGCCAATTCTGCTTTTTAGGCACTCTTCTCTTCATTGGATTTTGTACCCTCTTGTAATGTGCATTTGTTTGCAAGTGACCACAAGCACTCTTTTCAAGCCTGGAACTGTGGCCAGTGTTCCTATTCCCATGAGGCTGCAAATTCTGCTGTGCTAGTGCTTCTACTCTCAC
>CM053623.1:258901786-258922370 GCA_028646595.1 Phalanger gymnotis | reverse complement strand
TTTTTTTTTCTTCTAATGTGATCCTTGTTGCAAAAGAAAAGGGAAGGATAACCTTTAAAATAATGGAATTGTTCTCAATTAAATGTTCTCTATGTGATTAAATGTTCTCTATGCATGTGATATGGATTTTAAAATACCTTCTGATTGATAGATAATTCAACCACTTTTATTAATAGATGACAGAATATTTTCTTTGCGAAACTTTATTTTTAGGAAAATTTTACAGAAAATTTCAGGGCAATTTTCCAGAGACAAAACTAAATCGATGGGTTTCATATTTTAAAATGCACTAAACCTTTAAAACTTATGAGTAAATAGGAAGTCCCATCGTAATATTAATTCCACATTTATGTTCTGTATACCTCTGAGATAAAGTCTCTCTATCTGGAAGACATGGGTATTATACTAGATCTTCACCCTACAACAATCCACCAAACACAAATGGGATAATATATAACAGGTGCTATTTTGTTGTAAGGGCAAGCAAAGTGGGACTTCTTACGGTTTTTTTTTTCTTTTGGAGTGCTTCTCAACACTAAGACAATCAAGTACCTTTGAATGAGTCTTGCCTTTGTTTGTAGGAAGACCCACACACTTTTGCTAATTAGATCATGAGAGGTGAGGAGCCCTCAGGCCTCGAAAAAGGGTATATATACCCAGAGGATAGACAATGAACTCAGAATTGAGAACTGAGAATGGAGAATTCTAAGAACTGTGGGAGGAGAGGTTTTGTTTTGGGGGATCACTCATTAAGAAGAGTGTTCGTGTGATTTGGCTGGACCAGACTCTGGGTAGCCATTAAGGAACTCCCCCCAACTCCAGCTTCGAAAACCTAGATGTTGGTGCTTCTCTCTCTGGTAACTATGTATATAATATCTTGGTCACACAGCTCAAAGCCTTGTCTGTTGATTTGTGTTCATTTGCTCTGTTTATACAATTTCTGCTTGTAATTTCTGTTTGTGTTTTCTCTGAAGTTCAGGGTGCTGACTTTTTCCCCTGAACTAAGTGAATTATATATATACATACATATATATATATATATATACGTGTGTGTATGTATGTATATATGTGTGTGCATATGTGTATGTATGTATATATGTATATTATGTATGTGTATGTATGTATATATGTATGTATATGTGTGTGTGTTTAATTAAAGTGAGGTTGTAAACCCCTTAAGGTCACTTTCCTTAGAAAAGCAGATCAAAGATGCCATGCTAGCAGCACTCCTGTGTTACACCTTCACGGCAGTTGCAAGCAACATTGTTGTTACATTTGTTTATTTCATTTTAACTAAAGATGCATAAACAAAGATTTAAATAAAATTCATTTATGTTTTCTTTCCCCTCCCCTTCCCTGACCCACTCTCTTTCTCTTTCTCTTTCTCTCCATTTCTTCCTCCCTTTTCCTCTCCCCTTCCCTTCCAATTTCTCCTTATGCCCTCTTTCTTTATCTTCTTCTCTCCCTTTCCTTCTCTATTGCCCACACTCTCCTCTCTTCCTTTCCCTCTCTTTCTCTCTCTGTTACCTACTCTATCTCTTTCTCCCCCTTTCTCTCTCTCCTCTTTTCACCCCCTCCATATCATTTACTTCCTCTCCTTTTTCTCCCTCTCCCCCTCCTTTTCTTCCTCTTCTCTCCACCTGCCACCTTTCTCATTTGGTTTGGTGGAAAGAAAAACTGGAAGACAAAAAATTTAGTTTTTTCTCTGACTTGATTGCTTTTATCTATTAGATTTATGATTTTGGGAAAGTTCATCACTTCTCTGATCATCAGTTTCCTCATTTGCAAAATGAGATTATGATACTTGAGCTACCTACATCATAGTGTTGTGTAAATAAAGTGCTTTGTAAATAATAATTTGCCACAGAAATGTGAGCTATTTTTATTATTGTTGCTTTATGAATAGACACTGAAGGTTAGGAGTATCAAAATGATCCTTGAGGGGACCTGCAGAAGAACCCCAGAGCACTATACCAGAACTGGAGCAGTCCCAGCCTGCCACAGCTATGATGGCAGTCCCCAGGCCTCTTGGTGCAGGGCAGGAGTCTGCTGGAGGTAGCAGAGACAGAAGCGCAGTGCCTGCAGCAGCAGCAGAAGCTACCTTTGGAGCTATCAGCCCACAATCTAAAGGTTTGAAACTCACCTTCTTGAATTTCCAGGAGCTGTGATGACTCAATAAACTCATAAGAGCTCTCACCCTTCCCTTGAACAAACCAGAGAAGAATTCACTATGAGAAACTCTGCAATAGAGGAGCCAAAAGAAGGGGTTCAAACATCTTTTAAGGGAGGAGGCTGTGGGCCTCCAGCCCAATGCAGGGAGGGAGGCATCCCAGAAAGCCCCACCTTAGCAGACCAGTGGGAGTCCCCCAGGGGACTGAAGGCAACAAGTGCCATCACCGTAAGACCCCAGTCATGCCTTTGCACAGCCAGGGAAATTGGCAGACACCAGTGCGGTATGGCTGAGATCACCCATGCTATATAGTGCAGCCCTAGGGGAAGAGGAGACTTCCAGCAGCCAGACCACCTGTCGCCCCCACCTCACACCCCGAGGGATACTCGGAAAGACTTCACTGGGCCTTGATCTTTGACATACGCCAGCATCAGCTCAGCATTAGAAGAGCTGCAGCAATATATACCTTCTAGCAGACAAAACCAGAGGCCACAGTACACAAAGCCAGTAACCAGGCCCTTACCTCCCAATACAAAAAGTTTAGGACAGAGCCCCCTGGGCCCCAGAAGTAGAGATACACTTAAAAAGCCAGGAAAAAGGCAATTCCCATTAAGAAACAAGCTAGAAATTTTTAAAAGACCGTTGAATTGTATTATGGGGACAGAGAAGATCGAAATATGAATTCAGAGGAGGACAGCATTGACACTTTACCCTTATCTGAAACCTCAAAAGGGAATATGATCCAATCTCAAGTCCAAAAAGCATTCCTGGAAGAGCTCAAAGAAGATTTTAAAAGCCAAATTAGAGAGATGAAAGAAGAATTAGAGAATCTTACAGGAGAAAGTGAATTCTTGAAAAATAAAATTGAACAAATGGAAAGAGAGATGCAGAAGCTATCTGAAGAAAGTAATTTGTTAAAAATTAGAATCGGGCAAGTAGAAGATAATGATTCTATGAGGCATCAAGAATCACTCAAACAAAATTTAAAGAATGAAAAAATAGAAGAAAATATAAAATATCTCATTGGAAAAACAACTGACCTAGAAAATAGATCCAGGAGAGATAATCTAAGAATTATTGGTCTCCTGGAAAGCCCTGATGAAAAGAAGAGCCTGGACAGTATCTTTCAAGAAATCACCAAGGAAAACTGCCCCAAGGTCCTAGAACCAGAGGGAAAAATGGTCATCAAAAGAATCCACCAATCAGCCCCTGAAAGATATCTCAAATTGAAAACTCCTAAGAATATTGTAGTCAAATTCCAGAATTATCAAGTCAAGGAGAAAATAGTGCCAGAGGCCAGAAAGAAACAATTCTAATATATCAGACCTACAGTCAGGCTCACACAGAACCTTGCAGTTTCTATATTAAAAGACAGTAGGGATGAGAACATGATATTCTGAAAGGCAAAGGTCTTTGGTCTACAACCAAGGATCAACTATCCAGCAAGACTGAGCATAATCTTTCAGGAAAGGAGATGGATATTCAGTGAAATAAGAGAATTCTAGGCCTTCCTGAAGAAAAGGCCAGAGTTCAATGGAAACTTTGATCTCCAAATACAAGACTAAAGAGAGGCATAAAAAGGTAAACAGGGGAAAAATGTAAAAAAGGGGAAAAAAAACCCTTTTTATTCAGCAATGGCAAACTATTTACATTCCTATATGGGAGGATATTTGTTAATTTTGAGAATGGTATAGTTAGTACGTCATCTAAAAGGTATATACATAGACAGAGGGTGTGGGTATAAATTAACTGATATGATGATAAAAAAATTTAATTAAGGGATGAAGAGGAATTGGAAGGGGAGAAAAGGTAAGGAGGAGGCAGAAAAGAGTAAATTACATCATATGAAGAGGTATAAAAACATATTATACTAGAGGGAAAGAAGGCAGGCAGAAGAGCAGTTTTTGAGGTTTACTCTCATCAGATTTGGTTCAAGGAGGGAATAATATCTTCTGTTAGGTATAGAAATCAAACTTGCCCTATAGGCAATAGGAACAGAAAGGGGAAAGAAAAGAGGGGGGTGGTTAGAAGGGAGTGAAGAAGTAGTAAGGGAAAAGGGTAAGATAAGGGGGGGCTGAAAAGGAGGGAATATGGAGGGAGGTGGTGGTCAAAAGCAAAACTGTTTTGAGAAGGGGAAAGGAGAAGGGAGAAACAAAACATAAATGGGGGGAAATGGGATGAAAAAAAAACCATAGATAGTAATCATGACTCTGATTGTGAATGGGACGAACTCTCCCATAAAATGGAGGCAGATAGCAGAGCGGATTAAAAACCAAAATCCTACAATATGTTGTTTACAGGAAACACATTTGAAACAGGGGGATACACACAGGGTAAAGGTAAAAAGCTGGAGTAGAATATATTATGCTTCAGCTCAAGCGGAAAAAAAAAAAGCAGAGGTAAAATGATCCTTGTGAATTTCTATGAAGCACATAAATTGAGTTGAGCTCAGAATTTTATCAACTGTAACTTGCATTTCATTCATTTCCTTGTAGACTAATCAATCAATAAGTATTTACTAAATGCCAACAACTCATCTAATCTCTGTAGTGCCTCTGACACAAGGTTGCGTTACCTCTGAGAAAGTCACTAGAGTCAATCTTCCAAGCAACTATCTGAGACAAAGAACTGATTTACATTGATAAAGGGAGTTTCCTCACTGGGAATTTCCTACAGTGGTGAACTCACAAGTCTAGTTGATGGTTTTCCTCCTTTCTCAGGGAATCCTGCACTTAGCACAGTAACTGGCCTAGAGAAAGCATTTATTAAATGCTAGTTGATTGAATGACATTGATTATCCCTAACACTACATATCAGGCACTGTGCCTAGATTTGTTAAAAAGGTAATCTGGGAAATCAAGAAAATAATCTGTTTTTGCATTTTTTAAATGATGGAGTTGAACTAGATGAATTCTAAATCTACAATCTTGTGATTGCTAAGGTCTCTTCAATATTTAATCCAACGACTCTCAAGGAAAAAAAAAATGGCCTCCCCCCATACAGACACACACAAACACCCACACACCCACACTCTTAAGGGTGTAAAATTGTCTAGGAATTTATTTTCACAAATTAGCTTTTACAAAATGAAGACAATGATGCATACGATCTAAAGTTATTTATCAAAGGATTGCCCATATCTATAGGCCTCTGTGTGTGTGCTGAATGGATAGTATTCCACTAGTCCTCACGTTCCCTAGGAGCAATGGTGGAATAGTTCACCACTAATCTCCCAATGGGAACACTCTTCCTGATAACCACAACATCTCAATATATCTCTCTTCATAAGATAAAGGTTGAATTTTAAAATGGCAAAATTAAAATCACTGATAATGGAAAGGTAACACTGTACTTTTAAATTATGTACATCCATGACTGCTTATTCAGTGGTTTAGAGCAGAGGTGTCAAATATGCAGTTATCTCAAAACATTCTCGAAAGCAGCCTGAACAAGATTAAAATGTAGTTCCCATCTGATTTTAATGTGTCGATGTATATACATGCCCATATACATATATTTATATATGCATATATACACAGACATAAACACACACATACACATGCATACATATATACACCTATACATACACACAAATATATTTGTATAAACACATGTGTGGTTTTCTAAATCAATATGTGCACCACAGAGATCCTTATCTAAGATTTAGTGAAATACATTTATATTTGAGTTTGATACCATTGATTTAAAGAAAACAAATATAAGTCCAAGTCTCATGTGGGACAGTTGTCCAGAGAGATGATTGCAGTGGAAATTGGGCAAAATAACACTGATGAATCCAGGTAGATCTATGTCTTCTGTTGGAAAAAAAAACCAAACAAACTAATAAGTAAAAGTATATGAAACATAGCCTTTGTTAATAAGTCCAATAACACTATCTCTAAATATGAAAATAGAAAATTATTATTTAAATGCCATGTGAAGTACTTAGACTGAGAGATTAAATATCTCATTTAAAGTTAATCCTTTTCCTAATCTCATCTCAATATCTATGTCTTCATATTAACAGTCAATAAGAAGGAACTAGAGCTGCATCCTGAATAAGCATAAGCAACAACATTAAAAAGTAAAGATAACTAACAAATTATTTGGGTTTCATGTTTCACACCAAGCGGCCATGACAGTCAGTTATGGCTAACACATATAAACTTATATGTACAGAAATGTCTTATTTTCTAAGTTCAGAATAAACGAGAGAGAGAGAGAGAGAGAGAGAGAGAGAGAGAGAGAGAGAGAGAGAGAGAGAGAAACAGACAAGTTGAATTTACTTTGGAAGTACAAAAATGTTTGCTCTTTGATTGGCTAATTTCTCCCTCATTGGGACCACCATTCATCATCTAATATCTGTCTATCACACTTTGAATATATAGCATGTTCAATTCACATTTTAAATCAATATTGTAATATACAGGAAAAAATAAATGCGCAAAAATGTATTTTTGTATAAGAATATGTGTGTTTTTTTTATATTTTAGGTATTTCTTTATCTGACAAATATACTCACACATATACACATATATACACATGATCACCTGTCTCTGTCTTTGTTATTTCTTGATCTTGGGCAAATAAGTATGTGGAGATAGAATTGTTCAGCTGTTGGCTTGGGAAGGTATAAATAACATGGGAGGTAGTTGAGTTAGACATGCTAGTATAGGTAATGGTGTCTTACACAGGGTTAGTGACCAATAGCAGAGGATTTTCTTTTTGATCAATAGCACGTCCCCTTCTCTTCCCTCACACAAACTTTACCCTAGTTCAGGTTCTCTTTACTGATGCCTTGGACAATTGCAAAAGCCTGCTAATTGGTCACCCTGCCCTCAGTGTCTTCCCACTCTAATTCATCCTCCACACAGCTGTC
This sequence comes from Phalanger gymnotis, assembly GCA_028646595.1. Taxonomy (NCBI): domain Eukaryota; kingdom Metazoa; phylum Chordata; class Mammalia; order Diprotodontia; family Phalangeridae; genus Phalanger; species Phalanger gymnotis. The sequence goes on along the minus strand of CM053623.1, from coordinate 258,915,321 downwards.
AAACTGATATTCATAAAATATAGATCTGACTTTATCATTTTCCTTCAGAAAAATCTCCTCTGACTAGGCCCTACTACTCATAGGAAAAAAATACAAAATTTTCAGCCTGGCATTTAAAGCCTTCAACAATCTGTCTCCCACCTACATATCCAATTTAGTGTTACTCCCTTTCATGCATTCTCTATTCTAGCACAATTAGATAACTAGCTGATTCTCATATAAAATATGTCATCTTATGCTTCTATTAATTGTTCAGTGTTTACCTATCATAAACAGTCATGGAGGGAGGTCCAAATGAACCAGCACATGCTGTGGGAGCATCTTCAATAAACCTTCCCCTTTCACATTTATGTTACCCATATTTGAAATTCAACAAGCCAGAGATGGAAGTATATACTTGTAATCCCTTCTACTGGGAAGGCTGAGGATGGTAGATCTGTTGAGCTTAGGAGTTCTAAGCTGCAGTGGATTGAGGTTATCTGGTATTCACACAAAATTCTTCATTAATATGGTCAGCCCTTGGAATCTGGGGGTCACCAGGTTGAGGAAGAGCAGGGCAGAGAAGGGAACAGTAGGTCAGGGAAAGGAAAAGAGAAGAGAAGGGAAGGGAAGGAAAGGAAATCATTTCATTTTTAGGACATAGACAATGTCACAACTTTGTGGAAGAATTATTTTCAAAAAAGTATAATCATTTATTTAATTAAAGCAAATTATTTTGAGAGTGGTAGAAAATAATATTCTATTAGGTCAGACAAACCTGTTCTGCCTGCATATGTGTAAATACACACAGACACTTATACATATATGTGCAAAAATACATACATGTTACAAATTAAAAGTATAGATACAATATATTTTAAAGCAAGAATGAGTACAAAATTGGGAAAACCAAGAAAATATTTTCAAGGAAAATAAAGAGAAAAATGATTTTTAAAATGATATTCTCATCACTTAACACATAGTAGGCACTTAAATGTTTCTTCCATTGTTGAAAAGGGTCTATGGTATAAGCAATGAATAACAGAGATTTGATTCAAGATACATTTATTAACACATACTAATTATATAAATGTAAATTGGGGAAAAAGACAAAAAGAAGTATCCTCTGCCAAAAAACTTACCTTCTATGAGGGTAGATATTGCATGGACACAAATAAAAATTCAGTAAACATACAAAAAGTGACAGAGACAGAAAGAGACAGACAGAAAGACAGAGACAGAGAGTTAATAACTAAGGACATCAGGAGAGCCATTGGCTAGGAAGTGACTGATGTAGTGTTCTTCTAAGAAATCTAAGTATTCTATTAGGTAAAGGTGGAAAGGAGTGCTCATGTCTGACTTGAGAAACTGCTTTCAACCTCCACACTCCAACTCCCCCACTTTCCCATTCCTCATCCCCCACAAAAATATGTAGTATGGTACAACCCTGCCTTTGGGGTCAGAAAACAAGTTGCTGAAATCTGGCTCTTGTTATTTACTAGTTTTATAACCATGGTTTGTCTACTTGACCCCTCTGATCTTCGGTTTCTTTATCTGTAATATGGAGATCAAAATAACTGCATTACTTAGCTCACAGGGTTATTCTGAGGAAAGTACTTTGTGTGCTTTAAAATTCTTTGGAATCACGAGCATCTTTCAAAGCTCATCTCAAGTATAGCCTCTTAAACAAGGCCTTTCTTGATCCCTCCATTCCCCCACATCAATATTAGTTTGTATATATTTTGTAGGTAGCTATCTATGTGCTGGGACGGTGTTTATATGACAACTTACCAATTTGTTCAATGAAATCAAGCAATCAAATGATACTTTTATGTCCTCAAATGATTTATTGAAATATTTTTGTTGTTGTTACAAAAAAAAACAGGATTCAGGACAGGGGCACATCTAGGTAACATAGGAACTTCACCTCTCTAACTTGTAAAGGTGAATCTGGGAAAAAGTTAGAGATGGAGAGAAAATATAGAGACTGGTTTCTGTCCCTATGCCCTGATCCCCTGGAGCCTGAATCCTGAACCTAATTCACCTGAAGGGAAAAAAAATCAACCAACACAATTGAATTCAAATAGACCAACAACAAAGATCCAAGAAAGTCACTTGGCCAAATCATTCACCTTTTTTCAAGTTACTTTAACATTTTGTAGTTACAGTCTCTGTAGGGTGTGACAAGACACTTTGATGAAAATCAGCACTCCCTTGGTTTATAGATTTAAATGCTTTCTTCCTCAAATGCTTAACTCTTTCAGAAAATACACACAATAGTAAGATTAGAGGTCTCTGGAGCAGATGGTCTTTGGCTAAGAGAAAATTGAACCCCAGCACAGCTTTTGGAATTTATTCTAGATTCAAATAGCCTTTAGTATGCGCAAATCATTAAAGCACCAGTCTGTGCCTGAGGAGTGTAAGGCTTCCTTCAATAATTTATGGAAGGATTTTGATCTATGATTTATCAGTCAACTGACAGCACTAAGGGCAGAGTCTTTTTTTTCCATTCAGAATCAATTATTCTTGTGGTGGATAGATTTTATTTCTATCCTCATTCCTCCCATTGAAAAAGTCTGCTTTGGGATATGCCTGTCAAATTGAGTGACCAGCCACATAAGTGGTAGGAAAAGCAGGTTTTCTTCAAGCTGTGAAAAGTCTGTAGTGTAGCAAGAGGAGCCAGTCTGACTGGGTGTGTGTTAAGATTTGTAGATTCTTAAGAAAGCTAGAACCAGGCAGAGGCACTGATTCCACTGCTCTTGATTTCAAGGTCCACATCATTAGAGTTGTTATTGTTGTCAGCCTGGATATAGATTAGAGAATTTGGTAGAGTAGTCTGATTTCATTTTGGTCGAATCTCCCCTTATTTTTACAACAGTTTATTTAGACCTCCAGACATATTTTCCCCTAACATTTCAAGATTTATTGCAAGTCATCCTGTCAGTATATTTTTTTCTACACCTATGTCTGCCTGAATTTAAAGTATACTTTTCATTCAGTTTATTCTGACTTGAAGAGCAAATATTGGGGAGGGGGAGGGGGGAAGCAATATCTGAGTTTCAGGTTCTATAAGAAGATATATCATACTACTATTTATTTTGGCAAATAAGTCTGAATAAAAATATGCTGGCAGAATATGAAGCTTGTTAGATGCCTCAAAGACTCGGATGAATACCAAATACTTTGAGAAAAAATTTCATAAAATATGTTTCATTTTTCTTAAGAGCTCAATGCCTCTTGGTGACACTTTATTTCTCCTAACCTGCTTTCCTGAAAAGAGACTAGGCTTTTGCGGAGGTCCTATTTTAGCAATAAACTGGGATTAATGCCAGAGTTTTGCCTACTGTAATTCCAAGATTATTGCAAATGGTAGTCTTTGCTCTGGTGGGGACCTTATGTGGATAAAGCAGATTAATTTGTTGAGTCCTTGGTACATGTCACAAAGTAAAATGTACTTCACCAAACCATAGGTATAGCAACTGGAACATTGATTTATATTTATTAAAAATGTGAGAATGCTGCTCTATAGCTGCCATGAAGCAAATTATTTGAAGAATTAATTCTAGTTCTATTTTCTAGGATTGTTACACTTTCCCCTTTTTGGGGTCTTTGAAGCAACAGGGAATTTTTTTTTGGTTTTATTGCTGCTACCATACTTTTAAACTACTATCCATGTGTTGCCAATTTTTTTTTGTTGAAATATAAATTCCTTGGAGTTATAGATGGAGTAATTTTTTCTTTAGGTAAATCACTCTGCTTGCACCAACATAACGGGTAAATTCCTTTCGCCTCTTTTCTTTTTTCTTTTCACTTGAGATGATTGCCCTTTTCCTGTTGCCTCCAACTCAATGTGTTAAACATGAAACTCATCTTCAGTCCAAAGACTGCCCTTTATCCCCTTTCTGCCAGTGGCACAACTGTTCTCCTAGTCTCTCCAAGCTGAAACCTTTGCATTATCTTTTTCATGTCAGCTAAATGGAAAAGTGGATGGAGCTGGAACTACACTAAATAAGACCTGAGTTCAAATCCAGCCTTGGATATTTACTGGCTGTGAGAGTTTGGTCAAGTCATTTCATCTTTATCTGCCTCAGTTTTTTCATCTGTTGGTTGTTGTCCTTCATTCTCAAAGAGGATCAAAGTGGCATCACCATGTTAGAGTCAAGTTGCAATGCATCTGACTGCGACTGATCAGAACAATAGGAGGTCAGAATGCTCTACCATAGGTGAGGCACAAATAGTCCATGTGAGCACTTGGGGTAGAATCTCTAAATTTGGGCATTTCATGTTTCTTTTGAGCTACTTCAATTCTGCCTTACCCATAGATCACAGCACTTTCTCTGCTGATTGCATACCATGCTGAGTGGTCCTATGCCAGTGTATCCCATATCAGACAATCAATTCCAAAGTTCTTAAGAGAGACCTTCAGGGTGTCCTTTTATCTCTTCTTCTGACCACCATGTGAATGCTTGCCCTGTGTAAGTTCTCCATAAAACGGTCTTTTAGGCAAGTGTACATTTGGTATTGAAACAATGTGGCCAGCACATCGGAGTTGTGCTTTCTGAAGCAGAGTATTAATGCTTGGCAGTTTAGTTTGAGAAAGGATCTCAAAGTGTCTGGTACCTTATCAGGACAGGTGATCTTCAGAATCTTCCTAAGACCATTCAAATGGAAGTGACTTAGTTTCCTGGCGTGGCACTGGTATACTATCCAGGTTTCACAAGAAAACACAGGTACGCCATCATCTAGTGCCACACCACCCTTACATAGAACCATTGGTTACAGCAAATTGAGAAGTTTTGAACGCTGCAGATAAGTTCGCCTACTTTAACAGCATATTTTCTAGGGATATACACATTGAAAATAAGGTTGTTGCACACATTGCCAGAGCTACCTCAGTGTTTGGGTTGCTCCGAAGGAAAGTATGGGAGAGAAGAGGACTTAGACCGACTACCAGACTGAAAGTCTACAGAGCCATTGTGCTGTGACCTCATTGTTGTGTGCCTGTGAAACCTGGACAGTCTACCAGCCCCATGCCAGGAACCTAAATCACTTCCTTATCTGTAAAACAGAGATAACAAGAGGACTTGCTTCCCAGGGTGGTTATGAAAATAAAAAAAAGAGATAATTTTAAGCACTTTGCAAACTTTCCAATGGATATGATTTCAAATTATCATTGTTATCTTTATCTTCTCCATCTCTCACATCCTCACCCCTATTCATCTGTTCAGTCCTACAGAGTTTACTTCCACAGTATCTATCTCTCTTTCCTTTCCCATTGCTGACATGCTAATTAAGATTTTTATTACTTCTCAGGGAATCTATTATAATGGCCCCCTAAATGGTGTCTTTTTCTTTATTCGTCCTCCTCTCCAATCTCTATTTCACAAGAGACATCCTTCAAAGTTACCTTCCTAATGCATACATCTAAGTCATTGCCTTGTCACTAAACCCTCAGGGATTTTCCACTGTATTGAGCCTATAACTATATTTATAGAGTAAAGAATAGACTTTAGCTTGGTATTCAAGGCCTTTTACAATCTGGCTCCATACTTGCTTTCCAACCTTATCAAGTACATTTCTACTTCCTGACTCCCCATTCTGACTAAACTATATTAGATATCATTCCACACTTTGCTGACCTTTCTTCCCTTTATACTTTGAGGTATGTTGCTTCCCATATGTCGAATCATCTTGCTTCACATTTCTACCTATATAATCCATCACTTCTTTCAAGGTCTAGCTCAAGCACTGTACTTTTGATAACTCTTTGGATTCTCCCCATCACCTTCCTCTTGCTCAGTTAGAAGTGATCTCTGCAGTCAAATCTTTCAGACCTCTCTGTTTGTATCTCTATCATGTCTCATGGTACCCTATTAGTAGGAGGCAGCATGGTACAATGAAAAGAATATTAGCTCTAGATTCAAAGGACCTAGATTCAATGAATTCTACTTGTATGACTTTAGTCAAGTCACAATATCTTGCTAGGCTTCACTTTCCTTATCTAATAAATAAGAAGATAAACTAGATGACTATTTAGATCACTTTAAACTTGAAATCCATGAAATCAACTTGACACTTACTTCATAAAATTAGTATCTTGGCCTCATCATCTCATTAGAATGTAAGCATCTTCATGGCACAGACTATGTCTTATTTTACTTTCTTATTTTCTTTCTCCATGGCCAACCATAGGGCAATACATATGAGTAGGCATTTTTTAACCCATCTTATTGTGAAATTTTAGGTCCAAATATGTTTATCCCTAGAATATGCCAATAAAACATTGAAGATGGTTTTGTAGTTCTAAACTGTCTCGTTGAGTTGAATCCCCATTATAACGTTTTACGCTCATGTGTGCAGAAACACGTGTGTGTATAGATAGATAGATAGATAGATAGATAGATAGATAGATAGATAGATAGATGGATACACACATCTACAGTATATACTTGGTGCTCTCCAAAAAATAACAAATGCTTTGGGACAGAGAATATAGTAAAAGTGAACCCAAGCACCCAGACTTGAAGAAAAGGAAAGTTAGAATAAGAGATGAAAATGTTTTTGTTTTGTTTCTGTTCAGAAGTGTCAGTTAAGAGCCTTAAGAAAGAGACTGGTCAGGGAGCTAATTCAGACAAGAGTGAGGTAGTAATAAGTTAGCATTTATATAGCACTTTACAAATAATATCTCCTGGTATCCTCACAATAATCCCAAGAGATAGATTCTATATTCATTCCCATTTTACAAATGAGAAAATTGAAGCAAAGAGAGGTTAAAATGACTTCCCCACAGTTTCATAGCCAACAATTATCTGAGGACAGATTTGAACTCAGGTCTTCCTGACTCAAAGGGAAGCTGGGTGGCTTGGCATATAGATTACCAGGCCTAGAGTCAAGAAGACCTGAGTTCAAAAGTGACGTCAGAAATGTACTAGCTCCATGACCTTGAGTGAATCACTTTACCTCTCTTCGCCTCAATCTACTGGAAAAGGAAATGGCAAAACACTACAGTATCTTTGCCAAGAAAACTCCATGGACAGCATTGTTGTACAATGGTTCACAGGGTCACAAAGAGTCAAATGACTCAACACAGCAAGTTCCTGACTCTACTACTAGCACCACTGTGCCACCTAAAGCACTCTAAGAAGGAACTTTAAAAAAATTGGGTCAGCTAGGTGGCACAGTGAGTAGAACAGCAGTCCTGGAGTCAGGAGGACCTGAGTTCAAATCCAGCCTCAGACATTTGACACACTTATTAGCTGTGTGACCTTGGGCATGCACTTAACCCCAATTTCCATGCCTTCCTCCTTCCAAAAAGAAACTCAAGGTAGAAAGCAAATATCAATTGCTTGTGGAAAATAGATATTTAATAAGAAGTAATACTGTGGAAAATATGGTGGCTTTAGCATCATGCTTGGGTGAGATTCTGTCTAAAATTTATTATTGTTTACCTTAGGTTAGCCGATGAACTTCAGTTTCCTTCCATGTAAAATGAGAGAAGGACCTGGATTAGAAGTATGATCTCATCCAGCATTCCATTTTTTATTCTATGTTTAAATGCCTCTATTATATATAGTAAAATGACTTCTCTAAACATCCCAGCTTTTTTTAGTATATAGAACAAGGCATTTTGGGGATTGGCTGATATACAGTTTTATTTCACTTTATTTTGCTTGATGGAGCATTCATTTGATGAAAGATAATGGTTATTTGACATGAGGTAAGTGGTTCTCTGTTGTATTTGGTTTTTAGTTTAAGGGAGTGTTGTGGAGACAGGAGGGAGAGAAATAATTCTGGAGCATTAAAAATACAAACAAACAAACACGGTTGAACAGGGAGAAGTTTGGAGGGGAACACAAATAAGCAGGATGGCTTTGAAACTAACATTTATTATAAGCTTAAATAAAACAATCAATCTGTTCCTAGGAGAGTTTCCTAGTTTCATATGCAATCCCCTCCACCCCAAACCTGTTTGTAGGTGGTGATGGCGGTGGTATTGTTCTTCGTAAGAGGACATGTTCATGTCTGTTGGGTGTCTGTCAAACACAAAATAACAACAGAGCTTTTGTTATTGTTGTCGTTGTTTCAACTACACTGAACACTCTCCAGGATTCTTGATGGTGTAGTTCGTGATCTTTTCCCCAGTATTTTGATAATTACATTTCAATATAATCATTTTTTTGGGTAATTCTATGTGTCTTATTCTGAGGAGTCCATTAACTTCATCAGACTCCCAAAGGGAATCCATCACTCACACACAAACACACACACATACACACACACACACACACACGCACACACACACAAAACTTACCTAGCTGTCCTTAATTCTAAGACAAAGAATGGGTACTGATCTAGGATTCAAATCAATCAATTGCTCTATCAATATACATTTATTAAATGCCAAGAACTGTACTATGAACTGGGGATAGATCGAAAGTAAAAAATACCAACAATAGTAAGTTAGTTTATATGTGTACATTTGTATATGTAGCTTATATTTAAACACGCAAGCATATACATATACTGAGGTCTTATTCTTTTATAGTTCTCCTTACCTCCCTTATCCAATTCCCCTTTCTCTTACCTCATCCAATAGTCATCCTAGCCTGGAGACTTTTAATCCTTTTTTATCTTCTAGTTTTCTATTCCATCCTTGAAACAGGAAAGACACCCCCAGAGCCCCTATCTCTTCACTTGCCTTAGTTTGCTTCAATCTGGCCTTATCTGTATAAAAAAATTTTGGTGTTGGAGTGAAATATGAAGGGGATGTAGACCATTTATGTAATTTCTTTCCAGATTTCCTTTATCGAGTGATTGCTCTGTCTTAAAACTCCCTGAAAAAAAAGATATTTATGAGATAATTATTATATATTTTTAAAAAGTAGCAAGTTATATATAATGGATTTACAATTTCATATGTACTCATCTTTTTATTATACTGTTATGGAAATGCTTGTTTTCTTCCATGAATTAAAAATAAAAAAAATAAAGCAAAACAAAGTAAAAGGCACAGAAATTTGTCCCTAATCCAATACCCATTGAGGTCCAAGTCAAGTCAAGTGAGCAAGCGTTTATAAACTACCTAAACATATACTAGGGCATTGTGCTAAGCAGGAGATATACAGAAGGTCACAAAATCCTGCTTTTAAGAAACTTAAAATCTAGTGAGGAAGACAGCATATAAATATGTAATCTTGCAAAATGTATATGGGATAAAATGACCTTTAAAGGACAATCCAAACTTTCAGGTTGTCTTTTAGCATTTCGATTTAATTTTATCAGTTTGAAAAAAGTTTCTGAAACACTCTGTTAGGCAATGAGGTAAAGGAAAAAACACAAAGACAAAAAAAAATCTGTCTTTTGCCCTCAGAGACTTTATACTCTCAGAAAATAAAATGGAGCTAGGCAACAAAAACAACAAAAATAACCTGGAAAAAATTATATGTAACCTGTTGTGGGGTATATGCGAGCACACATTTCCTAGGTTACCCAAACTTCACTATGATACCCTTTAGTGGAGTCCCCTCTAAGTTACAAATAAGGTTAATGAATAAAATGAATATAAATGAAATGTTCTGAAATTGCTGGGGAGGTAGAGAGAGTTCATTTGTAGACTGAGTCATCAAGGGAGGCTTCCTGAAGATGATGGTGTTTCAGCTGAATCTTGAAGGATGGGAAATGTTTGAGGGATGGTGACTTATTGGTTTAACCATGAAGTGGACAGGAAAAAAAGCATTTAGGTAGCACCTACCATATAAAAGGAACTACGTTTATAGACTTTACAAACATCATCTCATTTGATCCTTACAACAACTTCAGAGTAAGTGCTGTCATCCCATTTTATAGTTGAGGAAACTGAGGCAAACAGATGCTAAAATGATTTTCCCAGATTCATGTAACTAGTTGGATTTGGAGCCAGGGCTCTATCCATTGCCATCTACCTGCCTCTAAAAAGTACATAGTACCTTACCATACACAATACCAGAATTCCATAAAATACATGTAAGTGAGTATTGTGCAGCTTTTTCAAAGAGGGATTTGCATGCCAGGTTCAAGAGTATGAACTTTATTTAATAGAAAGCTTTTGAGCAGTGCATAGGTTTGACCAGAACTGTAAATTAGAAAGCTGAATTTAACAAGTTGAACTAGAGGGGGAAAGAGAATGGAAACATGGAGACCAATTAAAAGAGTATTGTAGCTTAGGCCATGGGAATTAGAAACTGTACTATCATTGTTGTTTGAACACAAACAAACAAATGAACAATTATAAGTGTTTTTTTTTTTGTTTTGTGTTTTTTCAGAACTAGAAGCCATAAGCATTTAAATCGTATTAGCTAAAGTAATAATATCCAATGCTAAAAACTGATGTTATTAATTTGAATATTGATACCAGGGTTTATTAAGGTCCCAACTTTCCTTGTCCAAATGAACCAATAAAATAAATGTCTCCCCACCCAAAATGCAAAAACAATAGAAATTCCCTTTTCAGAAAAGGTATTGCTGCATGTAACACCAGATTGATGCCTTTGGATGAATGTCTTGTATATAATAATGCTTTGTTGCCATTATCTATCAAATTTTGCCTCATGGAGGCAAAGGTATTGAAGAAAGGTATTGCACTCCCACAACTAGCTTCCCTTTCCACTCTCGCATTGGAGTGATATTGTATATTGTGATGGGATATGAATATACATGTGATTAGATTTTATCTTTATCTAGTAATTCAATTATTTTCTTTCATTCAATGACATTTATTATGATATTTGCCAAGCATGGAACTAGCTTCTGGGGATACAAAGAAATTAATCAACCCTTGTCCTAAAGGAGCTTAGATTTCTTATTGAAGGAAAGAAGGTTAGAGGAGAAGAATATATATATATATATATATATATATGGATGAATAAATAAATAAAGAGAAATAAGTCAATAAAAAGTATATACAATAAATACAAAAGTAATTCGAGGGTAGGACACCAACAGCTCAGAATGGGAGGAGTGGGCATACAAGGATAGATATTTTTTTAATGAGGTAACCCTTGAGGTAAGTCTTGAAGGAAATTAAGATTTTAAGAGGCTGAAGTGAGAAAGGAATACAGTCCTGGGATCAGAGAAAGACTTTGTAAAGGCAAACTTGGAGACAGACTGTCAGATAGGTGACTAAACCCTACCATCATTGAGTGTTTGTTAAGTACTAGTAAATGTTCATGAGAGTCTGAATGTATAATACAATAAATGTTTATTTTAATTTTTTTCCAGAAACCAAAAGAATATTTTTACCATTTCCCCTCGACCAACTGCAAAGACCTACAATATTATGGTTGAAAGACTTTAAATCAAATTCTGCATATGACATTTAATAGCTAGATCATTTGGGCCATATCACATGGTTTCTCTGTGCTCAGCTACTACTCTGTAAAATAAAGGGTTAAAACTAGATGATCTGTAAGGTAGGTCCCAGCTAATAATTATATGAATCTTTGTTTATACTGACATTACCTCTACATTCCCCCTTCTCCATCCACCATGGGGCCTTCAAATTCATCCAGGTTCTTCTCTCTCTCTTCACTCATTCCCTCTATTCCTCTACTGATTACCACCTCTTTTCCCCTATCCCCACTTTCTTTTTCTAATATTTGAAAATTAGATGAGAATAGTTGGATTGAACTTTTAGAAAGCAAGCATATTCCTGCCTTATACTTTATTGATTCCATAACATTTCCAACCTAATAGCCATTAATTTGATTTTATTGTTTTAAATGTTGTTGTTGATTCCAAAGTTCTTAAGAGACACTTTAAAAGTGTCCTTGTATAGCTTCTTCAGACCATCATGTGAATGCATGAGCTCTGTGTGAGTTGGCCACTGTTTGGGCCCAACCTGTGATAGAGCATTTTGAGATCCTATTGGTCTGATCAGCCATAGCTAGGCTCCCTGAAACTTTATTCTGGCATAGTGACATCATTTTGGTCCTCTTCAAGATTGAAGGACAACAAACAATTGATACCAAAGTACTGAAGAATCTATAATTACCCCAAGGAAAAGAACTCCCAAAGTAGAAAATCCTTCCACAAAGGACTATCTCAACCAGCTTTTTAATTAGGACATAAATTCCAGGAAGTTGCTCTGAGGATAGTTTAAGTAACCTGCCCATACTACATATGTAGGATGTGATAGGATTCCAAGGCAGGTCCTCAGACTTCCAATCCAAGAGTTTTCTTTCTGTACCATAGCTACTCTTTCTGGTATCAATAGTTTTGAAGGCTAACACAGCCTAGCAAGATACAGAGAAGTATAGCAAACATTTATTAACCTATTCATTCATTCTTCCTTCTTTAACCCATAAAGCATTTTTAAACTTTTATGTGGCTTAATATTTGGGACTCTGAATTAAGCTTTAACAACTGAAAAACAAAAACCCAAAAGTCCCTACTATCAGAGCACTTGCTTTCTATATTTATAATAATATGAAATATTAATTTTGCAGGCATATAAGATGTGACATCTAAATAAGCTAGAATTGTGATTTCAAATAGCTAGTAGTCTAAACCATACATAAAACTGTCGAGAAATTTTGTTTTCCTCTGGATGTTTCCTAGTCACATAGATTCTACTACCATAGTCAAAATAGAATTTGCCTCCACATGTGTCTGTCACTTTCCTAAATCTAGACCTTGAAACTATCAATGAAGTTGTTTCTAGTTATAAATAGAATCAATGATTTAGTAAATCTTTAGTAGTCTAAACATTTATATCCCCTCACCTATTCTGGGATCCTTTGGTTGGTCAAACTAGTAAATTTCTCTTAAGAATCGATGAGCCTGAGGGGGATTTTGTTTTTGCACCTCCTTAGGTCTTTGATTGTATGTCACTTCCAGGTTCAATGCCTTTGGGCTACCTACAAGCTCTTTAGTTAGCCAGAAGATTTTTAACCTTGGGGTTTGGTACTAGATTTCTTTCCTCACCCCTCGCCTGAGACTTTCTGACTTACACAAACTTGTCCTCTTTCTCATTTTCTCTTTTCTTATTTACTAGACATCTCTCTCTCACACACACACAAGCTTTGAAACTCACCCTGCTCTTAAGTTGTTACCAAACTTTAATGAAGAAAAAAAATGCATACTCCGGATTTGTTTTCCCTCAGGATAGGTGAAGTGTGTGTGTGTGTGTGTGTGTGTGTGTGTGTGTGTGTGTGTGTGCGTGCGCGCGCATATGGTGTTTATGTAGATATGTGTAAAAAGTACCAAGGGGTTAGCATTTTAGAACTTTTTCTAGCTTCTAGATCCTCATCTGGGCGGCTTTCACAAGCAAGCAAACGGGGCTGACTAGAGGATGGCATCCTTCTGCTACCTTAAAAACAACTCCTTGGGGATTTCTATTCAGCTATTACAGGTTAATTCTTCAGAGTCCCAGGAATTTGAGAGTCCTCTATTAAAATGCAAATCACTCTAGGAGGGGTAAAGCTCACAACCCTTATCAACTAATACTTTTCTTATCAGTTAATAGTTAAGTAAGAATTAGCCAAAAAAGGGTGGGGGATGGAGGGTGGTGGATTGGGGGT